>JAZAYU010000006.1:11615148-11978640 GCA_038501625.1 Corbicula japonica | reverse complement strand
CGTAACCGTTTAAATGCCATCGGAAAATAAAGTTTGATATATCGCATTTTTTCGGTCGGATAATTGCTGGCGTAATTTCTGCAAATCGAATCATGAAGATTTTGGAAAACAGTTATACAATTTACTCAATAAATGATAATTTTAAATGATATTAAGATACCGCTTACAAGAACAATGTAGTGAAGCAAACCATTGCAACTGCAACTAATTTTCCGTTTGCGATCTTGAATGTGTTCTCGTCACATATTTAACATCTCACTTTACAACAACTTTCACTCTTTGGCATTTCCCTCTATTGCAAATAATGAGAACGTTAAAACATTTAAACACCATTAGTCAGCACTTATGAAATATGACTGAACGGTGTCGTTACCTTAACCTGTAAGTGGGTTCCAAAATAATGTCATATTATTAAACAGGAAGGTATCATTCTGAGTGCTTTTAAATTATTTGCAGGAAAACATGACATTGACATTAATATAAACATGACATTGACGTTTAATATTAACATGATATTGACATTAAATATAAACATGACATTGACGTTAAATATAAACATGACATTGACATAAACTATAAATGAAAAAATCAATAAACTTTCGTACATGACAGCTAGCATGCTATGAAAACATCAAAAAGTTCGTTTGCGTTTTAAGTTCTTGAAGGGATCGTTCTAAAACCATGTGATTAAAGATCTTAAATTACTTTGTGCACTAATTATTTGAAATGTTACAAAGCATTGACAGTTGCAACAGAAACAACCTACCAATGAGTGAAATCCCACAAAGTTTTAATTTGTAATTACAAAGCAAATATAATGTCTTTGCCAGAATTGGGATACATTCTACTTTAATATTATTTCATCGTACTAGTAATTTTCAGTTTGGTTTGTGTAAACAACTGATAATATTGCTATACCTTTTCATCATCATGATAAAAATTTTTGCAATATGTTGCAATTGTTGTCCTTGCCAGTTAAAGTATTTTAACACCCTAACTACATTAAATGCAATCTCTTACATCCTTAAATAGTTTTATTTTCAAATAAGAATGTGTGTGGCCTTTCATTTTGGACTTTTTAATGATTACATTTCACTTTATTTAGCCGATGCACGAACTTCCGTTGCCTTCATTTATTTCGGCGATCATCGGTTGAAAGGGCTATGCCCTGTCGGTTTTTGATGACTTTGCAGGGTTAAAGTCCTCCTTAAATTTGCCTTACACGTAATTATTTAAATCAAGTTAAAGTACCATCACGCTATAATGTTGCTTATTATAACCGTCCGGATACGGTGATTGTTTTTAAAGAAGTATTAAAATAGGCAGGCACAGTTTGATTTCGTCAGTTCATTGGGGTTCCCGAATTTACGAAAGCTGCAGAGCCACAAAACAACTTATTTATTAGAAACTCTCTGACCTAAATGATACATGAATAAACTGACAAGTAACATCAAAGGCATCAGTCGAGGTATGGTATCGGGCGACATTTTAAGATCGCCACTCTTCTCTTAAATGTTCTAAAGAACTGAATTTGACAAAGCCAACTGCAACTGCTATTATAGCCATATATTCCAACTTCTTAGGACATAAACAATCAAACTTAATGAATAGTGTAGTTTTTACTTTACTAACAGTTTATGCTAATTTAACTTATAAGTAGTAGGAGAAGATGTTTTAATGGCCGTTCAAGCGTTTATAGCTTTATTTAAATATAACAGTAGCGTTTTTGTACCGAGTTCCGGCTGTAAAATGTATTCTCTAGCATTCAATCAGTGCTGTTATCTAAACCCATCTTTAATGGCCGTTGAACAAGATTAATAAATTTATGTAAATATTGAGTAGCGCGCAACCCGGGACAAGTAATTCGTTTCCATTACTGAACCCGCACCGTCACAGCGACAGCGCCTAGTCCTGCAATTCCGGCGACGCAACCAACTGAGCTAGCCGGGACTACCCCAAAAACGGTTGATCGGATAGCCCTGATATACGTAACAATCATTGCACGACATCGGTAAAGTGTTATTTTACTGATAAATGTACGTAAACAGTTACTGATATATCCTTCATAAGTTCATGAGTCTTTTAACTGTGTTGATACTGTTTCCACCCAAACAAGTTTGAATCCATAATATTACTGATTTTGATCGTCGTGTTTGTTTAAATTATCCACTGCTACTAGCAACTCCTGAAATTAACTTTGCAATTTACCAAAAATGACATGTTATCTCTCGACTTAGATATCAAAAACTAATGAAAATACTTTAAAATGGAAATTATTATAAAATAATTTGGAGTGGATCATCAATCATCAAAATGTTATTTATCAGTCAATCAGGATCATAGTTCAAATTAATGAACCTTAAAATAACCGGTGACAAAAGTAAGTTCATATCGGTATGTAGATTTTTTTAGCTGGACGCAAAAAACTTATAGAGGATATTTGTTTTTACCAGTGTAAGATAGAAATATATTTCACCGAGTGAGCTCCGGAATTTGTATTTTCACGAGTGGCGAAGCCACGAGTGAAAATACATAATTCCGGAGTTCACGAGTGAAATATTTTTATATCTTTCACTGGTAAAAACAAATTTTTTATTTGATGCTTTTAGTGCACAATTTGTGTGAATTTGACAGAAAAATTGCAAGAAATGGCGCCAAAACCGCTTGTGTATGACGTGACGTCATGACATCAATATCCAAATTTGAGCTCGTTTTATAAACGTTCTCATTCGGTTTGTTATGTGCGTTTGGATACCAACGTGGAAAAAGCAGTGAAAATAAAATTGATATTCCACTGTTTGAAAACAGTGAAATACCACTTTTATTTCACTGGGAAAATTTTATAATTCACAAAAAACATAAAATAAATGTATATATTTTAAGCACAATAACAGAGCAAGCCAAAAATGTTCAACGGCTTTATTGTATCAGGGAAATCAGGGCCGATACAACCTCTTGCTCCCTACTGGCATATACCTGAACCAATCGAGTAATTCATTATAATCTCAATAGAATTAAGTTTATGGAAAATAGCTTACACAGACTAAAGATTATGCACCGGTTAAGGAGCGTGAGAAATATACTGAGTGCCAATGACACGCAACACTTTACTTTTTGAAATATTTTTGATGTGTGTAAAAGTTTAATAAATTCGCAAAAAATACGTTTTAAAATGAATAAGATGTCGTTGAGCCAAGCAAGTAATTATCGATGGCGAACAGTGCATTCCACGAGCGATTTCACGTCGAGACATACCTCATTTGATCATGCCCAAAACCGCATGTCGCTGGTTGTCTAAAAGTCTTGGCATTTTCACATTTGTATAGAGTCAAACTTGATAACTGAAGGTGGGATTTGTGTACCCGTAAGTAAAGGTTAACAAATGGACTTGTTTTGAGGTTATTCATGCATGTCTACAACGAAACTTTCGACGTGCGTTTGTACGGGGTTCCTGTAGAAGAGAAAGTTTAAAAAATCAGTGGAAATAAATGTATCGATTGGTTACTTTTTTATTTTAAAACACATATACGTTTGCCAATTTATTTAACTTTTACACACATCAAAAATATTCCAAAATTTAAAATTATTGCGTTGTTATTGGCACTCGGTATAGAAATCCACAAAAGGATGTATACTGAACCAAAAAAGAAACTTTCGCAAAGTATGTGCCAGTTGTTCAATGGTACCACTTAGATGTACACACATATATACAGGTAGTAGCTTGTAAAACTCGTTGTGTTTGCAAAATCGGTCAGCTAATCACCGTATAAAAGCCACAATACATTATTTTACAAAAATGTAAGCTTTCAGCCAAAAGTATTGAAACTGTACTAACATTATATGTACAATCAAACTTGGCGAAAGTTTCTTCTTTGGTTCAGTATACATGGAGGAAAGAAATACAAGGAGATACAGGTAAGCACACACATGTTTAACTACTCACAATAGCAACTATCCTCCTTAAATGTGCAAGTTATATGCTAGCGGAGCTTAGTTTCTCATTTCAAGCTACATCAAAACAACAAATTGCATATTCAAGGTACACTAAACAATAAAACTATACGTTTCATATTTATTATCACATTTCATCGAATAGAATGCTATACTGCATTCTCATCAATATTAAGGAGGAAAAAATGCAAGTTTTAGACATATCATTGTGCGCAGATTTCATTAGAAGTCAATGCGATCATTTAACAAAAAGCTTGACTGACAGTTGAAGAATGATAAACGTTTGATGTTTGACAGAAACTTAGATTAAATATAACTTTTCCTATATTGTAAGCCTCTGTCTGAACAAATCCGATGTCAAAGTAAGTATTGTCATAATCAGTTACAGATAGCACGTTCGTTAAATCGCAGCGAATATGTTACACTTAGGTAAAGTTTAATATATTTTGGTCAAGACTCGTAGTCAAAGTTGATACTGAGGATGACAGGAATGAGTATAAAACTTTTTTGCCTGGGCCCAAGATCATAAAACTGAGATTTGAGATCAGCCAATCAGATGCTTGAGATTTGAGACTGATCTCCAGATTTAGTTTTATGATCTTGGGCACTGGTCTGATCATCAAAAATGTTTAATAAAAAACATTTTATTCACAGTTCTGTCCTTCCGGGGATACTATGAACTGTCTTATTATTTGTCCTGGATAAGGGTACAAATGAGTTCTGACAAATGTTTATTTTCTGTTCCCAAAATAATGTTAAGATACTAAATGTAGATCATTAGAAAATTTGCTCACTGATAAAGGTTTTATGTTTTATTTATTAACTCACACATAACAAATATATATTCTAGATAATAGAAGATGATTACCAGATTTTGTTTATAAGTCAACTTTTGATACAGCCTTAATCGTTCCTTTTATTCTCCCAAATTAACATACTTGTAAGTAAGTAGCTAAATAAAAAGTTTTTTTTTGAAATTTAATTTTATTCTAATACTGTAGTGTATGAAGTAACCGGAGCATAAGACTTTGCCAAAAATATTTAGTCAATGTCGATTTATTTCAAGTCTTCTTGAGATAGCCATTGCAAACATGGGCTGAAGGTTATAAAGCTGAGATTGCAAACCAGTCTCAAATCTCAATGATCTGATTGGCTGAAATGGCGACTGGTCGCCATTTCAGCCAATCAGATGCTTGGGATTTGAGACTGGTTTCCATGCTCAGTTTTATAACCTTGGGCAATGGTGATCATTTGGTTTGACCCGAAAATAATTTGGAGTTAACTTTAGTGTCTCTCTGCATGTATTTAAAACAAAAGTTAGAAACTTAGTTCTTGGCAAAACGTTAGAAATATGGTTCTAGGTTCAACTGTTTTAACCGTTTGCCTTACTTTGCCTTACTACACTTCTCTCGATTCCGGTAACTACAGTGAGTTATTTTACCGACCTGACAAGGATTTTCGAAAGTTAAATTTTGCGTTTGGGTTTTCGGTCGGGAACTACAGTTTTCGACGAAAGCCATAATCGGACCAAGAAAAATAGTTTCTGCCGAGAACTCTCGTTCTTGAGAAAGAATCGGGATTTCGCCGAAAACTTTGGTTCTTCGCCTGTGTCCCTAATTCTTGATAAAAAAACTCAGGAGCTCTGTTAAATTTTTTATTAATTATGCAAATCGCTTGCCATATGCATGTTTGTCAAGTAAATGATATATGGAAAACCACTCAATGATCACTAAATCTACCATGGTTAGGTTGTAAAACAGAAAACAGAAAAGAAAATCAATGTTGGATGCTTTTAAGAGATTAATGTTGGAAGTTGATATTATTTTGAAACTTACATTCCATAGCCGAAAAACAAATAACAAATAAATTAGTACGCACTTATGGCCGGCCATATTAATTGTATTCACTGAACATACTAGTAACAAATTATCATTTTAGTGTCACGGTAATGTTTATAAAGTTTTCTTAACTGTATAACCATGAAACACTCAAACAACATACTCGTGATTTAAATCTCGTAATCGTCCTGTATAAATTTCTAAAATGTCTAAAATAACAATATTGCGCGATCATAAATGTCGCGGCGTCATAGTTCCTTTGCGTGAAATTTTAAGTACAAAACATTCACACTTTGTCATTTCCCAGTAATGCAAATAATAACAATGTTGACAATTCTAAGTTCCAGTTGGCAGCACTAATGAATTAGGATTGAACAGTGACGTTAAATAACATCGGAATAGAAACATAGTGTCATATTATTTAACCGGAAAAGAGCTTAAATTACATGTATGTCTATGTCACTAGGTATACATATTTAAAGTGATTCTCAGCTTCTAGTACAATAGCACCAATACAGTTCTTAATATTTGCGATTATTTAATAAGCTATGATTTGTATGTTTACATAATAGAACGTTATAAGAAACTGAAAAAAAATGAAAAAAACATAAAGCATGAAAAAGTACTTTTGTCAGCTAATATCACAACTGTGTGATCTTTCAGTTTGAACTTAAGCATTGCAGCAAAATTAATCGTGACAAAAACTTCCGCTGTGCTAATTTATTTCTTAAAAAACGACCATCTTTTAAAAGGGCTTTAGTTGTCTTGTCTGATATGTTCTCTAAGTAAACAGCTCGTTAGAGTAGTCCTGTCATAATTCCTTAAGGCTGGTAGAAGCACCAACATTCAGAGAAATTCTCATTAAGCAAATGAGATCTATAAAGGGGGCGGTCGTTAAACTTTAAGGGCTAGAATATTTAACATTTTATCTGTAACGTATTAGGAAAGCAATGAAGCTCGTTGAACGAAATGTTTAATATAGAGTACCTAATTAACGTTATAATAGTTTTAAAATGTGTTAGTATTAAGGGCTTACTACAATCCTCCCCTGCACGTTCATCGATAAAAAGAAAATGATAAAAATCTCAATTACGACAAAATGCCGTTCTATTAAACTTTTGCACGAATGGGTGTTACAAATGTTTATTTTGCACGTTAGAACAGTAAAGAAAAATAGCGAAATCTAAAAATTCCCTAAACTTCTATTTACATAAATTCACAAAAACTTAACAACACAAAACATCATTTTAAATGCTCACACGGGTAATAATTATGATACTGACAACAATTTTGTGTGTCCTCGTGACTTATGAGATATTAGTAAAAGTGTGTTTGAACTTTAACTTTATGGTCGCTTCCTGGTAGCGTAAACGGATGACAATCATTGATTTCTCTTTTAGTGGTCGAAAGTTCTTAAAAAATTACACAACATTTTCTTGTCAGTATCATAACACTCAATTGGGAATTTAAAATTATGTTTTGTATTGCTTAGTTTTTGTGAATTTATGTACTTAATAAAATTAAAAGAAATTTTTAGGTCTAGCTTTTTTCTAGGTTCGTGAAGTTGGCAGCCTAGCAGCCTAGCAGCATGAAGTTGGCAGCCTAGCAGCCTAGCAGCCTGAAGTTGGCAGACTAGCAGCCTAGCAGCCTAGCAGCCTGAAGTTGGCAGCCTAGCAGCCTAGCATCCTGAAGTTGGCAGCCTAGCAGCCCAGCAGCCTAGCAGCCTGAAGCTGGCAGCCTAGCAGCGCAGCAGCCTAGCAGCCTGAAGTTGGCAGCCTAGCAGCCAAGCAGCCTAGCAGCTTGAAGTTGGCAGCCTAGCAGCCCAGCAGCCTAGCAGCCTGAAGTTGGCAGCCTAGCAGCCTAGCAGCCTGATGTTGGCAGCCTAGCAGCCTAGCAGCCTGAAGTTGGCAGCTTAGCAGCCTAGCAGCCTGAAGTTGGCAGCCTAGCAGCCTAGCAGCCTTTACTTACCGCTAGATGTAAATATTCCGGAAACGGCTTGATAAGCATTGATTTTTAAGAATACTTCAAGCTGATCCCCTACGTAATCATCCTAAATTTTTTATCAAATTTCTAATCCCTTTCTAAACACAAAATGATCTTAAACTTGTTGAAAAAAAACACATCTATTTAAAACCATAAGAATTTACTGAAATGTGTGTGTAGCAGCCTAGCAGCCCAGCAGCCTAGCAGCCTAGCAGCCTGAAGTTGGCAGCCTAGCAGCCTAGCAGCCTTAACTTACCGATTGATGAATGAATTTCGGAAACGGCTCGAAATGCATTATTTTCACTTGTTAAGGACACTTCAAGCTTATCTCATACATAATTAACCTGAGTTATTTTGTATCAAATTTCTCATCTTGTGAAATGTGAAGAAATTCTCCAATCGCTTCAACTGCATAAAAATCCCTCAAAATCCCTTTCTGAACACAAAATGATCGTAAACTTGTTGAAAAAACACATGTACGAGGGCTGTCCGGAAAGTTCGTAGACAAGGCTACAGAATAATTATAAGCAGTCATATCAATAAGCTGTTTTGGTATTTTGCTTAAGTATGTATTGGGTACATATTTCTAAATTTATAAACATGATAACAATAATATTCGCAAAACGCCCATCGCCATGGTAACATGACCGACGGTTTACGGAGCACTTTGATTCCATGACAGTAGCTACTCAAAATAAAAGTTAATAAAAATTAAAGTTTTATGCCTAACGCGTTTTTACTTACGCGAAGTTATTTGATATCATTGCATGACATTTGGTGAAAATTGTGATGTCATACGTTAATAAACAAGTTGTAAACGACCGTTAGACGCATTGGGGGCGCTTAACACTTGTTTCGAAAAAATGACGTCAATTTCATGGACGGAGCAACGGAGTGTTATCAAGTTTTGTGTTCATGCTAATATGAAACCAGCTGAGACGTGGAAGTTTATTTCAAAAGCAGATACGACCGGTAAATGTTCAATGCAACTTGTGTTTAAGTGGCACAGCAGAATTAGAAGCGGGGATGAAAATGTGTTAGATAAGAAACGAAGCGGGCGACCGAAAGTAGCAGAGCTGAAATACGTAGAACGCGTTAGAACAGTCGGAATTGCGCGGGAAAAGATTTGCAGATTTGGAAGAACTTCGCGTCGGTGCTAGATCAGCGATATCTGGTTTTGATCGAGAATGGTACAAAGGGGTATACCAGCTATGGGTCAACCGGCATCAGAAATGAGTAAAATAGTGTGGGCGATATTTTTTGAGAAGGCGTGATTACGTGACGTTCATTTGACGTTGATGGCGTTTAAAAGTGCTCCGTGATTATGTATGTATGTTGGATGTAAGGACTGTTACTATGTTAATGTTCATCACAGCCAGACAGTTTTTTGTAAATTTGTTTGTTAGATATTTATGTATTTGCTGGCCAAATTTGTTTTATGTATGTATTGCTTGAGTGAAAAAAACAATGTAGTATATGAACTTTCTGAACAGCCCTCGTATTTAAAACCATAAGAATTTACTGAAATGTGTGTGTAGCAGCCTAGCAGCCCAGCAGCCTAGCAGCCTGAAGTTGGCAGCCTAGCAGCCTAGCAGCCTTAACTTACCGATTGATGAATGAATTTCGGAAACGGCTCGAAATGCATTATTTTCACTTGTTAAGGACACTTCAAGCTTATCTCATACATTATTAACCTGAGTTATTTTGTATCAAATTTCTGATCTTGTGAAATGTGAAGAAATTCTCCAATCGCTTCAACTGCATCAAAATCCCTCAAAATCCCTTTCTGAACACAAAATGATCGTAAACTTGTTGAAAAAAATACATCTATTTCAAACCATAAGAATTTACTGAAATGTGTGTGTAGCAGCCTAGCAGCCCAGCAGCCTAGCAGCCTGAAGATGGCAGCCTAGCAGCCTAGCAGCCTTAACTTAGCGCTAGATGTTAGTATTCCGGTAACGGCTTGATAAGCATTGATTTTTAAGAACACTTCAAGCTGATCCCCTACGTAATCATCCTAAATTTTTTATCAAATTTCTAATCCCTTTCTAAACACAAAATGATCTTAAACTTGTTGAAAAAACAACACATCTATTTAAAACCATAAGAATTTACTGAAATGTGTGTGTAGCAGCCTAGCAGCCCAGCAGCCTAGCAGCCTGAAGTTGGCAGCCTAGCAGCCTAGCAGCCTTAACTTACCGATTGATGAATGAATTTCGGAAACGGCTCGAAATGCATTATTTTCACTTGTTAAGGACACTTCAAGCTTATCTCATACATAATTAACCTGAGTTATTTTGTATCAAATTTCTCATCTTGTGAAATGTGAAGAAATTCTCCAATCGCTTCAACTGCATCAAAATCCCTCAAAATCCCTTTCTGAACACAAAATGATCGTAAACTTGTTGAAAAAATACATCTATTTCAAACCGTAAGAATTTACTGAAATGTGTGTGTAGCAGCCTAGCAGCCCAGCAGCCTAGCAGCCTGAAGTTGGCAGCCTAGCAGCCTTAACTTACCGCTAGATGTAAGTATTCCGGAAACGGCTTGATAAGCATTGATTTTTAAGAACACTTCAAGCTGATCCCCTACGTAATCATCCTAAATTTTTTATCAAATTTCTAATCCCTTTCTAAACACAAAATGATCTTAAACTTGTTGAAAAAAAAAACACATCTATTTAAAACCATAAGAATTTACTGAAATGTGTGTGTAGCAGCCTAGCAGCCCAGCAGCCTAGCAGCCTGAAGTTTGCAGCCTAGCAGCCTAGCAGCCTTAACTTACCGATTTATGAATGAATTTCGGAAACGGCTCGAAATGCATTATTTTCACTTGTTAAGGACACTTCAAGCTTATCTCATACATAATTAACCTGAGTTATTTTGTATCAAATTTCTCATCTTGTGAAATGTGAAGAAATCCTCCAATCGCTTCAACTGCATCAAAATCCCTCAAAATCCCTTTCTGAACACAAAATGATCGTAAACTTGTTGAAAAAAATACATCTATTTCAAACCATAAGAATTTACTAAATGTGTATGTAGCAGCCTAGCAGCCCAGCAGCCTAGCAGCCTGAAGTTGGCGGCCTAGCAGCCTAGCAGCCTTAACTTACCGCTAGATGTAAGTATTCCGGAAACGGCTTGATAAGCATTGATTTTTAAGAACACTTCAAGCTGATCCCCTACGTAATCATCCTAAATTTTTTATCAAATTTCTAATCCCTTTCTAAACACAAAATGATCTTAAACTTGTTGAAAAAAACAACACATCTATTTAAAACCATAAGAATTTACTGAAATGTGTGTGTAGCAGCCTAGCAGCCCAGCAGCCTAGCAGCCTGAAGTTGGCAGCCTAGCAGCCTAGCAGCCTTAACTTACCGATTGATGAATGAATTTCGGAAACGGCTCGAAATGCATTATTTTCACTTGTTAAGGACACTTCAAGCTTATCTCATACATAATTAACCTGAGTTATTTTGTATCAAATTTCTCATCTTGTGAAATGTGAAGAAATTCTCCAATCGCTTCAACTGCATCAAAATCCCTCAAAATCCCTTTCTGAACACAAAATGATCGTAAACTTGTTGAAAAAAATACATCTATTTCAAACCATAAGAGTTTACTGAAATGTGTATGTAGCAGCCTAGCAGCCCAGCAGCCTAGCAGCCTGAAGTTGGCAGCCTAGCAGCCTAGCAGCCTTAACTTACCGCTAGATGTAAGTATTCCGGAAACGGCTTGATAAGCATTGATTTTTAAGAACACTTCAAGCTGATCCCCTACGTAATCATCCTAAATTTTTTATCAAATTTCTAATCCCTTTCTAAACACAAAATGATCTTAAACTTGTTGAAAAAAAAACAACACATCTATTTAAAACCATAAGAATTTACTGAAATGTGTGTGTAGCAGCCTAGCAGCCCAGCAGCCTAGCAGCCTGAAGTTGGCAGCCTAGCAGCCTAGCAGCCTTAACTTACCGATTGATGAATGAATTTCGGAAACGGCTCGAAATGCATTATTTTCACTTGTTAAGGACACTTCAAGCTTATCTCATACCTAATTAACCTGAGTTATTTTGTATCAAATTTCTCATCTTTGGAAATGTGAAGAAATTCTCCAATCGCTTCAACTGCATCAAAATCCCTCAAAATCCCTTTCTGAACACAAAATGATCGTAAACTTGTTGAAAAAAATACATCTATTTCAAACCATAAGAATTTACTGAAATGTGTGTGTAGCAGCCAAGCAGCCCAGCAGCCTAGCAGCCTGAAGTTGGCAGCCTAGCAGCCTTAACTTACCGCTAGATGTAAGTATTCCGGAAACGGCTTGATAAGCATTGATTTTTAAGGACACTTCAAAGGTGATCCCCTACGTAATCATCCTCAATTTTTTATCAAATTTCTAATCCCTTTCTAAACACAAAATGATCTTGAACTTGTTGAAAAAAAACAACACATCTATTTAAAACCATAAGAATTTACTGAAATGTGTGTGTAGCAGCCTAGCAGCACAGCAGCCAAGCAGCCTGAAGTTGGCAGCCTAGCAGCTTAGCAGCCTAGCAGCCTTAACTTACCGATTGATGAATGAATTTCGGAAACGGCTCGAAATGCATTATTTTCACTTGTTAAGGACACTTCGAGCTTATCTCATACATAATTAACCTGAGTTATTTTGTATCAAATTTCTCATCTTGTGAAATGTGAAGAAATTCTCCAATCGCTTCAACTGCATCAAAATCCCTCAAAATCCCTTTCTGAACACAAAATGATAGTAAACTTGTTGAAAAAAATACATCTATTTCAAACCATAAGAATTTAATGAAATGTGTGTGTAGCAGCCTAGCAGCCCAGCAGCCTAGCAGCCTGAAGTTGGCAGCCTAGCAGCCTAGCAGCCTTAACTTACCGCTAGATGTAAGTATTCCGGAAACGGCTTGATAAGCATTGATTTTTAAGAACACTTCAAGCTGATCCCCTACGTAATCATCCTAAATTTTTTATCAAATTTCTAATCCCTTTCTAAACACAAAATGATCTTAAACTTGTTGAAAAAAAACACATCTATTTAAAACCATAAGAATTTACTGAAATGTGTGTGTAGCAGCCTAGCAGCCCAGCAGCCCAGCAGCCTAGCAGCCTAGCAGCCTGAAGTTGGCAGCCTAGCAGCCTTAACTTACCGATTGATGAATGAATTTCGGAAACGGCTCGAAATGCATTATTTTCACTTGTTAAGGACACTTCAAGCTTATCTCATACATAATTAACCTGAGTTATTTTGTATCAAATTTCTCATCTTGTGAAATGTGAAGAAATTCTCCAATCGCTTCAACTGCCTCAAAATCCCTTTCTGAACACAAAATGATCGTAAACTTGTTGAAAAAAATACATCTATTTCAAACCATAAGAATTTACTGAAATGTGTGTGTAGCAGCCTAGCAGCCCAGCAGCCTAGCAGCCTGAAGTTGGCAGCCTAGCAGCCTTAACTTACCGCTAGATGTAAGTATTCCGGAAACGGCTTGATAAGCATTGAGTTTTAAGAACACTTCAAGCTGATCCCCTACGTAATCATCCTAAATTTTTTATCAAATTTCTAATCCCTTTCTAAACACAAAATGATCTTAAACTTGTTGAAAAAACAAACACATCTATTTAAAACCATAAGAATTTACTGAAATGTGTGTGTAGCAGCCTAGCAGCCCAGCAGCCTAGCAGCCTGAAGTTGGCAGCCTAGCAGCCTAGCAGCCTTAACTTACCGATTGATGAATGAATTTCGGAAACTGCTTGAAATGCATTATTTTCACTTGTTAAGGACACTTCAAGCTTATCTCATACATAATTAACCTGAATTATTTTGTATCAAATTTCTCATCTTGTGAAATGTAACGAAATTCTCCAATCGCTTCAACTGCATCAAAATCCCTCAAAATCATTTTCTGAACACAAAATGATCATAAACTTGTTGAAAAAAATACATCTATTTCAAACCATAAGAATTTACTGAAATGTGTGTGTAGCAGCCTAGCAGCCCAGCAGCCTAGCAGCCTTAACTTACCGATTGATGTTAGAACGTCGGAAACGGCCTCAGATGCATTATTATGACATTTTAGCATACAACAGGGCTATTCGAAAAGATTGATGTTAGAACGTCGGAAACGGCCTCAGATGCATTATTAAGACATTTTTAGCACACAACAAGGCTATTCGAGATGAAATCAACCTTTTTCTAAGCTGTTGGAATGTGAAGAAATTCCGAAACTGTCTATGCAGCTTTATATTAAAATGGCAAGCGGTTTGCACACAATCCGATATCCATAGTTATTGGTCGATAACAAGGGTTTTGATCAGCACCTGTGTTATTGGCCAGTAACCCTAATTGTCCTCAAAATATATTGTTATCCGGCCCCTATCTAAAGTTAGGCACATGGCTTAAAAAGTAGTTCTCGCTCGAGAACCATGGTTACCACCGAAAGCTATTGTTTTCGACGATATCCATGGTTCTCGAAAGAAGAACATAATTTATGTTATGATAACTATGGTTATCTACCGAAAACTATGGTTTTCGGACAGATACACATAGTTTTTTGGTCGGCAAGTAGTATAGATGTTATATTTATTGTGCAAACCGCTTTCCATATTGTGGTGGGCGGTATTACCGGTATTGCACTTCGAGTGATATGCGATACACTCAATAAGTAGTTGTCTCCGAATACCGGTAAGCTCAGAACACTCGTTAAGGTCCCTAAATAGTAGCCAAATTATTTTCAAAAAAAAGTTGATCGTGACTTTATTTACGTAAATTTTATTTGTTTCTATACTTTATACATTTAAGTGCCGATTATTATAACAGCGAATATACCCGATCCAAGAATCGTACGGCGATACCGGTAATATTTACCATAGCATTGCAAACTGGAGGACACGTCCGGCGAATATTAAAAAAAAGAAAACAAAGTAAAAGGCACCAGTTTGAAAGCATTTCGGCCGTACAAAGTTTAAGTCCAAATCGACTTAGACTTTATTATAAGAAAATGTAGCCCTTTGTTTTACGTGTAAACTGAACTGATGATCGAATGCTCGGGCAGAACTACAAATACAACAACTCATTTGCCATTTGGGGGCGGGGGGGGGGGGGGGAGGGGAGTTCAGCAAACTTTGGGTCATGTAATCTGTATGCTTATTAAAGTCTATTCATTTAAACTCCAACTTGTTTTGAAAATAACTGTGACAACTATTCTACAATGCTCACACAAAGTTAATTACGTATCGTGAAGTGATGGTTAATTTCGAATGCATGTGTACGATCCCAACAATATATCGCGATACGTACTGTGATACGGCAGGCCCGTACCGCGATAAATTGGAATACGATTTGCGCCGCGATACCCATCCCTATTGCCATAGGTTAGGATCCTATAAATTTTACGTTTTATTTCGAGGTTGTGGAATGTGGTTAGAAATAGATTGTAGCAGCCTCAAGTTACGTCAAATGTAAGAAATTTCGAAAAGGGGTGAAATGCATTCATGATTTTCTTTGGACACTGGAAGCTTATTTGATATAAAATGAACTTTTTTTCTTAATATCTAAGCTGGTTGAATAAAATGAATCTTTAAAATTCACTGAATATGTTCGCTGGAAAATGTGAGGCAACCGAAACAGCCCAAAGTTAGACACATTGTAAGCTTATACATGAAAACTTCTCAGAATCAAAAATATTTGCATTACACAATAGCTATCCGATGAAATATAAAGCGTTGAGTTCATTTCATAACTGAACTACATACAGTGCCGATTGCATTTGAACCTGCAGTCTAAATTAACATGTAATTTTGAAAATGTAACATCATTGGATTCAAAGACAGGAAATATTGTAAGATACAGGACGGGAAGATGAAACAGACATGGGCAAATGTTTATGTAGAACACAGAATAAAGAAGAGCTGTCCGAGGAGACAGCGCGCTCGACTATTCGAATCATTTGAAACAAATGCAATTGGAAGATTAAAACAATAACTATGGCCAAACACTCATGCGTAATCAGGAAAAGTATTAACAAGTGAATGGGAGAAAGTAATTTTAAATAACAGAAATAATTCCATAATGTTCCATAAATATTGAACTAAAAGGGGAATAACTATGAACTATTTTTGGAAGAGTTAAAAAAAATCTTTAGTAATTTATCATCGGAGAAATTTACTTTAAGTTCAATATCAATTACTTCAGTAATGTTACAGAAAAAGAAATGAAATGAAAAGTATAACTTTAACTTTAAAAAGCATACAGTAGGTCAAGTGAAAGCGATCTAGATTATGATCACCGTGCCTAATCGTTACCTTGCGAAAACGGCAAAGTCGCGTCGGATCCCGGAATATCCGGTAAGTATTTTGTGGATTTTTGTGAGAAAATCGTTGATTTTATATACTTATAAATATTTCCAGAGAAAACAACCTAGTGCAGGATGATCTCCTAGAAATTGGCTATAATGCTCGCTTGTCGATTTCCTCCATATTTCTATCGTTTTCTCAATCATTCGGTGAAACCTCCGAAATTTGCTGAAAAAGTCGACAGTGGGTCCGGAAAACTCATGTTAAAACATTTTCGCATATATTTATTCGCCTTTTCATGTGCTAGTCTAGTAACTGATCTCTCCTGTACCCGAACAAAACTTGTTTAACGTTTCGGAAGTCTTGGCTGGTAGTTAGAGGTCATTTTACGCCAACATTTTGGGGTAATGTAGGGTAAAACGGAGATCAACTTTCGTTTTGGGGAAACGCCGGAACCCCGGATAAAAATTTTCAGCTTAAATGTGATCGTTTCTTTCTTTGACGACATTATTATTTTGTGGATTCACATAGATGTTAGCCCTGCTCAAGTGTAGAAAAAGCTTTCATTATAATTGTTTATTTAAAATGTAAGTATGTGAACAGAACATTCCAATATAATATCAGTAATGATTTTAGTATTGATGTACCAAACTGGATGAAAAAACCGCACTTTCTGTAATTCGAAAACAAGATTTAAATTGTAAAAGGCCTATTTCAGTCTAACCTATTGAGTGTACCTCCGCCCATGAAAAAATTTAGACGCTTATATTTTTTCCATAAACACAGGTACGTTTCAATTAAAACGCTAACAAATGTAGTGGTGTAGGAGTCGTGGCAAGGATAATGCCCAGGAGTACTCTTGAACATGTAATAATCTGTCTATATCTATTTTTGTTGTTATATGTCAGACCCACAGGTGAACACAGGTCCATAGGGTGGTTTTCTTTATTTTATTCATTAAAACTATAACAACGATCCTCGTTAGATGTATCTCTTAGACAAGTCCTATATTCAACTCTTCGATATAACAATGTGCATAAGTAATTAGTAAGCGGGGCTTATAATGCCAAACTGATCGCCGCTGTACTACTACAGAACAGATGTTATAAAGCTAAACGTGACATATTAAAGTTGAAAATTTGTTTAAAAACTTATCAATTTTGAAAAAGACGGTTCTGTTCATTTACACTATTAAGTAAAGAGTTTGTGCGTTTAAAATTGTAAACCTTCATACACACTGAACTGCCCACTGGCGCTAGACCAGCCGCCCCAAACACTGCCAACCCTTACTACTACGACCTTGATTTCTTGTTAAATAAAAATATGCAAAAATACACCATCAGAATCACTGTTTTAAAAATTGCATATTTTATGTATATAATTTCAATTATATAATTTCAAATATATAAATGGAATATGCAATTGTTTAACTATAATTTCGACGGTGTATTTTCGCATATTTTGATAGAACGGAATAATAATGTTTTAACACCAATTTTACAAGAAAACAAGGCCGTATTAGTAAGGGTTGGCAGGGGGTGGGGCGGCAGGTCAAGCGGCCGTGGAGCTGCCTTCTCTTCTTCCAAAACACACATTTATGCACACACACGCGCACAAACGCACACACACAGACGTTGCAACTGAATCATAATTCAGGGCCGCTTCCTTTCATGTTGCAACTTCATGTTACTTCTATATGTACAGCTTATGTATTATACTGCATTAGGCTTACAACGGTCCGTCGACAGAGTTGCGATAGTTAAAAAGACGGAAAGCACAAGCTCTCAGGGGAATAAAGCTAGTATGTCAACGTGGCACTGGTATATCACATGGAACTGGTAAACATAAAATAATATATATTTTTGTAAAGCAAATACAGCATGCAGTCGTAAACCCCAGTTCAGCTGCACAAGACAATAATGGCCTCGAGGCCGGACCAGAGCCCTGTTGAGTCGGAACAATAAAGACCCGTTCACTTCTTGGTGAACGGGCTACCTTGAAGGCTACTTATTGAGCTCGTGAAGGATACTTACTGCGCGCATTGATGTTTCTACGAGCGCATGTAAAGTATATATATCCCCTGCCCCTTCTATGAAGACATGGAAGACGAGACAATTATAGTTCAAAAAGATAAAAATGCTTAGCATTTCTTGCATTTTAAGTCCACGTTTATGAAGAATTTAGTGAATCAAGCGCCAAACTAAACATTTACTTTATACACATTGATATACGGCATGACGATATCTAAATAAACAATAATAATGAAATAAATACTTCTACACTTGAGCAGAACTATCGTTTTAGTGAATCTACAAACTAATATGGTCGGCCAAAAAAAGAAACGATCACATTTTAACCTGAAATTTTTTATCCGTGGTTCCGTCGTTTCCCCAAAACGAAAGTTGATCTCCGTTTTACCCTACGTTACCACAAAATGTTGGCGTAAAACGACCTCTATCTACCAGCCAAGATTTTCGAAATGTTAAATAAGTTTTGTATCGGGTACAGGAGATCAGTTACTAGACTAGCACATGGAAAGGCGAATACATATATGCGAAATTGTTAAAATCACGAGTTTTCTGGACTCACTGTCGACTTTTTCAGCAAATTTCGGAGGTATCACCGAATGATTGAGAAAACGATAGAAATGTGGAGGAAATCGACAAGTGAGCATTATAGCCAATTCCTAGGAGATCATCCTGCACTAGGTTGTTTTCCCTGGAAATATTTATAAGTATATAAAAACAACGATTTTCTCACAAAAATCAACAAAATACTAACCGGATATTCCGGGATCCGACGCGACTTTGCCGTTTTCGCAAGGTAACGATTGGGCACGGTGATGATGGTGAAAATGTTTTTCAAGTTTGAAGTTGATATCTGTATTAGTTTCAAAGTTATATGCCAAGTGCATAAAAACTTGAAAACAAAATCTATTTTAAAAAGGACATAAATTTTAAAAAATTGTAGCAGAGTTTTCGGTCTTGGTGGTTATTGTATAGTGACTAAACACGTATATTCTAAGTTTGAAGTTAATATCTCATGTTGTTTCAAAGTTATGGATCACGCGCATATTATTTCGGCTAATGCAAAAACTAAGTTCAAAAGGGGCATAACTTACAGAAATATTTCCGGTAGAGTTATGGGTCTTGTAGATAATGATTGAGAAACTGATGTCAAACCTATATTTCAAAGTAATATCTCTAGTTGTTTAAAAGTTATGAGAGTATAGCATAAGTGAAAAGGGGCAAAACTTGAGTAATATTGGTAGCAGAGTTATGGGTCTTTTTGATAATGACATAGATTTTGATGGTGAGTATAATTTTTAAGTTGCAAGGTAATATCTCAAGTAGTTTCAAAGTTATAGGCCAAGTGCATATTTTGCTTAACACAAAATTTAAGTGAAAAAGGGGCATAACTTGAAAAATATTGGAAGCAGGGTTATGGGTCTTGTTGGTTATGATGTAGATTTTGATGTTGAATATATATTTCAAGTTTCAAGGCAATATCTCAAGTAGTTCCAAAGTTATGAGCCAAGCAAAATGTAACTGAAAAAGGGGGATAACCTTTAAAAATAATGGTAGCAGAGTTATAGAGTTATGGGTCTTGTTGGTAATGATGTAGAATTTGATGGTGAATATATATTCCAAGTTTCAAGTTGATATCTCAAGTAGTTTATAAGTTATGGACCAACGTGCATATTTTCATTAACGCAAAATTTAAGTGATAAAGGGGCATAATTTGAAAAATATTGGAAGCAGGGTTATGGGTCATGTTGGTTATGATGTAGATTTTGATGTTGAAAATATATTTCAAGTTTCAAGGCAATATCTCAAGAAGTTTTAAAGTTATGGGCAAAATGCATATTTTGCTTAACACAAAATATAAGAAAAAAGGGGCATAACTTGAAATATATTGACAGCAGAGTTATGGGTGTTGTTGGTAATGATGTAGAATTCAATGGTGAATATATATTCCAAGTTTCAAGTTGATATCTGAAGTAGTTTATAAGTTATGGACCAAAGTGCATATTTTCCTTAACGCAAAATTTAAGTGAAAAAGGGGCATAACTTGAAAAATATTGGAAGCAGAGTTATGGACTTGTTGGTAATGATGTAGAATTTGATGGTCAATATATATTCCAAGTTTCAAGTTGATATCATAAAAAGTTTTCAAGTTATGGACCAAAGTGCATATTTTGTTTAACAGACGGAGACGCCGACACCGGGGCGAGTAGGATAGCTCCCATATTCTTCGAATAGTCGAGCTAAAAATAAAACAACAAAACAGTTTGAAAAAATGTTTATTTTTACATTTAATAATAGCATGCTATTACCACAGAAAAGAGAAACTTTTAAGAAGAGATAAATAGTTAAAACCTTCCTTGGAATTAAATGATTTAATGTAAATTATACACATGTCATGTTTGTATTTATGCTATTTTGTTGAAAGACAGTATTGACAAAAATACTTCAACAGTGGCAGTGAACATATTAACATTTAATGAGTAAATGAACACGTTTATGAACTATCACATCTGCAGACCTCCTAGCAGGCATGAACAAAAATAAAGGTTTTTATTAAGGCTCCAATCTATGGAAATAAAGGTCTTTTTTGTGAAACAAATTTAAAAATAAAGAGTAAATTAAGGCTATTTTGTCGGATTTCTTGTTGAAAATGCATAATATAATTAAACGGGTATTAATGAAAAAAAGTTATTATACATAATATGAAAACTCACTCAAAAAATATCTGAAATAAGCATGCTTGATATTATCTCAAACTGTCTGATATACATTATGACTGATTCACAAGCAGCATCCTAAAAACAACTCGAAGTAGGGGAAGAAATACAATTGTACGACCATTTTAAACTGCCGGATCGGAAAGCAGTCTGAACAAAAAAAAAGGTTTTGAGTGAAAATTACAGGCTATTTGGCCGTTTGAAAGGTTTCTCCAAAACATTTAAAGGTTTTAAAGGTTTGCAATGAAATTAAAGGTTTTTAAAGATTTTAAAGATTTCGCTAGGAGGCCTGCAGTTGAATATTATCCATGAATGTTTCTAAAGAAGTTGGCGATGTTTAGAAATGCTGTGGATGAATAATATAATAATAAGATGCACTTAATAACAACAACAACAGTACAATTAGGTGAAAAATATGAATGACATAAACAAACTTTAAGTTAGGTAAAGCTAGAGAAGTTTAAACCTGAAACAATACTTAGTAACTAGAGAAGACAGTGCTCTTGAATATTGGATTCATTTGAAACTAATGCAATTTTAAGATTAAAAGAACAACAATTATGGTCAAACATTCATCTGCAATCAGGAAATATTAACAAGTTCAAGTTAAAGCCTAATAAATGCACATTTTACTAAAACAACACTAAAACTTGTCTTTACTAAAGCTTTTATAATATAATGTTCTGAAGAAATATGATTATGAAAAGTGTCACACTTTTTTGTCACACTTCTGACATTTTTTTGCCCATTATTTTAGAATATTTTTAACGGATGGCGCTATTTTGATGAAACTTCACAAATCTTTAAAGGGCAAGATGAGACACCTCTGCAAAGTAGGAAAATGGAACAAATTGTTTTTTTGTACATTTTTATAACAGGAAAATCCAAACCAGCCATTTTTTTAAACAGCCCATATATATCTTTAATGCATGGACTGTGTAGATCCAAATACGTGGGCTCATCCATGCTGTCTGATTCCGTTTCCGAAATTCTTACATCAATCGGTAAGTTAAGGCTGCTAGGCTGCTGGGCTGCTAGGCTGCCAACTTCAGGCTTCTAGGCTGCTGGGCTGCTGGGCTGCTAGGCTGCTACACACACATTTCAGTAAATTCTTATGGTTTGAAATAGATGAATTTTTTTAACAAGTTTACGATCATTTTGTGTTCAGAAAGGGATTTTGAGGGATTTTAATGCAGTTGAAGCGATTGGAGAATTTCGTTACATTTCACAAGATGAGAAATTTGATACAAAATAAATCAGGTTAATTATGTATGAAATAAGCTTGAAGTGTCCTTAACAAGTGAAAATAGTGCATTTCAAGCCGTTTCCGAAAGTCATTCATCAATCGGTAAGTTAAGGCTGCAAGGCTGCTAGGCTGCCAACTTCAGGCTGCTAGGCTGCTACACACACATTTCAGTAAATTCTTATGGTTTGAAATAGATGTATTTTTTTCAACAAGTTTACGATCATTTTGTGTTCAGAAAGGGATTTTGAGGGATTTTGATACAGTTGAAGCGATTGGAGAATTTCTTCACATTTCACAAGATGAGAAATTTGATACAAAATAACTCAGGCTAATTATGTATGAGATAAGCTTGAAGTGTCCTTAACAAGTGAAAATAATGCATTTCGAGCCGTTTCCGAAATTCATTCATCAATCCGTAAGTTAAGGCTGCTAGGCTGCTAGGCTGCAAACTTCAGGCTGCTAGGCTGCTGGGCTGCTAGGCTGCTAGGCTGCTACACACACATTTCAGTAAATTCTTATGGTTTTAAATAGATGTGTTTTTTTTTCAACAAGTTTAAGATCATTTTGTGTTTAGAAAGGGATTAGAAATTTGATAAAAAATTTAGGATGATTACGTAGGGGATCAGCTTGAAGTGTTCTTAAAAATCAATGCTTATCAAGCCGTTTCCGGAATACTTACATCTAGCGGTAAGTTAAGGCTGCTAGGCTGCTAGGCTGCCAACTTCAGGCTGCTAGACTGCTGGGCTGCTAGGCTGCTACACACACATTTCAGTAAATTCTTATGGTTTGAAATAGATGTATTTTTTTCAACAAGTTTACGATCATTTTGTGTTCAGAAAGGGATTTTGAGGGATTTTGATGCAGTTGAAGCGATTGGAGATTTCTTCACATTTCACAAGATGAGAAATTTGATACAAAATAACTCAGGTTAATTATGTATGAGATAAGCTTGAAGTGTCCTTAACAAGTGAAAATAATGCATTTCGAGCCGTTTCCGAAATTCATTCATCAATCGGTAAGTTAAGGCTGCTAGGCTGCTAGGCTGCCAACTTCAGGCTGCTAGGCTGCTGGGCTGCTAGGCTGCTACACACACATTTCAGTAAATTCTTATGGTTTTAAACACATGTGTTTTTTGTTTCAACAAGTTTAAGATCATTTTGTGTTTAGAAAGGGATTAGAAATTTGATAAAAAATTTAGGATGATTACGTAGGGGATCAGCTTGAAGTGTTCTTAAAAATCAATGCTTATCAAGCCGTTTCCGGAATACTTACATCTAGCGGTAAGTTAAGGCTTCTAGGCTGCTAGGCTGCCAACTTCAGGCTGCTAGACTGCTGGGCTGCTAGGCTGCTACACACACATTTCAGTAAATTCTTATGGTTTGAAATAGATGTATTTTTTCAACAAGTTTACGATCATTTTGTGTTCAGAAAGGGATTTTGAGGGATTTTGATGCAGTTGAAGCGATTGGAGAATTTCTTCACATTTCACAAGATGGGAAATTTGATACAAAATAACTCAGGTTAATTATGTATGAGATAAGCTTGAAGTGTCCTTAACAAGTGAAAATAATGCATTTCGAGCCGTTTCCGAAATTCATTCATCAATCGGTAAGTTAAGGCTGCTAGGCTGCTAGGCTGCCAACTTCAGGCTGCTAGGCTGCTACACACACATTTCAGTAAATTCTTATGGTTTTAAATAGATGTTTTTTTTTTCAACAAGTTTAAGATCATTTTGTGTTTAGAAAGGGATAAGAAATGTGATAAAAAATTTAGGATGATTACGTAGGGGATCAGCTTGAAGTGTTCTTAAAAATCAATGCTTATCAAGCCGTTTCCGGAATACTTCCATCTAGCGGTAAGTTAAGGCTGCTAGGCTGCCAACTTCAGGCTGCTAGGCTGCTGGGCTGCTAGGCTGCTACACACACATTTCAGTAAATTCTTATGGTTTGAAATAGATGTATTTTTTTCAACAAGTTTACGATCATTTTGTGTTCAGAAAGGGATTTTGAGGGATTTTGATGCAGTTGAAGCGATTGGAGAATTTCTTCACATTTCACAAGATGAGAAATTTGATACAAAATAACTCAGGTTAATTATGTATGAGATAAGCTTGAAGTGTCCTTAACAAGTGAAAATAATGCATTTCGAGCCGTTTCCGAAATTCATTCATCAATCGGTAAGTTAAGGCTGCTAGGCTGCTAGGCTGCCAACTTCAGGCTGCTAGGCTGCTGGGCTGCTAGGCTGCTACACACACATTTCAGTAAATTCTTATGGTTTGAAATAGATGTATTTTTTTCAACAAGTTTACGATCATTTTGTGTTCAGAAAGGGATTTTGAGGGATTTTGATGCAGTTGAAGCGATTGGAGAATTTCTTCACATTTCACAAGATGAGAAATTTGATACAAAATAACTCAGGTTAATTATGTATGAGATAAGCTTGAAGTGTCCTTAACAAGTGAACATAATGCATTTCGAGCCGTTTCCGAAATTCATTCATCAATCGGTAAGTTAAGGCTGCTAGGCTGCTAGGCTGCCAACTTCAGGCTGCAAGGCTGCTAGGATGCTGGGCTGCTAGGCTGCTCTACACACATTTCAGTAAATTCTTATGGTTTTAAATAGATGTTTTTTTTTCAACAAGTTTAAGATCATTTTGTGTTTAGAAAGGGATTAGAAATTTGATAAAAAATTTAGGATGATTACGTAGGGGATCAGCTTGAAGTGTTCTTAAAAATCAATGCTTATCAAGCCGTTTCCGGAATACTTACATCTAGCGGTAAGTTAAGGCTGCTAGGCTGCTAGGCTGCCAACTTCAGGCTGCTAGGCTGCTGGGCTGCTAGGCTGCTACACACACATTTCAGTAAATTCTTATGGTTTGAAATAGACGTATTTTTTTCAACAAGTTTACGATCATTTTGTGTTCAGAAAGGGATTTTGAGGGATTTTGATGCAGTTGAAGCGATTGGAGAATTTCTTCACATTTCACAAGATGAGAAATTTGATACAAAATAACTCAGGTTAATTATGTACGAGATAAGCTTGAAGTGTCCTTAACAAGTGAAAATAATGCATTTCGAGCCGTTTCCGAAATTCATTCATCAATCGGTAAGTTAAGGCTGCTAGGCTGCTAGGCTGCCAACTTCAGGCTGCTAGGCTGCTGGGCTGCTAGGCTGCTACACACACATTTCAGTAAATTCTTATGGTTTTAAATACATGTGTTTTTTTTTCAACAAGTTTAAGATCATTTTGTGTTTAGAAAGGGATTGTGATGCAGTTGAAGCGATTGGAGAATGTCTTTACATTTCACCGGATTAGAAATTTGATAAAAAAATTTAGGATGATTACGTAGGGGATCAGCTTGAAGTGTTCTTAAAAATCAATGCTTATCAAGCCGTTTCCGGAATATTTACATCTAGCGGTAAGTTAAGGCTGCTAGGCTGCTAGGCTGCCAACGTCAGGCTGCTAGGCTGCTAGGCTGCCAACTTCAGGCTGCTAGGCTGCTAGGCTGCCAACATCAGGCTGCTAGGCTGCCAACTTCTGGCTGCTAGGCTGCTGGGCTGCCAACTTCAAGCTGCTAGGCTGCCAACTTCAGGCTGCTAGGCTGCCAACTTCAGGCTGCTAGGCTGCTGGGCTGCTAGGCTGCCAACTTCAGGCTGCTAGGCTGCCATTTTCAGGCTGCTAGGCTGCTAGGCTGCTAGTCTGCCAACTTCAGGCTGCTAGGCTGCTATGCTGCTAGGCTGCCAACTTCAGGCTGCTAGGCTGCTAGGCTGCCAACTTCACGAACCTCTTTTTTCTTTACTTTTTTAACGTGTCATACTTTATGCAAAATAAAGATACATTAGTAACATTTATTTGCGCAACGTATCATAAGAACGACATTTTACCATTATTTAGATTTTGATAAATTTCTTTTTATCTATGAACGTGCAGGGGAGGAGTGTAGTGGGCCCCAAATATTTAGCCCCGTTTTTAATGTTTAAATATCATAGCAATAAAATATTTTGGGTATTGTTCAGTCACAATGATAGTATACCTCCTGTCTAGTAAAAGTTTGACTGTTACATTCTTTGAGACTAGAAAGAGATGAAAAAGGAACTTTGAAAGCCATCAAACATGACAAATATGAAAATATTGCGGGCTCGGCTTGATTGAGACTGTTTATGGGCAGTAATGGAAATGCATCTTAACCCACGCCGCCTAGCCCCGAGTTGAGCGCAACTCAAAATTTACACCAATAAACAGGTCGATTTCGATCCATACCAAACGATGGTATGCACATGGCTGTAAACATGGACAATGCGGTGTTTTCAGATTAATACCATTCCATGTTCAGCGGCGTATGGTCCCCAGATAAAAGAATGGGTTTGCCCTAAACGAGAAAACAATGGGCGGAACTATACAAAATAGAATTTTAACAGGGGATCTGAGAATATAAATTCTCATATCACTGACAACGCCAAATCCAAAATTCCCTTTTCATCTATTTGAAATCAGTTAGAGTTGGGGCAAATTACAAACCAAAATTAGCATTTAAAATCATTTTTACGAATGTTTAAATACACTGGTTACTTAAATAGAAGCAACAGCAAATGCGTCTAAGTCTGTAATGAAACTCTTTTCTGATGTATGCCCCAGTATGATTATATTGAATAGGTTAGCTAAAATTGTACAAAATGTCTTTGTATTAATAAAGTGATGGCAATTATTGGATGTTTCTATTTTTGGAAGCAGACACATGCCTTGGCTGATAAATGATGCGTCTTCATGCATTTGCTACCGGAAATGTACGTTGATTGATTATTCGAGACAATAACCCAACTTATACGACAATATCTAATTTATACTGAAATTGTTTGTTTATTAATGTATAGAATTTGTGTATGATAGAAATATACATCCGTTTGTTATAGAAGTTACCTGGAAACATTCTATTCCATTATTTCAGCGGCAGTATATACTTGCCATTGGGAGTAAAAACCAAGTTCTATGTTGTTTTTATAACGCAGGTGTACAAAATACACATTCGAAAGTCTAACTTTTTTAACCTTTATACGTCGCCGAAAAAGAAAAATACTTCCTACGATCTGTTACAAAAGTGAATAGAAAAATGTCGACTGCTTTGTTGCTTTCTGAATGTAAAAACATGAAAGAAAAGTTATAAACAAAACGTATTTTTCTACGATTGCTGCGGTATTTATTTATTAAGTTCAGGTATTTCAATACAATGTTGCTTTTCTCAAGAAATGTAAAACTCGTTCTGATGATTGAGTAAACCTCTTGAAGTGCGTTAAATATTCCAAGAAATTATTATAGTATCAAAAGATAAAACATACATTCCACAGACTTGCTCAACTTGTGCATTTAATACAGATAAACCTGCTACAGAATGTATTAAACAATTCTCAATTCTCTTTTGAAACTTCATTTCTTCGATATTTTTCTATCGTTATATGACACGAGATAGAACGGTATGAAAAGCCATTGTAATGAGCAAACGGAACTGAAATCCACAAATGGCCATGTTTTAGCATCGGATTCAATACTCATGCAATTCCAAACTTTAACACTTCAGCGTTATATGATGAATAATTGATGAATTCCGATACAACATTGTATAATTACATGATCATTTTAAAACCCGAATAACTCACTATTTTAGAACAATCATCACTCCGGCTCAATTGATCGTCATAAAGACATTTCCATCGATAACATGACACAAGAACCACTCCAAAGAATTATTATGTGATATCCCTTTGTCAGACAGACGCTTTATTATACTGGACTTATAACTTGATTACGAACCTTGCTCTAGACAGGCAGTTTTAAGGCAAACATTATGGAGTTAGATAAAATATATAAGGCTTTAAAACAAAATTTAAGATATTCTAAATGATATTATCTAGTATGGTATAAAATGAATAAATTGACTTGTATTTTTTAAAACAGACAAGTTAAAGCGATATATGAAGTCACTTGTAAGGATTATTTCTTCTTTTAACAAATTACGGTGAGACCAGACAGTAACATATTTGTCTACTGACAATTTGCTGTTCGTAAACTTTATAATTTTATTAACCTTTTATTCAAATTTCGCTTGAAAGAAGAGGAAAAAAAACTCAAGTGTTTGTGCAGAATGGCGGCTGTAAAAAGTCTCCCCGTACATTCAATCAGTGCTGTTATCAATTACGTCCTTTGAGGTCGTTGAGTACGATACTTATGTAATTTGTTAATAACACTTCTAAAATTACCTTTGTTTTAATATTTCGGACACTTTTGAGAAGGGTAGTGTTTCAATTTCCCAGCCAATATTGATCCAGATATTGTCCAGTCACGCCAAGGATATACTTTCTGCTTTTGAAATTTTGGCTTTGTGATGTGCAGGATTAATATTCTCAGATCCCCTGTCAAAATTCTATTCTGTTTAGTTCCGTCCATTGTTTTCTCGTTTAGGGCAAACCCATTCTTTTATCTGGGGACGATACGCCGCTGAACATGGAATGGTATTTTTCTGAAAATACCGCATTGGAGGTTCACCGCCATATGCACACCATCGTTTGGGATGGTCAAAATTGTACTCTCTATTGGTGTAAATATTGAGTTGCTCTCAACCCGGGGCTAGGCGGCGTGAGCAGTAATATGCATTTCCATTACTGTCCGTGAACAGGCTCAATCAAACCGAGCCTGCAATATTATTATATTTGTCGTGTTCGATGGCTTTCAAAGTTCCCTTTTCATCTATTTCATTCTAAATTTTATAAAATATTCTCACAGATGGCGTACAACTAGTCGAAATTTCAGGATACTAAAACAAAATTAAGACCAATACAGAATTAAGAAATCCAGCTAGTATAGCTTTAGGTGCTTTTTGTAACAAATTTGCCACTGTGTATAAACTAAGTTCAAACCTCAAATTCGCCCCGCCAGGTCTCGTATGTATGGCGTCGCATTCATCTTAACCCAGTAAGAAAATTATAGTTTAATGAAAATGCTATTGTGTAATGATAAAATCTGCCCTTGCAACTACACTTATTTGAAGACATTTTAAAGGTAAAGAAACATAAATCATGTATGTACAGTTTATGTAGGCTTACTTTAATCATTTTAATTTTTAAAATGCTAATAAGTCATTTTTAACGATAAAGCATTCGTCTCACTTGGTTGTTGTACAAAATCTCCCAAAGAGGACTTCAATTCATGCTTGCTATAAAATTTGTTCTGTTATATTTGTATTATTATTTAATTGACGGCGTCAAAATACTTTGTAATGTAATCACTTATGTTCTTAACTTTGTAATTAAATGTCATATAATGGTTGAAATTATTTTTGCGCCAATGACAATCTAGTATTTTTCAAATATTTCGAACCTTAATTCTCATAAAGTCGCGCGTCCGAAATGTGTTTATTATAGGTCGGTTTCCTCCATATTATTGTTCGGACATTTATTGATAATCAAGTATATTTCGTTTATGATCTTCTACAGTGTTCAATGAGGCGTGATTTAGAATGTCCGAGGAAAAGAAAATCATTTATTTAATATTTTAGCCGTGACTTTTTGCCTCATGATAATCGTCTTAAATTGCTTAATCCTTTATATGATAGATACGTCTGTTATCACATAGGCGGCCAGTTTAGATCCAGATCACCCATCAATTCAATGTCATCTGATCAGTGTTTGCTTTATGATTTTTGTCACAAATAATCTTGTGAATCTAACTGCGAGAAGTGTAGGTCGTGCTCAGACTACACGGATGAGCCCGTCGATCCGGATATTAAATATTTTGCCATGCTATAAAAGATTTATTATGAAGTAACTGGTAAAATGGAACTTCCACGGATGAACCCTTGTTTCTCAACCCAAGGAAAGACTATTACACATGTTTTTTTCCTGAGAGTCAGTTACGTTAACATGGTGTTTTCAAAAAAAGAAATGGCATGATTAACTTTCTAAAATATTCTCAGTACATGTTTACGGGCCATTGAATGACAAAACTACTTTCAGTTTGACTATTAATTTTTGTGCCTACCCATATATGGTAATTCAGGCGGCTACTGTTTTGTCAGTTACAAAAATAATTTCGACCATTATATACGTTATAGTTTATTTGAAGGCTTGTATGAAAACTAAACGATCGCCCAGCTGCGCTGGGCCTGACCGTTTAATTTTCATACAAGCCTCCAAATAAACTATAACCTATACTTAATTGACATCAAAAAGCCTTGCACAACAATGCATCAATTTTAACTTTTAATCCTTTCAGATCGAATGGAACGCAGAAACGAATTACCATCGATTAAATGACAAAGGGGACCGATACAAGGAATTATTACTTAATCTGCCCATCGTCAGACAGGCGCTTTGCTATACTGGACTATTAATTGTATTACAGGTCTTTGCTTCAGACTTGTTGTCATTCAGCAAAAGCTCTTCATCTATCAACACTGGTCATGTTCCAATATCCTGTTTGATACAAAGAAAACGAGATACGCATTGATGCAACCCAGAATTGTGAATGTGACATAAATGTTTATTTTTCCTAATGATTCCATCATAAACGGAGACGTTTGCAAAGCTTTAAGAGTTTATGTAGGTTAACTAGAGAGCGCTTAAATTGAACGTATAGGATTGATAAGTTTCTTTAATTCCTGCTATCGTTTTCTTGCTAATTTAACTTCAGGTCTCTGGTCTGTGTAGTACCACTGAGTACCTACTTTTTTGTTTGACAATACTATCAATTTCTTATGTGTTTTATTTGTGTGTGTTTTTGCATGCAACATTTTCTAATTGACGATTGGGTTGGAGTAATTTCACAATGACAACTTGTGCTTGTTTTTTCAAATGATACCTCCAGGGGCAATAGTGAGGTTGGTTGGCGCTAGAACCTGGTCTTCGCCCATGTGGTCATATGTTTTGCCACTGACAACCCTCGGGTTCTCTTTTTCGTAAATGGTTTGTGGTTTTACAATTTCTTTTAATGAGAAATGCTTCATATTCTTTCCTCTGATTTTCTGCTGTGTAAAAAGACTGATTTTTTCTTGATTGACCATTAGTGATACGCATATTTCACTTTTTATGATACGACGGATTTCATTTTCGTAATAAGAATTAATGTGATAAAGGTGCTATAATTGAATATTTTAATGAAGTACTGAACCAGTCTGACAATAATTTCGTTAAAGTGTATCGGTACATAAATGTTACATTTTTGTCCGATAATCCTTGTAGGACGATAATTTCATACAATAACTTTTAAAATGTCATGTGATTTGATTAGTTTATAAAATAATGAGAGTATGACCAATGTATTTATGGCAGCCAGGGTGGTATGCACTCTAACCTGTGCCTTATCTACAACAATAAATATGTTTGGGTTTCACTGTTATGATGTTTAGCCAATTTTTGTTCGTAACGGTATTCGAGATAACACTGACTAGAGCAGCATACAGAGGAAAAAGTATTGCATTATTGCAACATTAAAAGTATTGCATTATTGCAACATTATTTTTTGATGCTATATCCTCAAGGGATAATCTCTGAAGATGATTCTACTTGAACACGCTTTCACCGGAAGGCATCGTTTCGCAATCCCATATTCGATACAGTACCACGTGCACTGTAACGTAGAGAGTTCTTTCGCAGATTTTTAAAATGTATTTTGTCAATTCATTTGCAATTTATTGCAAATAATCTCATCTTGCGTTTTTATACCTTGAGTTAATTTGAACTTGAATTTATAAATTTTGGCAAGATCCAGTTACTGGCACTGTAAGATCATTCGTCTGCAACATAATTCCGAATGGATGATGGCTGTTTTTAACAATTGCTTCAATAAATTGCATCATGTATCTTTTTGCAGTCAATAATAATTTTCGAAAATTGTTGTGTTTTATGATCCAGACAAGTAATTATTAATGTTCTTACTTAATTTATCATATCGTATTTAAGGCACGTGCAGTTCATATCTACGGCCGATCCGTAAATACGGATATACATCAGCGGCAAATTATCCAATCAAATTCAAGGAAATTTCTTTGCAGTATAATAATGATTCTTATTTTGGTGCGGTTCATGCAGATTGGACGTGCACGCGAGAGCTGGCAAATTTACCAATATGGATTTGCCAGCTCTCGCGTGCACGTCCAATCTGCATGAACCGCACCAAAATAAGAATCATTCCTTAAATGCATATTTTTTTTTTACTTTTTTCATATTGAAAGCTTACATTAAGGGATTGCCACACTCCTCCCAACTTTATTCATCGATAAAAAGAAAATTATCAAAATCTCAATAATGGCAAAATGCCGTTCAATAAAACTTTGCACAATTGAATGTTACTACTGAATCTTTATTTTGCATACAGTAGGACTCGTTAGAAAAGTAAAGAAAAAAAGCTTGACCTAAAAATTCCTTAAAATTCTATTTACATAAATTCACAATAACTAAGCGATACAAAACATAATTTTAAATTCCCACGTGAGCGCAATGATACTGACAAGAAAATGTTGTATACTTTGTAAAAAAATTCAACTACTAAAAGAGAAATCAGTGATTGTCATCGGTTTACGCGACCAGGAAGCGACCAGAACAATGAAGGTCAAACACACTTTTACTAATATCTCCTAAAGTTTACATATGTAAGTCACGAGGACACAATAAATTGTTGTCAGTATTATATTACTCATGTGGGCATTTAAAATGATGTTTTGTGTTGTTTAGTTTTTGTGAATTTATGTAAATAGAAATTTAGGGAATTTTCAGATCTCGCTATTTTCCTTGACTTTTCTAACGTGTCTTACCACCTGCAAAATAAAGATACGTTAATAACATACATTTGTGCAAAGTTTTGTTTAACGGCATTTTGCCGTTATTGAGATTTTGATAATTTTCTTTTTATCGATGAACAAAGTTGGGAGGAGTGTGGCAATCCCTTAATTTAGACGATTTTATCAAGGAAACAAGCATGTATTGTTATCCTTAAATTTTACTTCTTTAAACTAACGCAAAAAGTTTGAAAGCTTGAATGTTGTTAATCTATGATGTTGTTTAATAATAATTTTATACTAATTGTACATGTTTGTACTGCGTACCTTATTAGTCTCTTATCAAAGCATTTTTATGAAATATATGCTTAGATATGTTTGTAGTGACGGGTAACTATTAAAGTGTGGGTTTTTTGTCTTCATTACTTAAAGAATCGCATAATGACGTTAAAAACATACTGATACTACAAATAGATACTGTTAAACAACAACCCAAAATCAAGTTTTCGCGTATAATAAAATTATATGTTTTGCTATGTGTCGTTAACAAAAGTACAATTAAATTAAATATCGAAATGTCGTTATGGCAAGGGCATAATAAAACACAATTCTTTATAATCTAGAGACTCCTTTAGCATTACTGCAACACGTGACAAAAATTTCAATTATAGAGACATAATTCTTCACCCCCAAGGTAATTTCTCATAATTATATATTTTTCGATTTCGAAACGGAATTGTCGAGGTAGTAAAAGAAATTTATAGTTGCTCTTAACGATATAAATTGTTTCATCGAGTTTGATTATATAAAAGATAAGTGCACAATCTGCCGATGAAAATAAACAATTAACTAAGTCATAATGTTAGAACCTATCAAGAACAAATATATAGCTTTACAATGTTGTGCTTTTTTCTTATATAACTGTTTATTTCTAAATAAAAAAATCATATTGACCATACAAAAAAAACTTGTGATTGAAAGGGAGACTGAACAATTTAAAAAAAAATAAGTGTACCGTATAAACTTAGTCTAATATTTTAATCAGTTAGCTATCAAAAACATCAATTGTTTAAATTTTAATCAGTAATTAGAGGTAAACTCAATTTGTAGAATTTGCAGAACACTTATAGCTTGCTAATTCGGTAGTAATTCTTAAAACCTCATGGTAAACGCAGCAAATTAGCAAATACGCTACGTTAATTCAATTTTAATTTGAAAAAAAACCCAAATAATATTAAATTAGTTGTTTTTCATTCCCTATCTCATTGTAAAGTCATTCCTCTTCCAATAACAGTACCCAAGGTTATAAAGCTGAGTATGGAAACCAGTCTTGACAGTATAGACTTTGCAAACATAAATTAAAAAAAAACACATTGAATTCTTGTAATGTTCAGTGCCCATGATCATAAAACTAGTCTGGTCGCCATTTCAGCCAATCAGATGCTTGAGATTTGAGACTGGTTTCCAATCTCAGTTTTATAACCTTCAACCCAGATTTTTTGCTGACAATTGTGCTTTACAATCAGGAACTGAATGATTTAAAACCTCATTGATTAACATTTTAGTTTAGATAATACATTAAAGATATAAAGTTATTGAAATAAGCTGACTTTTTTTATGAACAGATATTTTTAAAAGTCTATGAAAATGTTAACTTAGCAAGTCAGTGACTCTTAAATGTATTTTTTTTATCAAATGTGTTAAAATAAATAGCACGAATCAAAAAGATATTTGATCAAGATTTCAAGAGAAAGCGTTAAGGCAAAGCTTACGTTATAAAACAATATGTTTTCCTCCTTGTTTTGATATAAATTATGGCTCTTAAAAAATCTTGAATGACGTTTTTTTTATATATGAATGTTACTAACAACAATTAAGGTTGCATAACATTAGAGTAATACTCGAACGAGAAACTGTTGTATCTATAATGCATGCGAGATAGTTACAGAAATCTCAAATGTGTAATGACAAAAATCTACCGTAAGAAAAGTGGACATTATAAGCAGCAATGATGAAGTAGCGCCAAGTATTCTCTTATTTAACATTTTTTAGTGGAGGCTGCAAATTTACTTGTAATTCACTCTTTCAGTATTATTTTGTTGGTGGTATTTTGGACAGTTAGGAATTATAAGAATAAGCGACATATAATTATAAGATAAACAACAACATAAGCTAGACTGTATTCAAAATCCAAAAGGTTAAAGAGTCAATTTCATCGGACACGACTTGACAATAATAAAGCTGAACAAGAGCTGTCACTTGAAATTGACATATGCCCCCGAAATGCAGCTTTGAAATCGAATTGGTATACATATGTAGTAAAAATATGCCTGTGGAAGTTAAAAAGTAAAGAGTAAGGGCCCATAACCCTTGCAACAAGAGGGTCCATAGGGTCGCTCACCTGTCAACAACTGCTCAATGGTTGTAAGAGTTGTGTGCAAGTTTGGTAACATCAAGTGAAAAAATAAAAAACTGCTATTGTGGAGAAAAGGTCAAAATAACTTCCTTTGGCTCTTTCAAGTGTCTTATGTTAATGAAAGTGAAGATCAGACCAAAATTAAGACCACTAGTGTGCAGACAAGCTTTTATTATAACTTGACGTAGTCACCTAGTTTTCAAGGTCACATGACCCAGTCTAGAACTTGACCTAGATATCATTGAGATAAACATTCTGACCAAGCTTGAAAAAGAGGACCAAAATTAAGACCTCAAGAGTGCTGACAAGTTTTTTTTTTATAATTTGACTTAGTGGCCTAGTTTTTAAGGTCACATGACCCAGTTTCGAACTTGAACTAGATATCATTGAAATAAACATTCTGACCAAGCCTGAAGAAGATCAGCCCATAACTTAGACCGCTAGAGTGCAGACGAGCTTTTTCTTTAATTTGATCTAGTGACCTTGTTTTTAAGGTCACGTGACCCAGTTACGAACATGACCTAGATATCTTTGAGACTAACATTCTTACCAAGTTTGAAGAAGATCCCACCAATATTAAGACTGTTAGAGTACAGAGGAGCTTTTTTCTATAATTTGACTTTGTGACATAGTTTTTAAGGTCACATGACCCAGTGACCTAGATATCATTGAGATAAACATTTCTACCAAGTTTGGAGAAGATCTGACCAAAATTAAGACCTCTAGAGTGCAGACAAGCTTTTTCTATAATTTGACCTAGTGACCTAGATTTCAATGTAACATGACCCAGTTTAGCATCTGACCTAGATATCATTGAGATTAACATTCTGACCAAGTTTACAGAGGATGCCAACAAAATTAAGACCTTATAGAGTGCTTTCTTTTATTTGACCTAGTGACCTAGTTTTCAAGGTCACGTGACCCAGTTACGAACATGACATAGATATCATTGAGATTAACATTCTAAATTTGAAGAAGATCAGACCAAAATTAAGACTGTTAAGAGTAAAGAGAAGCTGTTTCTATCATTTGACCTTGTGACGTAGTTTTCAAGGTCACATGACCCACTTTCGAACTTGACCTAGATATTATTGAGATAAACATTTTAACCAAGTTCGAAGAAGATCGTACCAAAATTAAGACCGCTAGAGAGAAGACAAGCTTTTTCTATAATTTGACCTAGTGACCTAGATTTCAAGGCCACATGACCCAGTTTCAAACTTGACCTAGATGTCACAGAGATAAACATTCTGAACAAGTTTAAAGAGGATGTCACCAAAATTAAGACCACTAGTGTGCAAATAAGCTTTTTCTTTAATTTGACCCAGTGATCTAGTTTTAAGAATCACATGAACCTGTTACAAACTTGACCTACATATCATAGAGATAGACATTCAGAACAAGTTTGAAGAAGATCGGACCAAAATGAAGACTGCTACAGTGTCAATTAGCTTTTTCTTTAATTTGACTTGGTGACCTAGTTTTCAAGGTCACGTGATCTAATTCACACATGACCTAGTTACACTGAGATTAACACTCTGACCAAGTGTGAAGAAGATCTGACCAAAATGAAGACTGCTAGAGTGAGGACAAGCTTTTTCTATAATTTGACCTAGTGACCTAGATTTCAAGGTCACATGACCCATTTTCGAACTTGAACTAGATATCATTGAGATAAACATTCTGGCCAATTCGAATAAGATTCGACCAAAATTATGACCGCTAGAGTGCGGACAAGCATTTTCTATAATTTGACCTAGTGACCTAGTTTTCAAGGTCACATGACCCAGTTTCGAACTTTTCCTAGAGATCATTGAGATAAACATTCTGACCAAGTGTGAAGAAGATCCCACCAAAATTAAGACCGCCAGAGTGCAAACAAGCTTTTTCTTTAATTTGACCTAGTGACATAGTTTTAAGGGTCACATGACCCAGTTACTTACTTGACCTAGATATCATTGAGATAAACATTCTGACCAAGTTTGAAGAACATCGGATAAAAATTAAGACCGCTAGAGTTAGTATTTAGTGTTAAAGTTAGATAAAGACCTTAGGGTTAGGGTTAAGTGAAAAAGCCCATAACTGGACCAAAAATAAGCGGTTTTGAAAATAAAGCATGGACAAGATTTTAATATAGAAGTTAGGGTTAGGGTTAGGTAAGACCTGAGGGTTAGGGTGAGGGTTAGGGTTAAAGACGTATGGGTTAGGGTTAGTGTTAAAGACGTTAGGGTTAGGGTTTAGGGTTAGGGTTAGGGTTATGGGTTAAGTGAAAAGGCCCATAACTCGGCCAAAATTAATCCGACCAGAAATTCATTATGATATGCACAACAAGGCATGGTGACAAACACACCTGTGAAGTTTCAATGAAATCCCTCAAGCGGTTACGGAGAAGAAGCGAGGACAACATTTTGCTAAAAGGGCCATGACTCAGCCAATAATAATCCGAGCAGAAAATCCTGACGATATGCACAACTAGGCTTGATGACAAACACTCCTGTGAAGTTTCAAAGAAATCCCTCCAGCGGTTTCGGAGAAGAAGCGAGGACAAGATTATTTCGGACGGAAGGACGAACGGACGGTGCGATTACTATATGCCTCCCTTCGGGGCATAAAAATACCGTTTTTTTACTGATATTGATAAAAATTCCCAGTCCACTATAAATAGTTTATTATTGATTTACCTTAATGGCAACATATGGCTTACAATGGAAAGAGTGAAACCTTCTAGACTCTATGGAGGGTTTTCACTGTCATTATCAGTAGGTTTTCGCGAAATATTATTTTTGATGAACTCAGACAAGTTTAAAATTGGTTAAGCCTGAATGCACTAACCATCTTGCGGGCATTGCCGAAAGTTCTAAATCATCAATTATTTCCAAATTTCTCAGATTGAAAAATTGAACAGACCTAGTTGAATAATATGACCTAAGGGCTAGAAATAAAACATAAGCGCCGTTTGGTCTTAACATTTACTAGTATACGATCTCAGCGGTTAAGTAGTTTTGGGGTTTTCAAGAGGCTTTCTTTAACCAGTCGCCATTTCAGCCAATCAGATGCTTGAGATTTGAGACTGGTTTCCATGCTCAGTTTTATAACCTGCGGCACTAAATATTTCAAGAATTCAATGTATAATAAATAGTTTTAATGACCTCTTCGTATGCATAAACATTCGTAAGTATCACTGGAATGAATTTCTGGATAAGGACTAAATACTTAAATAAAATTCATGCATATAGGGTCGTTAAAAATCGCATTCGTGATTCTGTCATTAGCTATAATCAGATCAGAAGGCAAGACTGATATATCTAAGTTTTCCATAATAAACTATACTTAAAGACAATCAAAACTCACAGTCGGGATAATCGCGTTTTTACAAGGAAATATATTTCTTATAATTATGTTGTCATTTGCGGTCATTTAGACACCCACATTATGAAAATTGATTGCATAATAAAAAAGTTATTGCGTAATAAAGACAGTACCCCCCAAAATCAAAAGTAACACTTTTGGCTAATTGTGACAATGAATTGGTTCAATATGGTTCCTGTTGTTCATATTTTCCTTGTTAAAATGCAATTATCCCGAGCGTGCGTTTTCATTGTTCTTAAGTATAAATGAATTATTTGCGTGCTAAAACATATCATTTTCATTCAATATGTCGATCATTTTTAGATTGCTTAAATTATGCAGAAAACTCATTTAAAGCTGCACACATGGGAGACAATAAACCGTTGATCTCTTGCACCAGAGTAAGCAGCGAAAATGGAATTAAATGACACAATGTAAATACTATTTTACTTGAATTGTTAATGATTAAATGAACCTCATAGATATTATTTTATTGTTAGATATCTGGTGTATTTTCATTTGCAACCAACGGAAGTTTAAATAATTATAAGTGCTTATTCCTCTTTAGATAATGCTTTCTGGAGAACTTAAAACAGTCATGCCTTAAAAATTCAATACGACCTTATTTTTATTTGAAAGAACATGTTGCAACGGCCGGTGAAAAGAGGTGCTCGTTAATTCTAGTGTATTTGCCGGGTAGTGTTGCTTTATTGATAAAATATTTACAAATATAGAACTCGCCCTTTTCTTTGAAACTTGTTTTCGTGTTAAACATAAAAGATTGATGGCTTCACATTTCCTTTATTTAAAATGAAAATCAAAACAGAACTGAAAGTATTGATCTTAATAACAAGTGTACTTTGTAGAACAGAGCGTTTTTTTCTTATATATGCAGGTCTTTAATATTCTTGACATTTTCAAAGTGATTCAAGAAAAGATAGTATAAGAAGCAGGGTCCAAGATCATAAAACAAAGTTTTGAGATCAGTCTCAAATCTCAAGGATCTGATTGGCTTAATCTTGGGCACAGGTCTAATTTCTCTTTATTAATTTTTTTCTTATTTTTCGCACAGATGTTATTAAAGAATTCCGTGAATAACCTAACTTGGTCTACTCCTACCATTTTTTGTTGATCCGGAAGTTCTAATTTTAATATAATGCGTTTTGCACACTTTATTTATTACAACTTTCTCTGTAAATAAAGATATCATTAATTATTTATGAAGTTATTCCATTTTCGACTCGGTGTATTTCCCCTGTTTCCCGTTAAAAAGATACAATTTATTGTTTTAGTTAAACTACTTTACAAAGAGGCCATAACAGTGCTGTCACACTGACATTTCATTTAGGTTATATTTTCTTTATTTCACACATTAAACTGAATAAAGATATCAGTTATAAATTGTCGATTGGGTATTTGTTGTGTTAACTTGTTTACTTAAGGGCCTTACTTTTGCCGTTGAGCTTACATTGAAGGTGACTAAAAGACGAAGCCTAATGTCTTCAATATTTCCTACTTTTTTGCAAGTCCACGTAAAGAAAATGTTAGATTCGGCGTCAGATATTAAAGCTGACTTTGACACAGCTTTTCAACAACGGTAGAGGTGCTCGAAAGATAACAAATTATTCAGAGGGACAATATAATAAAATGTTTTGATTTTAGTTTTTTTACAACCAAGGCATAAATACTGACTCAATCGAAATCATTGTAGATGCTGATTTATTTGTGCAGCCGCACACACTGATCACAGTCTTCCCATGAACAGGCTCTATCAAACCAAGCCTGCAATGTTTTTACATTTGTCGTGTTTGGTGGCTTTCAAAGTTCCCATTCTATCTAGTTCAATATCGCAGATGCGTTGTTTTTGTCGTTTGGCAGCTGTAAAAAGTCTCCCCGTACATTCATCAGTGCAGTTACGTCCTAAAATGGTCGTTGAACACAAAACTTGTGTATATTTAAAGCACATCTTAAATTACTTTTGTTTTAATATTTCGGCTATTTTAAGACGACGGTTTCAATATCCCATAGATTTTGATATTGTTCAATCAACCCCAAAGCAGACGTCCTGGTTTTTAATATTTGCTTTTGGCGTTCTCTGTGATAAACAGGAATTATATTCTCAAGTCCCCTGTTACAATTCTATTCTTTTCAGTTCCGCCCATTGTTTTCTCATATAGGGCAAACCCATTTGTGTATTTGGGGACCAAACGCCGCTGATCATGGAACGTGTTAATCTGAAAATATCGCATTGAAGGTTCCATGTTCACCGTCATATGCATACCATCGTTTGGGATTTTAAAAACTGTACTGTGTACTGAAGTAAATAGTGTGTTGTGCTCAAGCTAGGGCTAATATGCATTTCCATTGATGCCCCTGACCAGGCGCAATCAAACCGAGCCTGCAATATTATCATATTTGTCGTTTCCGGTTGCTTTTAAAGTTCCCATTTCATCTATTTACACAATTTATACTATACGCTGTGTATGTTTATTTTTTTCGATCACAAGCAGTGTAGCATCAGGGTGATATTACTTGATGTTTAAAAAGCCTGAAAAGTCTGGAACCACGCTCAAACAATTTATTAAAGCAGATTATACTTGCAATGGAAACTTGTTTTGTTAAATACACATACTCGAATGCATGTGTATCTTAAAATTATCCATTTTATTAACACATGATCTCCTTTCCTCTTTGGCGTTTTGGGGTGGCGGTGTATTCTGAGTTTGGCTATTCCTGGTACCAAGGTTATAAAGCTGAGATTGGAAACCAGTCTCAAATCTCAAGCATCTGATTGGCTGAAATGGCGACTGGTCGCCATTTCAGCCAATCAGATGCTTGAGATTTGAGACTGGTTTCCATGCTCAGCTTTATAACCTTGGGCACTGACATGTATATTTTACATTTCATTTATTATCACATTTCAACTACAATTGCTTTTAAATGAACGGATTTTTAATGGAATACTAGTATATAAACTTTTTAATTTAATGATTATTTGGTAACGATTTATCATTTTGTCACTACATGACACTAATTGATAGATGGAAACATGGTTTAATACATTTAAAAGATGTCTGCTATTAAAAATTTAAGTGTCTTGGCTAATAAATAATTCAATTTATAGGAAAATTAACAATTATTTTCAACATAAATTCAGCAAGACCAAGTCCCAATATCATCAATTCAGACCGGAAATTCAACTGCTACACTATATTTTAATGTTATGTTTATACATGTTTAAGATTTTCTTTTAATTTATTTTAAATTAAAAATAGTCGGAAATCATAAAACCCTTCTTTCATATATTCACCTTTAATGCAAGACCCTGATCATACCGTACGGAAATGCCAGTTGATCTTGATCGACACTGTTAATCCATGCCACATGAAGGAAAGAGAGCTAAGCGGGCCATGAGTACTCCATAAAACATGGTTCAGCCCCTGATTCAGCCCCTACACCCGGTTTCGCAACTTCTGTCTATTATCAATTGTAAGTATAAATATGCCTGTTAAAAAGGATGGTTGATATTTTTACTAAAATGAGTTTTATGGTTTTTTTCCGATGATTTGATGCCTTCTTAATTGTGAGTAATTTAGGACCTTTATTGTTGCAACCAGGTGTCCAAAGACTTGCCAGCGAAGGTCACTGTATGGATCCCCACCATCTCAAGTACGCGTGATATAATTATTATTTACATTTTTATTGAAATGTTCATGATAAGATAATGATTTTGATTGTTTTAGTGGTTAACTGCATACGACAATTGTATTACATTGTTTATGCCAATTCTGACTTACATATTCAAATTTCATTTCGGATTCCATACTTTTCATCCGGTTGGGCTAAAATGTGAGCCATGCATACATGTATCAGGATCGGCCACTTTATGAAAGATAGATTTCCCACTTAAAGAAAACTTGAGAGACACAGAGTTTATACCACTATTAATTAAAAAAAACACACTACAAACCATTAAAAATTACGAGAGCTGAACGCTTTGGAACAGTCACTGACAAACCATTTTGCCAATGTAGGATTAAAATGGTATTGCCTCTACCTTGGAGCGAACCCGCACCGTCACGACGACAGCGCCTAACATATTGTCAGGTTCTTATTTCGTCACAATTAAAACTTAATTATAATATCATTTCTTTGTAATTACGTTTTGGCTATGCTGCTAAAATACATCCTGCTCATTGTCATTAAAATCTAAAACGTTAACGTAAAAGATGGAGTAATTGCATCTGTAGCGAACGTCTCTTAATGACCAAGAAGATAAAAAGGATTGAGCATTGAGATTGGTCTACGATTTCAGTTTTACGGGGCCTGTTCTCCCGGTCTAGATCTTTCCCTTCTGAACGTCACAAACGTAAATAAGATAAGACTTATAATATACGATCCGCTAAATCTTATTGTGATTGATCATTGACTAATTCATTTTGAAGGTAAACCCATCTTTGATGATGAGTGGCCTCCTGTCGATTGCATGGCGTGCCATTTGTCCGAGAACTCTTAATACAATTTTCACCAAGGCTCAAAATAAATGACGGTGTCATTTCTCGTTGATAACTTGCTTATAACTAAACCCCCAAAATATTTCATATGAGAAGTTCTTTGTCCTCCATCTAGCACAGATATTGCTAAAAAGTATGTACTTTACTGGTAAACTAACTTTGATCGTTTAGCTTAAAAGTGCATATACTTTTTATAAGCATAAAATGAAGTTTACGGGGTTTAATAGATGCTTTTTATGAGGTTACTGTTTATTCAACATCAAATCTCCTAATATTGTTTGAAATGGAATTTAATATTCGATGCAACATGAACTCATGGGGCCAGAAAAAATAACAGTTTAGAAGGACATCACAATATGTATCACTATAATAGTATTTCAAAATTGAGAATATGTCCTACTGTGTTCTCTTCAACTTTTGCAGTTGGATATTTAATGTCCTATATTAACTTGAGAGATACACAGGATTTTATACCTCACATTGACTTAAACATTTCGTTAATTGATAAAGATTGGAGTTAGAAGATTATTTTAGTTCTCTATTGCGTGACAGTCAGCAATAGGACCAGAATAATAGTAAAGGCCAGGAGGTATCGTCGATCATTGATCAACAATGTTGCTTTGAACATCGTTACCGAGTAACCTAGTAAACTTAATTTGGGAAACTAGCCTAGCCTGGAATTGATATTAAGATAAAAATGCATTTTCTTTCTAAAATAAGTTTCTGCTATCTGCTTTCCAAAGATAAATCATTTTGAAATTTTATGTATGCAATTTTGTTATTAAACCATTAGTTTATCTAAGTAGCATGTCTTACAAGTTGTTTCATAAATCTTTCCTACCTAATACCAAATCGTCTAAACAGGAAATAACAACTTGTTAGTATAAAATTTCTGCAACACCGAAACGAGTTAACTTAATGAAAAAAATTAACATACTGTACAGCGGGTATTATTCGCGGGTGTTTTATTTTCGCTATTTTCGCGGTTTTTGTTTGACCGCGAATTTAAGACTCCTCGATTATATTTCAACTTGGTGATGTAAAAACGTAATATAAATGAACAACAGTATTTACAAGGAAAAAAGAATTACCAATCTCAGGCAGTGTTTCTAAAATTTATCGACAGCCGGTCTTTGACCGATTTTCAAGGAAAATGTCCGATTGAAATTTCAAAATTGTTAAAAAAATCGGTCAATATTTTTTTCAATTCAATCTTAGTTTTTCGTTCCTGTCCATAACCTGTTATGAAAATTACCTACATGTACAAATTTTCACACTTAATCCGCTGTAAACCTGTCGACTTCAATACTCTGCTACCATGACTTCACATATCGTTGATAGCCTGCGGCAAAGATGAAACGGGAGCCTGTAACAAACAATTGGAGTTATACTGCTACAAACCTTTATCAAGTGGGCATACAGTCATGAAAGTGTGAACCGTTTTTATTCACTAGGGCACTGTTATAATAATACCTAATTGGAGATGGCAGTCAAAATCGATAATTGGCTTGGCAATCACTCATTGAACTTAACAAAGGCGTAACAACAGGTTTAAATATAACGGGTTTGATTGACGGGTAAGTTTTAAAAATCACCGCTTTTATTTCAAGATACGATAGGTTGTGTACTGTGTATTATCAAGCATGTGTGTTAAACAGTTTTAAGATTTTAGAATGTGTTATTATTTAGAACTGTAATAATAATGCAAATACCTTTCTCATCCATGGTCCAAGTCACACGGCACAGGCAGTGAATCTCATGGTAAACGGTGTTTGGGTAGAATGTATCTTGGAAGGACAGCGCGAATTTAAGACCCCGCGAATGACCCGGATTTCGAAAAAACGCGAAAATTTAACCCCGTGAAATTAACCCGCTGTACAGTATATGAATTTAATTTGCTTCAGATTTAATCTAGTAAAAGTAAGCTGGTGGAATTTGCAGACAGTTAAATTATCAATACTTAATTGTTTTTCTCACTGGGAATAAGATGTTATGACATTTAACAAATTTCAACGTGTTTTAACGTTGTTTCTTCACAAAATAATAAGATTACAACCACTGTGTTTGCATTTTAAAATTAGTTTCAGCTATACACTATATATTTTAGTACGTGTTAAATTGCGCAATCTTTATTCTGTGAAATGCGCTCCAATTTTTACGGATGCATTATTTTAATGGCAAACAAGTAGAATACGCGCAATTTTAACAGGATATTTACAGCTATTCTAAACATCACTTCACATTTCATTAATATTTATTTGCATGAAAACATCGCGAAAATGATGAAAGCCATCGAATACAATTCGTTTGAAAATATCAAATGCTAGGTTTGACCGTTCAGGAACAGTAGTGTAAACTATTGTCGATATCACCGTTCTCCAGATGAACGACACCCCATTACTTTTTAGAGAAGCTCATTAGATTCCATTCGTTTTAGTTTGTTATACCATTTTCGTGATGTTGTCAAAATATTGCCCGCAACGGAACGATTTATTCTGCCATTCAGATGGCTATCATTTAAATGCAGCCAACTGTTTATAGGCGTTACCCTACCAGTTCGTATTATCTGTTTAATCCCCATGTTGTTGGTTGTGTCTCTCTTTTTGTTATTATTGCTTTGACATCGTTTCTTTAATTGAATTCATAGTGTACTTGCTGATTTTACTATAGGCGCTGTGCACTATCTTTTTGTTTGACAATGCTTAACATTCTTATGTTTTATCGTTTTGTGTGTTTTTGAATGCAACATAACTGAGTTGATGGTATGGTTGGAGCTTATTTACAAAGAAATCTTTTAACTTGTTTTTGTCATAACATGTTAGGACAAGTGTGATGCATTTTTGAAGGCCACAAAATGTGACCATGAGCTTTCAATGGTGTATTTATTACGAAAATAGAAGAAAACGTTTGGTGATCTTATTATTTCGGAGTTTTACCTCATGTTTTGCAACTTGTCACCGTAGGTTAGGTATTGACCTAATGTTTTACATTTGCATTGTATAATACACATTTCTCTACTATTAACATATTGACAATTCCAATATGTATTATTTTAAATATCAATTAAAACGACGTAGACAGAAAAAACAGTTGAAACTTACTCTTCCCTATCCGCAACATTTCAACAATAACTTCATTCCTGTACGTGATAAACGGTAATTGTCAAGAATATTAGAATCGCATATCATATCTAAATTTGGACCAACACTCTGTGGTAAATGAATACTGTGTACAAATGTCAACAGAAATAACACACTTTGCAAAAATAGCTTGGGCCGTTTTAATGTTTATTCTGATGAAAGAGAATGCTGATGCTGGCGCAGTGTGTGAATCATTAATGTGTTGCACTGGAGATGATCGTAACGTTATACAGGTAATTATAACTCGTACCGAAAAAAGGGCATCTACTATAAAGGTTATTTCTAGGTGCGGCTACTAAATGAAAAAAGGATGGTTTGTAATTGAACAGTACTTAAATTTGACCATTCGCCTTCCCGGATGCAATAATTTTAAAATGTAATATATGTTACCTAATCCAAATTTTCGTGATTTTTCATCGCACATGCGATTAAACCCGTATACAAGTATGTAAGGGGATAGTTATATAGTATTAACAGAACTTTAACGATTTATGGAACAAATCGCTGACAATGGCCGGCGTGTCGTCTTTTTGATATATTATAAGGTTTATTTCGTCAATATTTAGTCTCAGTTTTGATAAATTTTATAACGTCTTATATTACAGTCACGCAAACAGGCGCGTCATTGCAAGGATATGAATTTGAAACAAAATAAAATAAATCGAGTGTTGGTGTCACCTGACGATTTATGAAGTTATATTGGAAGACTTGCGCTATAAAACAATGTAGACAATCGGAAGGCTGGACGTAAATTGAATTTTGCGAATGTTTAAGCGACGTAAATATTTCAGCATAGACAAAAAGACGAATTTTGATAAAACAAAGGAACAGGTCGGATAGCAATATTCACCTGTAAATAGTTTGAATTTTGACTATTTTCATTAGGATCGGAGATAGGAAAACTAAATTCGTTTTTACAGCTTTCTAGATGCAAAATTACGCCTAATGCCCTAGCGATGTCAGCAAAAATTAAAAACAAAAACAAAAACAATTTCCAGTATTCTTTTGTTATTTCTAGGCCGAATAGAACGGTGGTGTACCTTGTACAGATACGGTGATGGCACAAAGCTCTATTTCAAATGCCTAAGCCTTTTACTGCTGATAGTGTCATAGAGACGAGAAATAAAAACAGTTATATATACCTCTGCGGTCTCTGGAGAAAGGTTGTGTAATGTGAATTGAACGATATTAAAAGCATGAAATATACGAACATGCTTAAGTCCTGCCACAGGTCGTCGTTTCTGATATATTTCTTGAGCGTTTTTTGATTTATATCTCTGTAAAACAGACCTGTATCATTTTTCTCTTCGGCACCGCAATTCGTAAGGCAATATTATGATAGTTATGAGAAGAGTATGCAATAAAGGTCATTCTTTGTACTTTTGTTCATTTGGGCAACCACAACCTTCTAACGTGTTTGGTTAGCCATATTGTGTTTCCAATTTTCTGAATGGTTCGAATTAATTAGTGAACTGTTTTAGTCACATGTAACATTCTAACAGTGTTTGCAAATTATCTTTGATATAAGTTCTGCAATATTTTGAGCAATTGCTGAGTGGTTTGTACTTGTATCCTTTTTTTGGTCATCTGTCAACAAATTGGGTATCCATCTTGGAGAAATCTTTCATACTTTCGAAATACGCTTTAAAATTAAATGCATCCTAGATAGCGATTTGCTAATAGCTTCTGCGATATCACGAATTGTTTTCCCGTTATCATATTCCAATTATTTCTCTGACTTTAAAGACAGTTGTCATGCCTGTACAGTCACAGTTGCCAGTTAAAAATTCTATTTTAGTCTACGAACATTCTCATAAGATACCTTATCAGACCCGTACACTTCCCCAAATTCAGTTAAAATCTGCTTTACCGAATAACCTATTTCTGTTCAAACTTTTATATAAGCTATATTTTTCGATAATCTAAGCCCATTTCGAAACATTATTTACAATTTTGGTCAATGACTGGCTGTAATAAAATAACGACTTTTTTAAAACTGTGTTGAGTTAAAAAGGTGAAATATGCTTATCAGGAATCGCCACATTCAGAAAAAACAACCTCCCCACACAGTCAAGAAGAAGAGAGGGAGAGAGCATGGTTCATAAAATGATCAGTTTCAAAAGAGACATCACTAACAATTAACAAAAATGAGAACCCGAGGGGTTACCGCCTTGGAACGGTCAGTGGCAAATCAAATTGCCACTGGGGGTTTAAACCAGGTTCTAGGGTGCACCAACCTCACACTTGCCTCAACAGGTTCTCATATCACAAAACAAATACAAGACTCGTGTTTGTCTTTACCGCACATTTAGCTTTGCAATGCTATTAGCTTCTTATGTTTTATATGTTTGCGTGCTTTTGTATGCAACATAGTTTAACTGATGGGTGAGTTGGAATCATTTCACCGAGACAATATGTACTTGTTTCTTTATATGAGAACCTGTTGGGGCAAGTGTGAGGTGGGTGTACCTAGAATATTTTTTGCCACTGACCGTTCCAAGGCGGTATTCCCAAAGGCTCTCTTTTTCGTTAATTGTTTTTGGCGTCCTATTTCAATTGACATACTTATATTAAACATGCGCTCTCTCTTTCTCTCTTCTTTTTCGCTGCGTGGGGGGGGGGGCTGTGTTTTGTGAGTCTGGCGGTTCCTGATATGCATATTCTATTTGGAAAGGTATTGAATACACCTATTTACGTTTATCAACATTCTATTCAATTGTCAGAGGGCAGTGCATATTATGTTTTGATAGTTTACGCATTCTTTGCTATTATAAAAAGTTCTCACGGGTTTGGTTTCTTTACACTTAATTATTTGATCTTTGTTTCTGTGGAAATGAATTGAAATCCTTAGTATTAATATGAAGGTTTGTTTTTGACTGTAATAGAATATTATCTGCAGGTTTTTTTTGAGTTACAAAATTATGACATTCAATTGTTTTGTGTCTTGTCGTTAAATCTTCTTTGAAGTCAAATCGTGTTTTCAAAGATGTAAATTTCATGAGCTTTTATAGAAGAATGAACTTGAAGTCCTAACGTTTCCGGGCAGAGGCAAAAACATTTCAGGAAATTTAATTGTTCTCCTTAAACCGGTATCATCTTATTTTACACGTAACCTATAAAACGTAGAGACAACAGCATGTCTTTGCAGTGAAACGTTCTATAAAAGCCCTTTTTCGGAGAGTAAATTAACTTAAATACTATCATTGGGCTTAGGTAGGCGGAAAATGTCTCTGTCAAATACGGAACTGCTTTTATCTAGATTCAAAGCAGATTGTATTTGATAGACCTATTTTGTCTGCATATTGATAATAATTTGTGTTGTCATTTGGAAGTCATACATGTTAAATAAGGGAATCGAACAATCCCGATCAGTAGCGACAGCCTTGTATATTATTTAAGCACGATTTTCAATGTGATTCAACCACAACTTCTCGGTTTAATCTCTAAAAGGTACAAGTACTTAGAGCTTTTTTAAATAATAAAACAATACATGATATTATCTTAAACAGTCTGTAGAAGCAGTAAGTTCGCCTTATCGTTTAGTGAATGCTGAAATTTGTACTTTTTTAAAAATGTTGTTCTACTTTTGTTCAAATATGTTCTTATATCACAGTACACCTACCATGTATACCTGATAGAAAATTCTTGAAAGGTCAACGCATTTCACTTGCTCGAGTACATTATGTAAAACCCCAGTTACACAGAGCCATCGGTGATCGTTCGGTAGTTTTTTTTGGCCAAATTATGGTGTGAACCGATGACCAGTGATTTACCCCCGATATCAACTATTGCTCAACTGTTTGCCACCTATCAATTGCTATTGGGGAAAGATGAGTTTCGTCGGTGAAAAATAACCGATCGGGATTTTTATACATGTTTAAAATTCTCGATCGGTGAAAATATTTTACAAATAACCGATCGACAACTTGTCTATGTACAACCGATCATCACTGTTCGACATCGTGTCTAAAACCGATATCCCCGATTGACAACCTGTCTACAACCGATATCTCCGATGGGCCACCGATAAGCAACCGATCAACTTATACTCACCACCGATTGAAAAAAGATGAGAATTATAGTATACCTGCAACCCATGAAATATGTGTTTAAACCATTTAACACTTGTCAATCACCGATGGCTGTTTACACAGTAAAACAGAAATAAAATAACGCATGACAACGATCAAAACAGCGAGTAAGGCCCCAGTTACACAGACGGTCGGTGCCCAATATGTTATTTTATTTTAAGTTACTCGCTGTTTTGGTCGGTTACAATGCGTGAGGTTTTCTGTGTAACCGGCCATCGGTGATGGACAAGTGTTCAGTCGGCTAAATAAATATTTCATAGGTTGCTGGTAGGAGACCGAAACCAAATCAAACGCGAATGGGTCGGTGATAGGGGTGATTTTATCGGTAAAAATGCTGAAATACTATCGGTTTTTGTCGTTTGTAAATCGGAGCTAAATCGGGCGTAACGCTGATAAATCGGTGTTTAATAGCTTATCATCAGTGGTTCAACACTTTCCGTCAGATATGACCGGTGATTCATATTTGGTTATCTCTGTTTGATCGGTGACATCGGTGATTAAAAGCTTGCATATTTCGTGATATAGGTTGCCGTCGGTTCTTTTCTTTAAAAAGTATGTTTATGTGATGAGAACCGATGACTTTTTCAGTTTACCGAAAAACATCACCGATGACATGACGGCAGCAGTCGATTGGTCACAGATTGAATCCCTATTAACCAACGATCAAAACCGACGAATTCCCACGCTTTAATTCTAATCTTTTTTCTATCGGTGGTAGGTATTAGTTGATCGGTTGCTTATCGGTTGCCCATCGGCTATATCGGTTGTAGACAGGTTGTCGATCGTTGACTGCGGTTGTAGACAGGCTGTCGATCGGTTATTTGTTAAATATTTTCACCGATCGAGACTTTTAAACATGTTCAAAAATCCCAATCGGTTATTTTTCACCGACAGAACTTATCTTTTCTCAAGAGCAGTTGATCGGTGGCAAACAGGTGACCAAAATGTGATATCGGTGTTTAATACGTTGTCATCGGTTCACTCCATAATTTGGCTGAAAAACTCACCGATCACTCACCGATGACTCTGTGTAACTGGGGTGTAACTTAAAATAAAATAACCGATTGTGCACTGATTGTCTGTGTAACTGGGGCCTAACCTACGTCATTATCCGGATTATTAGAACGCATATCATTATTTATTTACAATATTCAAATGTGCAGTAAATTGAATATTGCTTGCAAATGTCACAAATAATAACAAACAAAAATGCATTAAGAAAAACGTGTTTGAGTAATACCGCCGCTACAGAATCAGGTGTCTCCTGCTGAAAGGGAATACTGAGTGAGGCACAGTTTATGAATTATAAATGAAGACAAATACAAACGCTAGTAAATATACCTCGTGTGGAAATAAATTTGATACACATGTTTAACCTTTGTGAAGCTTTATTGTCGCCGATTGCGTCCTCTTTCCATTTCATTTATTGAATAAAGCATATTGAATAAAATTTTCTCAATTCAATCAGCCTGTTTAATTGTTATCTTTAGCATATTTACGGTATTGTTTTAAAATAAAATTGCCAAAGAACTCATATTATCAAATTCGCTCTAAAAAAAGTGTCCAACTTTTATTCATTTTGTCTATCCATCCCGAACATATTTTCGAATCAATCTGCTCTTATCAACCCTCGCAAGATCATCACCCACAAGATCGCGTTATTTCCCATTAATTGACACGTACAAGTTAATATTTGCAATCACTCGGACCATCGCTCTACCAATCCATTTTTTTGTTTTCTTATTATGTATCAATGGTAATATGTTAAACAGTCTATGAACGCTTGCTACATTTAAGTGTTAGGTTATCATTTGATCATGGCCTAAGTAGAGTAACATGTAGTTTCTCAGCGCAAAATGGTGGAGATGCATAACTGGACAAAGCACACACCAACATATATTCTCCTTCAGTTCCTAACCAATTATAAAGTTTTGTTGTCTCTTGTATAGACCTCAAGACCGCAAGAACAGAAACATCATTAGGAGTTACATAATTAGGATTGTAAGAAGAAACATATAAACTCCCGTCATACCGTTGTTAGGGACATATGTGACGCAAAATGACTAAATGGTACTTATTGTCTTTGCGATAAGCATAGAATAAAGACCTAATTTAATCTAATTTAACGATAATTTGATCCTAATGAAAACGAAATGTCCCTGTATTCTTAATGTTACAAAGTGCAAATGTGGTTTAATGAGGTCGATGGTTTCAATACAAATTATGTGAATTTGAATTTGTCGTAGTTTCTCCTTCAGACTGGGTTGCCTTTTGTTTTACTAAGAACACAGCTTATCGTAAGAGGTAACTCAACGGCTGTAAACAGGTACTTGCTTTTAAGAAACTGCTTTCGATGATGCACTGCTTGTGTCAGCTGCTAATTACGTGTTAACACTAGAATTATCAAGACTATGGGTAAGAGTCATTCAATGGGTGTCCATGCGATATAGGCAAACTCTACAAAATAATTACAGAATTACAAATATACATCTGCTGTTAAACTCAGTGCGTTTCTTTTAACTTGTCACTATTTCAATCGCAACCATAACTTCTTGACCAATTATACGGATAATGGTTTAAAGCGTGTTTACGTTCCAATCTCCATAATATTAGAAAGGTTCAAACCAGCTCCAGCTCGAGTCTGATACCCACCTGGGGCACATGACCCGTGCTTTAATTCGCCTCAGTGCAATTAAGAAGTTGTTATATCGTTGTTGCAAGCATCAACATGAATACGTGTAGGTGTAACGTTTTGAACGACCCGTAGATTCTTGAGTTTCAGACATTGCTGAGGCCGGAATCTCCGTTCATGACCTCGAGTGGTCATTTGGGAACAACCCTTCAAGTTGATAGATATCGGAACATCGAGCAGAATGTTCACTCTGAAGGCTTTAACGGGACTTGTTTCGCTTTGTAGCGTTTGATCGACATGGGCTTATGGCGTGTTTTTGCGACATTGGGCGACGTGGTTCCAGCAATTTTAGAGACATGAAATTTGGTGAATAATTAAACAAGTTCCTTGTCCATAAATCCTTAAATAAAAGTTTGAGGTGTTACGTTATTCGCTTATAGCATACCTTTTCCTCGTAAGGCCCATATAAAACAAACCGTTTCCAATATCTATGATATTGCGATAGGTTCAACCAACTCAAGAGTCCGATAACCCCCTGGGGCACACGATCAGGGCTTAAATTTAGCTCCATGCAATACAGGGGCTATTATATCTTGGTTTTAAAGATATCATAGCGTTGAGCGAAAGTAATATTTTTAGTGTTTTTGTACAATGAAAAATAAATTAAGCATAAGTTTTCCGGATTATGCAATGTCATTTAGCGAAATGATAGAAATAATTAATACTCTGGAAGCAATGTAATACTTGCATGAGGGGATAAATACGCAGTTGGGGAATAAACGACAAAAATATTTTTCCATCAGCAGAATTTAAACAAAATACTGATGAAAAAATGAAAGAATTATGTTAACACAAGTCCACTTAACCGATACGCTTTCCAATAAAATATTACATAATTGCTATTGTTTTACGAGTCATATTATATTATGGTCCATAGTAATTAACACTGTAAATATGCCGTTCAGGGAAGAATTCAAGTCTAAATGACTTTGAATTATTAATTGTTTATACTGATACATTTTGTAACCATAGAATCAAATAAAAAAGTAAACAAATTATTGTTGGTTTAATTCATCGTAAATGTTTTGTTATGGATCAATAAATCGTTATTTTTTTAATTAAAGTTGAATGAAAACTTGAAGGTTTTAATATCAAATGAAGAGACTTGATGTCATCGTTTAATATATATTAATATTAGTCGGAATCCCATGCCATATATATACACTTCAACTTCGTCCTCTACCATAAAGTCTTAGTCATCAAAAGGATCATAATTTCTGTTGGTAATGACAGTGTGACCTATTATTTTATAAGGCGTGGCTGCAGTAGAACTGTTCATAATTTATTAAACGTTGCACAATTGTTTGACGTGTGACGTCGCCGAGCATGCACGTTTTGTCACGAGTTGCTGCAAAAAAGCGTGCCGTTATTCACTGTGTCGTCAACAATGCTGTTCCAACAGTATGGAAAGCCAGAGCTGTCTTATATTGTTGTTTTCGAATTTATTCAACCGCTTTGGTATTATATCAGTTCATTTCTATAATATATAAAACCAAAACATGTATTTATTGAACCAAAACTCATTATATTAATTCACACGTACAATATATTATACGGACTCGTCGATATATGAAACCAATATACCTTTATATAGATTCAGTATTGCTTTGTTTGTATTGGAAACTGTATTGAATGAAACCAGTATGTTCATATATGAATTCACATTTTAATATATACAACCATCTGCCTTTGTATACTGCCAACTTGCGCATATATAAATATATTTTTGAATTGTATTTAACGAATGTATTAATATTTAAAGCCGAATTAGAAGTACATAAATCCAACTGTCCTTATGTGGAATGAGAGTATCATTATATTATATCATTTTCACGATATATGAAAGTAACTGTTCATATATAAAACCGAAGAAGAAATATATATATTCGCTTAGTCCATGTATGAAATCGAGTAATACTTATATTATTTCGATTCATCATTCGTTGAACCAACCATTCAAATGTGTAACCAATGTTGCAATATATCAGTTCATATTGACATTGTATTTAATGACTGCATCTTTTTATCAAACCAAAGTAGACATATATGTATCAATCTGTCCTTGTGTGTAACGAGTGTAGCATTATATGATATCATTTTGACAATATATGAAAGTAAACTGTTCATATATAAAACCGAATAAGAAATATATATGTTCGTTTTGATATACAATAAGAGCAGCTATCATTATACTTAACCGAAATGCATTGCTTTTATTTCATTTAACATTATATTAACTGAAAACGTTCTTATATTAAACGTAAGATCAATGTATGGATACAATAATTCTTTATATATATCCGTTTCGACAATGTGTCGTACCGTTCTTCGTTATATGAAACCGGCTTGTCATTATATTGACGAGACTATTCGTTGGGAGATGTATTTTACTTCGACACCGGCTCATTATTTATTATTTATTTGCACCGGATTAAGTCCAATCCTCTCCAAAATTTTAATCATCTCCTCGCTGAAGTCCATGTTACAAGGCAATGGCGCAGTGCGAAACACGTTGCTTGAACACATCGAAAGTTATGTTTTAAATAGCATAGCTATTTTGGTTTAATATACTGATGAAGTTGTATCATATATTCCAAAAGCCATCTTATATATTGTTTAATCGGTTTCAGTTAAGGACACCTGATTTCATTCATTGATTGTTTGTTTTCATACCAAACATTATAACTATCATAGATTGTGACAATGATATTACACAATGCTACTCTAGTTCCACACAAGAACAGATCGATTCGCAAATGTTTACTTTGGTGTGATATAGAGATGAAGTCGTTAAACACAATATCACTATGAACCGATACATGTACATCGCATCTTAGTTTACATATAAGGAAGGTTGGTTCCATGCACTGATAAATCAGAACAATATAAGCATAACGTTATTTCATACAATTACAAAACGAACATATATATTTCTTATTCGGTTTTATATATGAACAGTTTACTTTCATATATCGTGAAAATGATATAATATACAGTCGAATTGCGATAACTCGAAGTCCCAAGGGACCGACGATTTACTTCGAGTTATCGCGACTTTGACTTTTCCAGAATACCATGCGAGTATTTAGAAAGTAACGACGTGCAATTATTACAACACCATACGGTACGTACGTAACAAGTGTTTGTCGTAAAGTTTGCTCAATAAAACAAGATGATTATGTTTTAAATTATTTTATTACTCAGTTTTATTTTCATGATTATACACAAAAAGATCGATGAAGATACAACATTTTAACAAATATTAACACATACCATTGTACCAACACGAGACATACAAAAGCGTTACGACCTACATGCAGATATATTCACAATAAATTATGAATTAAAACAATCAGTACACATTTAATTAAGAGCAACTACAGATCATGACATGCGATAAAATACACTATTATAAAGCAACACGGGAGTCACAGAATTCGACTAGAGAACTTTGACGCAACTTGCTCAAATGGTCTAATTTGTCTCGAAGTAGAGTTCGGTGTATATTATTTAACATTGACAATTCGTGTTCACTGTATGACCTACACGCAAAATATTCCATCATGCCATTCAGAAAATTAAAGGACGTTTTATAGAAAGAAATATTAACAACTCCAAATGTTTGTTTGACACTAATTTGAGACAAATCACTCTTAAATTATTGTTTGCTTCACATTCATATCAATACAATGAAGTGCCACTAACAACTCTTGTTGACAAGTTGGCAATAAACAAAAGACTTCGAACAACCTTGCGAGAGGTGTGAAAAACCGTGTCAGTAAATGTACTTCGAGTTATCGCGATTAAATTGTTCTTAATTCCTATTCAAGGGACTTATTTATATGTTCGAGATATCGCGAATTTCGAGTTATCGCGTTTCGAGTTATCGCAACTTTTTTTAGTTGAATATATAAGGAAAATTGACGGGACCGGCGGCTGACTTCGAGTTAAACCGTCATTTCGAGTTATCGGGTTTCGAGTTATCGCGATTCCACTGTAATGCTACTCTCGTTCCCCATAAGGACAGTTGGATTTATGTATGTCTAATTCGGTTTTAAATATTAACACATTCGTTAAATACAATTCAAAAATATATTTATATATGCGCAAGTTGGTTCTATACAAAGGCAGTTGGTTGTATATATTAAAATGTGAATTCATATTTGAACATACTGGTTTCATTCAATACAGTTTCCAATACAAACATAGCAAGGCTGAATCTACATAAAGGTATATTGGTTTCATATATCGACGAGTCCGTATAATATATTGTACGCGTGGATTAATATAATGAGTATTGGTTCAATAAATGCATGTTTTGGTTTTATATATTATAGAAATGAAATGTTATAATACCAAAGCGGTTGAATAAATTCGAAAACAGCAATATAAGACAGCTCTGGCTTTCCATACAACAGCCTTTTGAAAAGCCGTAATATCACGAATTCTTCTCATAATTTTTGTACTAATGAGAGTCTTTATGAGTGTAAATATAAGGATTGATTGAATCGATATTTGATGTTTTCATTTGGGTATGAAAAACAGTTGGATTGTTAAAAGTACGCGAGAAGCACTTCGGGCTTCACACACTTTAAACAAACTTACTGTTTTGCTAACCAAAATGAAAACCATCAAATATCGATTCAATCCTTAATTAATCACCGTGACCTTGACATCTGTCTTTTGATTCAAAATCGAAAAAAATCTACTAAACGTGATTTATATATACACTGAGTTTGGTGACTACATGTATATGCAACAATATTCTTCACTTACTGATGGGCCATCTTGACCTTGACCTTAGACGTTTCAATAGAGATTATCAACTTATCATGTTTTGACATATTGACCAAGTTTGGTTACAAGAGGTCAAACTTACTTTACGTTATTGACAACTGTATTCTTGCACTTTGACCTCTTTATCCTCAAAGCAATATTTTAAACAATTATCAAAATGACTAAGCTCAAATTTAGCTATTGATTGGCCGTGGAGTTTGTAGTTTGTTTCACTACGATAGTATGTACCTGCTTCGAGAAGTTGAGTTCAACAATGATAAAATCGTGGCGATTCAAGAAAATATTGACGACACCATTTAACCCTTTCAATACAGTTTCCAAAAAAAGGCTTTATGTTTAGATAAGTGAATAAAATACGATTACTTTTGGATGGATAATCTGCATTTTATCATGCTAAACTTGCTTAAGTACTTGTGCGTCTTAATAAAGGCATTTCGGGGTATAATACCGCTTCTGTATAGCTTCTCAAAGATAATCTATAAAGGATTGCGACAGAAAAAGATAATAAAATGAATACAGTTTAAATATACTCTTACTTTAACACTGAATTATTTATTCGTCTCACAAGAAGAATTGAGTGTCTCGGAAATATAAAATGTAACTTAACTGTTTTCATTTTTGTAGATGAACTCTGTCATATTTCTGATTATGTGTTACCTTCTGGGTTAGTTGTTTGACGGTAATTGAATATATTGGATGACATCAGGCAAATAATCTGGATAACTTGTTTTAAAAGGCGAATACTCTTCAAGCCATTGAACTCCTGGTTTTAATGATGAATATTGTGTTTAGAACTAATAATGATCAGTCCTAAATTCGACACTATTAAGTATGATATATCGTTATCTTATCGTTATGATACAGCTATAATATAACTGCGAAAAACAACAATTAATTAATGTTCTGTAAACTGTGTGAGGAACAGAGGGAATATCTATGTTATTCCGGATGGCCGAAAGCTGACCACACAACACTAAATTATTCATGATTTAACACCAACTATCAGAATAGATGGTCTTATGAATTTGACTAATGGTTAATTTCATGACGTTTCGTGTTGAAATATTTGTTATCAGGCAAAGTTATATATAGTTCATAACTTTCTTCTCCTACGTTAAATAATATTCACATTTTTCTCGAGAAATATCAAATGTAAATACATGTACTTAAACAAGAAAACAGGGAAGTGTGTTGTCAATAACGTATGTTAAATTTTATTCCACAAAAAGAAGCATTATTATCCAATAGAAAAGCTACTAATGACTCAAACAAATAATAATTATTGTCATTTTAAGGGAATTTTAATAACTCCCTAAAATACTATCACCATTATCTCTCGAAAATATTATCACAAATACATACGAATGCATATTATAGCATAAAAATGAAACCCTCATATACTTGATAAAATATCAAACTTCGAACTATACAATCTTTAATTTACCATCAAAAAATGAAAGACAATATTTACACCGTTTGTGAAACAACGTAAAATTGTTATCTACTGATGTGCGTATCTTATCGAATTAACTGATTATTTATATGAATATTTATTAGAAAATCAGTATGGCTTTGGTAAGTAAGCTGAGGTATGGTATGGTCAGATATGTTATACAGTTTGTTCCCTGGTCTGTTAAGATACGTTTACATAGGGAGCTTTGCCGCTAGAGACATACGTGTTGCGGGCGTGGGGGCAATTACTTTGTAAAGAAATGCTGTTTTAAGCATGCGTTGGTCAATTTGTGATTTAAACAGACATTAACCTTACCAAATGTTTTACCAACTACATGTAATGCATTAGACAAGCTTTATATTGGATGCCTGAACGTCAGCATTATCTGGATAAACGTTACAAGCTATATTCATGCATTGATGAAAAAAACAAACATAAAACATTTCATTGGGAAATCATTGATTAATGAAAACATACTAAACTTTTACAAAACCAATAAAAGATAGACACGAAATCTATAACGGTTATAGGTTGCCTTGTATGAACTGCCATCTGCATATGAAACATATTTGACAAAGTTGATTTAAATCAAGTTCCATGCTGTCCAAATCTGTCACTTTCCCCGCCAGGTTCTCCACAACAATAATATACCAGTGGCTTTAGTGATTTAATTCCTACGACCACAACTTCTCGACCATTTTGCATGCAATAGTTTGCAGTGTTTACACTGTCAAGAAACCTGGGTAGACACTCAATGACCTGTTCGAGACTGGATCAACTGTAGTCTTATTAACATTAAATATACCAGTCTAGTTCTTTTGAAACTAGTAACAATTATAACAGATTGATAGCCATAATTGCTATTTTTGGTAACCGTTGACAAAGTGTCTGAATATAACTACAAAAATAACACTTGTAAGAAACTTCATTATCACGGAATATCATGCTGTCATTATTATATTTTGAACTCTGTACATGTTACACAGTCTCACAGTCTTAGTTATCGAACACAGTATGTGTTGTCACTTCAGTTCTTACAAATAACACTTTGGTGGCAGGTAGGTATATGTTATTGCATATATAAGGAGGAAAACGATTACCCATTATATTCTTTAAATTCTTTTGTGTATGACCGTTCTTTTTAGTCATCAAACATCAAAAAGAAATCTTTTGCAGGCTCGGCTTGATTGAGCCTGTTCATAGGGAGTGATATATATGCATATTACAGCCCTCGCCGTCTAGACAATAGCACATGGAGTTAAACCGGTGCGAGCACAGGTGGGATACAAGAAAAATTTTGATGCAAGGCATCAAGTCGGCGGCAGAAGGATTTCCATGTAATTACAACACTCGTAATCACACTGCTCTGACGAAATCTGAACAATTGAGACTATTACGTTCTAATTGAGACTATTATGTTCTACAACTACAACAAACGAAACATATATACGTACGCAGTGAAACAGTCAACATCCCTGATTGATAGTACGGGCTTCTGTTGTTTTAAAAAATCGTCTCGTGAAAAAAAAATCAAAGCACTAAAAGTGCTGCAAGCCAGCGGAGCGTAAACATAATCAAAATAAAAAAAACAACATAATGTTCAATGTAAGAGGAATTCCAGTTTTATTCCAGTTATAAAGATTTATTAAATCTAAACAGAATGATGAAACTCCTATGGAAGAGATGTTATATGCTTGCAAAAATGTAGGTTGCCTATGTTGAATAACATATAGATATGTAATATTAGTTAAATTGCATGAAAATTTTCACTGTAAATAAAAAAACAACAAAAAACAAAACAAACAAGAAGCTGTGTTTGGACAACACATATGCGGTAGCAAAGTTTGTCATGATACAAATTTAAAATAATAGCACAATGTTAAAACAGCAAAAAAAATCACAAGTTAGTTCTTAATAATGGAAAAAACTTTCTGGTGCCAGAACCTATTGACTGTTAAGTGAGTGTAAGAACTTTCATGCCAATGCCCAAAGCCCTTAATAGAAATTGAGAAATATCCAACTTGCCGAAACGGGTTAACCATTTATCTCCAAGTACAAAATGGGGAGATAATCCCAGAAAAAAGGTACATAGAGTTATGTTTCTTGTAAGGGTCATGATCTGTGCACAGCAAAGTAAGTGTGTAAACTTTCATGCAAATGCTCTTTGTAGAAACTAAGTAATATCTAACTTTGCCAAAACAGGTTAACCATCTCCAAGTACAAAATGTAAAACCAGAAATAAGATAGCCAGAGTAATGTAATTTGTAAGGGTCAAGATCTGTGTACTCTTAAGGAAGTGTGTTTACTTTTTATGCCAATTCTATGTGAGGGAAATGAGAAATATCCAACTTGCCAAAACAGTTTAAATAGTTATCTAAGTACAAAACGGGGAGATAATCCCAGAAAAAAAGGTAGCCAGAGTTATGGAACTTGTCAGGGTCATGACCTGTGAACTGTTAATTAAGTGTATAAACTTTCATGCCAATGCTCTTTGTAGAAATTGAGAAATATCCATCTTGCCGAAAAAGGTTAACCGGACGGATGTATGGGCGGATGGACGGACGGATGGTTCAATCACTAGATGCATAAAAACAACAATAAATCAGATAGAACAATCATTGAAAATTATCCAATTCAATAATTGCTAGAAATGGGAATATTCAGACCACCCAAAATAAAACTGGTAAAAATATTAACACAACAGTCATTTTGGAGAACTATTTAAATAAATAAGAAAGGGAACATTAAAAGCAATTGAACAGGACAAATACAAAAACATTACAGGATACATGTAAGTTTGATCGAGCAATACCAGGATCAAAATACATTGCCTAGCCCTGGGTGTATGCAACTCAATATACACAGGTACCAATTTTGATTCATTCCAAACAATGGAGTGCAGGTCAGGTTGCTTAACAGTAGTTGAACCTGATGATGATAATTTTACATTCATGCTTTATAGCAATACATCACAACTTAAAGCAATTCCAATGGCCTTATAAATGTCATTAAGTAAATGAAAGAGGCACAACAAATTTTTTGTGTTAGTCATATAGTATGGAAATTGTTGGATTAGCAAAATTATATTTATTTCTTATATTATTATATATTATTTCTTTACCTTGTATTTCTCTTGATTATTTCCACTTTCAAAGTAAATACACAGGGACCCCTCAGTGTGAAAGGCTGTTTGATCTTGGTTTCATGTATAACAATGTGTCCGAGGGAGCCAGCATTATGTTAATGTAACCATATTTTAAGGAAGTGTCCAACCTTATAAATCAGATAAAGGGGCTCTTTATATTCATTTCATTAGCTAGAGCCTTTAACCGACACACTTTCCCCACTGTTATCTGTCAACTCTATTTAGACCATTTTAATGCATGCACCACATCTATCTGATCTATATCTACACTCTTTGAATCTTGATCAGGAAGTACATGTACCTGAAAGATCTAAACATTAACAGACTCTATTAGCCAAACGGATATGCAAGTTGATATGGTCTGACCTTGTCACACATGGAACACAAGCTGTATGAAAATAGTAGACATAAAACATGGAATACTTGAGTTTTGCACAGAAAATCCATTTCTAACTTCAACCCTTAACGGCATATATACACCGTTATGGCATGGGCAAACAGTGTAGCTCTAGATCACCCTGCATCTCTTTGCTGTTTGGTCAGGAGATTCTGCACTATTCACTTTTAGATGCATAAAGTTATTTCTGAACGAGACGTGACCAACGTACCAATGTAGATTTGATCAGATGGCACAAAATTTTTAATGTTCAGTCTGATCTGGATCTACACTAGAAGCACATGCAATGAAAGGCACATTTATATAGCAGAAAGGTGCTCTTGATCAATCATTTTCAGTTATGCCCCTTAAAATGACATGAACAATCTTTCTTAATGAATGTTATCATCTTCAACTTAAATTTCAGAAATTACTCTACATCATCTATTTCAGTTACTATAACTAAGTCAATGCATATAATATAATTATTCCTAATTTGTCGTCAGAAATATTAATACATCTTTGTTCTTTCAATCCCATTTAACTCATAATTGACATAATTGTACTGTTTATTAATGTAAATATTAAGTTGCGCTCAACCCGGGGCTAGGTGGCGTGGGCAGTAATTTGCATTTCCATTACTGTCCATGAACAGGCTCAATCAAACCGAGCCTGCAATATTTTCATATTTGTTGTGTTCGATGGATTTCAAAGTTTCCTTTTCATCTATCACAAATTATTTTATTAGAAGATATCATTCAGGGATTTCAATAGTGTTTGTTCTTTGCTCGTGAAAAGAGTCTTTTCAGAGGTGCAGGGATTTCAATAGCTTTTGAAAACCTGGGGTCGTTTGTCCCTGTTGAGAGAATTAAAGGGGTCATAATCAAATAGTTGCAAGTCATATCTTGTGTTCATTGAACTTAACTACTTATAAAAGTGCTTCACTTCATTTTAATATATATTCAGTGGTCTAATAAGTATTTATTTTATAATTAAAATGCAATAGACACACTATTTATCTTTATTCTTACAAAATCCAACCATATTTCCTTCATCAAAAGAACCCAGGCTCAAAATCAGAAACAGTCAAATGTAGAAAAAAACTAATTTGCTTGCATCAAAATGCAAGAATCTGCATCTATTGAAATCCCTGAGATGGGAAATTAAGTCTGATATGGTTAATTTTCAAGTTTAATCCAAACTGATCATCATAAATTTTTCATGTAATTGCGATAATTACCTGGCGAAAACTAGATAATTTAAAAATTAAAAATACCAGTTTCTTTAATCTATGTTTGAAGTGGTAAATATTGAAAAAAAAATATATACTTTAAGAAATTAGAAATGCAACTTCTTTAAACACAAAATATGTTTCGTGATTAGAAGAAGTTGCGTTTTTAATTTCATTTACTATAAAATATGTATTTGAAGAAATTAGAAATTCAACTTTTTAAAACATGAAATGTATTTCTTGTTTTAAGAAGTTGCATGTCTAATTTCTTTAAGTATATTTTAACAATTTTCGACCAACAAAAATTATAGCTTTTCCAAAAGATGCTGCGTTATTTGATTTCATTGCTAAAAATAAAAACATCTTAAAGCTTGGTCATATTGTCTCTGACTACGGGCTGTAAAGTCAGCATGTCCTGGGCTGTTCAGTTTATTAATCTGGGCAGAATCTCCTGGCCATATTGTCTGTATATCATTGAGACTTAGCAAGCTTGTTTAATCTATTCTAGTTAAAAAAAAACAATTTACCTTGTTAAGACTTGTAACCCTGGACGATGTATTACTGCCAGTGATACAGAACTTTGTTTTCCAAAGTGCTTGAAGTGTCTATCTTTAGTAAGACTACATCCTCACCAGAAAATGTAAACAATAATCAGATGTGTATTCATGCAGCTGGTTTTATACAAATCATTATATGCAAAATATGCCTAACTGTTTACATAAAGTTGATTGCACATTTAAGCATACAATGACTGCACACATGCAATATTTTGGATACAGTTTTAAAACCCTTATGTCCTGACCTTACACTGTAATGTTTTGTCCATGTCTGTGTTTATTTGTAATCCTTTCAGGATTTCACGTACTATCTGTCATGTTAATTCCACTTCCGAAAAACTCATTTTGCATCATTTTCATGACTTTCACAATTTAAATTCGCCCAAAACATTTGAAATTTGTTCAAACGAAAGTGTTCAATATTTTAGGGAAACACAATCAAGGGAAGATCACTGGAGTTGTGTGTAGTTTGGGCTAAACCCCGTCTGTATTACGTAACAAACCCGTAAAACAATGATGACACGGTACATATTTTAAATAAAACAAAAATAACTAAAAAACTGAAATACTTCAAAATTCTTGCACCTTGTCTGCGGTCTGAATATACATGTCCCATTTGACGTCAATGCGATTGTCTTACACATACGCGGTTTTATTTAATCATTATATCGCTAATATTAGTGTGCCTTTGTTGCTTTTATTGAATTCTATTTTACAAAATGTATTTACGTTTTGTCCAGAACAAATATTTTCGCCAATTACGTTCCACAGCTACAAATATAGCTACAAAGGCAGTGCAACAGTCTACATCCCTGACCGATTGGACGAAAAAGTACGCTTGCAATGTACGATGTAAAATAATGTATGAACAGCATCATAATTTTACATTTATTTATACGTTTCTTTCCAAACAAACTCTCAAGAATTATTTTGGACCACAACTACAAACAGGTACATATGCAGTGCAACAGTCAACAGCTCTGACCGATTATACGGAAGGAACGGCTACCGTTGTTTTCAAAAAAGTCACATGCTTAGGAGAACTTATTATTTAAAAATAAAAAAAATTAAAATAACTCTTAAAAAGCGATGTCAACCAGTTCCCATGGTACAATTCGTTAAACATTTGTTAATACGTTTTTTTTGCAAAACAACTCTTATTAATATATATCAGAACAAAAATACAAACATTTCTGAAATTATGCTATTATCCCCTCAACATAGTCACGTGCTCAGGAGAACCTATTATTTAATTTTTTTTTAAATCAAAGAAATCCTAAAAAGCGTTGTCAACGAGTTCCAATCGTACAATTCGTTTAACATTTGTTGATACTTTTTTTTGCAAAACAACTCTCATTAATATATATCTGAACAAAAATACAAACATTTCTGAAATTATGCTAGGATCCTCCCACTTTAAATTCCCAAAGTAAGTACAAATATAGTCGGCGGCTCATTGCCGCCGACTAATAAAAAGAACGAAGACTTCTCGAACTTCTACCCCTTTGTTCATAAAATTTTCCCAGAAACCTTCATAAACTCTTAAAACGCCTGCTACTGTCATGCAAACGTTGTGTTTTCTTGGCGGGGCAATTCTTGACATGCTTGATATGCATATTTCAAATATTCTAAATTAATAAAGATCGCTTTGCACGCGACATGCCTAGTTATTTTAATATCCACGAACAGAATGACAAGATTAATGTCTCATTTGCTGCTCGGCACTATATTTCCATATTTCTTATAGTGGCCCGATAAATTCCTAAATGCCGTTAATCTTTGTTTAAAAATATTTCTTTGGTAAATCCGGCCAATGAACGGGCTCAATCTGCACACTCGGGAAATGCTTTCAAGACGGAAACTCGGCATAGCCTCGTTTCCGTCAGGAAATCATTATTCTCGGGTTGAGATACCTTGATATTCGCCGAAGACCAATGATTGATCGAAATGTTTAGTAAAATCTCCTTTTACATGTAGTAATACGAAAACAATATGTATTTGTAGGTTCTTATATTCCAAAAAAAAATTTACCGAAGGCACATTTTTCCGAGATGTGCCTCATTTAATTCAGCATTTGAAATAAGAAACACTTATTAGTATCATATGTATCTAAAATTTGACCATTATTTGATTTGTTTATGAATTTTCTTAATGCATTTAATAAAATCAAAACTATTCACAGTACGTTCGACCTGTAATATTTTATATTTCTATATTTGATATTTCTCTACATTAAACATAAAGTCATATAGTATGTAATATAAAACATACGTATATAAAGACTTCAGGAATATCGTTATTAAGTGAGCCTCCTATTACAACACGTGTCAGTTTATTGTTATCACACGCTCCCGAAATGAGTCACATATTAGGATTAAAAATCTCAACACTCATTCGTTGTTTTCTGGGTTGAAGGTTATAAAGCTGAGATTGGAAACCATTCTCAAATCTCATGCATCTGATTGGCTGAAATGGCGACCAGTCGCCATTTCAGCCAATCAGATGCATGAGATTTGAGACTGGTTTCCATGCTCAGCTTTATAACCTTGGGCACTGATATATTTTATGCATCTTTGGTGGAAAAAACCCAGTTACACAGAGCCATCGGTGATCGATCGGTAGTTTTTTTTAGCAAAATAATGGAGTGAACAGATGACAAGGGATTTACACCGATATCAAATATTGGTCACCTGTTTGCCTCCTATCAATTGTTATTGGGGAATGATGAGTTTCGTCGGTGAAAAATAACCGATCGGGATTTTTAGACATGTTTAAAATTCTCGATCGGTGAAAATATTATACAAATAACCGATCGACAACTTGTCTACAACCGATCATCACCGACCGACAACCTGTCTACAACCGATTTCACCGATCGACAACCTGTCTACAACCGATATATCCGATGGGCCACTGATAAGCAACCGATCGACTAATACTTTCCACCGATAAAACAAAAAAGATGAGAATTAATGTTTACCAGCAACCCATGAAATATCTATTTAACCGATGAACACTTGTCAATCACCGATGGCTGGTTACACAGAAAACCAGAAATAAAATAACGCATGACAACCGATCAAAACAGCGACTTACTTAAAATAAAACAACCGATTGGGCACCGACTGTCTGTAACTGGAGCCTAAAGAAATGACGTTTAATACCATATTTGTATTTTACTTCGTACTATCAATCATGGCATGTACTGTATACATGTACAGCATGCTGATAATGGCAATACATTAAATCTACAACCTCATTTTTAATTAAGACACTCAATATGACTTACTTAGAACTATTTCAACTCCAGCCAAGAGCTGTTTCTGTTTAATAGAAGTTTTTTAATTGTTTTTACACAAACACGTGACTGACAATGACGATCTTTTTTTCGAACCAGTTTTTGCTTTGCTTATTACACTGCAAATAACATATTAATCATCCCCGAGTATAACAAGAAAGCCTGACCACGTAAACAAAGTACACCATCTGATAAGCAGAACAAAAAATCTTCATTCAACTAATTGAATCATGGTGTTACTAACCTGAATATTTATGTAAATTTTGTTTTATCATCATCATATGGCCATTAAACTTCGGCTTCAAATATTGACATTATGTCACCAATTAACGTCAATGTTTTCCTGAAATTATATTATACAAGGTTATCTAGTTAAATTTTCATGCGTTGAAACAATGTAGACATGTTTTCAAATTAATACCAGGAGCCTCTTTTTTATCTAAACTGTGAATAATACATACTTATATTAAAGTTTGCTATTGCTTTGTAAATTATTTTCAGGTCAGGACATTAAAAGACCATAATGATAAATGTTTAAACTCAACCGTAAGGTCGAGAGAAGTCATGTTTTTTTGTAACTAGCAGATTGTTTAAACGTTTTTTATTTTTCTGTTGCTTTTAGTAACCGCTCAAATTTTCATTGACAATATGTATTTCAACCAGATAACACACACGCGCTGTAAGATTGAAATAGCTAAACAATCATTGTATCGATGTGAATGCTTATAGGAATAAAGCATCGTTCTGTGGTTAATAAAATGAATGTGATTTTTTCAACCCTCATCTTTACATCTGAGATAGAAAAAAATAGTTCACGAGATGTACTAAACAGCACGAGATTCATTTAAAAAACCTCATGACCCTGTCTGGGAAAAATTCAGTTTTTAAAAATGAACATTTATAGCATTGCGTGTTTTAAAGTTGCCGCGATTAAAGATTTGATAACATCGATAATAAATATAACTCTTTCCATTTTTCCGAAGTAATGAAAGTTGGTCAGGAAACAGGGCTGAAGGTTATAAAGCTGAGATTGGAAACCAGTCTCAAATCTCAAGCATCTGATTGGCTGAAATGGCGACAAGTCGCCATTTCAGCCTATCAGATGCTTGAGATTTGAGACTGGTTTCCAAACTCAGTTTTATAACCCTGGGACCTGAAAACGATCTAGCTGAGCATGCAATGGTATTAATCTGAAAATACCGCATTGAAGGTTTTATGATTACCGAAGTCGTACTGTTTTTGGTGTAAATAGAGTTGCGTTCAGCCCAAGGCAATATGGCGTTTGCAGTAATATGCACTTCAATTACTGCCCATGAACATGATCTTCATTATTTCCATAATTGTCGTATTCGGTGGCATTTAACGTTATCTTTTCTATTTCTAGTGTAAAGCATATTACACAGTCTTCGTTTGCATATATTTATCTATTTGAATAGTTGCTGCGAACTTGTTGTGTAAATGAAAGAAATATTTCTTGAAATAAAACCCTATCATGAAATGTAATTATGCGTTTTGGTATACTTGCATTATTTCACCAACAATATCTACACAATTCCACACTGCAATCTGTAAAATACGATTGCTATAAATGTCAAAACTTAAATCATATGTTTTTTTCTATTTATCTTCTGAGCTTAAGTTCATCTCTACAATTAATTTCTCCTGTTGACAAAAAGTACTAAATTGAATTGATTTTGCGTTAAAACATGAGCCAAACGGAGAATAACATCTCATTGATCGCTTCATTGTTAACTAACATTTATGTCAAAAAGGTACATGCACGACTGACAACATCTGTGTCAACGATCATGTGATGTTTCGAATTATTGTTATACTCTTTGAAATGTTACATTTTTAAGCATCAAAGTAACCACTTGTTGGTCGGTTTTCTTTCTGTACAACTAAACACATGAGCAATGCCATTAATCTCTGTAATATATATTTTTAAAATTTCAACAGCGTCTTTGATGACAAAAACAGCTCAAATGTCAAACGCGATCAACACATGTTCAAGTTTGTATACCGTTTTCAACCGTTTTCAAGATAAACATTTGTAAGCTGTCAATTCATGGACGTGCAGGGCTAGGCGCTGTCGCCGTGACGGTGCGGGTTCGCTCCCAGCTAAAGACACTATCATTTCAAAGATATTCTGTAAACGCTAAAAGAATGTAAACAATAATGCGACTTTAAATTTATTGTTGTTTTTTATTCAGAACAGGAACAATGAGATGCAATGCAGAGCAGAATGTAACTTTAATGGAGACCTATTATACTTAGTCGTTCAAGATTGAACTTAAGATAATGGTTCTATTAACTTGATATTCGTCATAACTTGACAAAAACGCGTGTAACAATCCATTAATTGAAGACAAATATTGCATTTTCGAATCTTGGTATAATATGAAACATAAAATTGACAGTTAAAATCAATAAAATGAATGAATTTAATGTAATTTGTTTAAAGCAATGCTTTTGAAATGATTGAAAGCTCTAAATAATTTATATCCATTAAAACCTGGATTTGAGTTTTTTTAGTTAATTAAGGGTTATTGAGAAATATTATAAAGAACTGAAGAGCTCGGCAGTTGTTTTTATTTGTGTATTATTACTCTTGCTAAATCTAGATGCAAAGGTCTCAGGCATTTCCTCGGGTACCTACCGCTTACGCTTAACATTAGTTTCATTTCTCTGTATCAGTTTGCATGTTATTGCATACTACATTTTTCACGATGTAGGTTCGGTAAGATCTGGGACATATTTGTTGTTGGGAACATGCCTGGGCGGGTGCGAGACTGCTACACGCTACAAGATAATTAAAGCTGCCAAACTCCGAGCTTATTTTGTTTATAAAGTTGTTTGGTTTGTTTAAATACTTTATTGATCGTTTTATAAACTTAAGCTCTGATTGATGAGGTTGTGTTATCTGCGAGTTGGTAACCTGATATTTGTATATAACCAGTATACAGCATATTCAGAGCATGTGCAAACTTTCTTTTGATCTGTACAACACATTCCAAGCTTTAACGTTCGAATTATCATAGAAATATTATACGAAAGTTGTAATATTACTTTTACATATGTCAACGACATAAAATGTGCAATATGCATATCAGGAATCGCCACACTCACAACATACAGCCTCCCAACGGAAAGAAAAAGAAGAGAAGAGAGCATGTGATTATAAGTATGTCAAATTCAGACAAGACACCACAATCAAACAAATGCCACTCGGGGATTAAACCAAGTGCTAGGGTGCACAAATCTTACACTTGCCCCAACAGGTTCTCATGTCAAAACAAAAGTACAAGTTGTCTTTGTGAAATAACTCCAACCCACCCATCAGCTCAACAATGTTGCAAGCAAAAGCACACAAACATATAAACTACCAGAAGCTAATAGAATTGCAGAGTCAATGGGGTGGGTACTCATTGATCTCAAAATTGTACTGTTTATTGGTGTAAATATTGAGTTGCGCTCAACCCGGGCAGTGGGCAGTAAAAAGCATTTCCATTACTGCCCATGAACAGGCTCAATCAAACCGAGCCTGCAATATTTTCATATTTGTCGTGATCGAGGGTCTTCAAAATTCCCTTTTCATCTATTTTACCAAGACCAGAGCTCCTGGAGTCAAATCAGCAAGAACACTATGACAGGGATAGAAGAAACAAATCGAGCTTCTAGGTTATAATACAAGATTCCCCATAAATCTTCATAAAATCTTAAACCCCTGACATCGTCGTGCAACCAAAGAGATAAGCATTATGATCAACTGTACATGGGTTAATCACCAGGCTTGCAGAGCGCTATAGAATAACATGTTGGTAACCTTTCTTTTTAAATTTACAGATGGTTTTTACGAATAACAACGAGAAATTAACATTGATCTTTATCTTCTTAAGTTTATAAATAAAATCCCCATAACAACTTGATGTGAAATACCGTGTTGCATAGTTATTTTAAACTGTACCTGTATTTTTGAAACAATCTGGGTATCTGGGATTAAACTAGCAAAGGTTTTTCTTAATTTGTGATACCGATAACCTTGTTTTTAAAAGTTTTTCTGTTATATGTTCATTGAAATCATTAACAACATTGCAAGCTCTAGAAAAGCGAATCGGCTGTGTAAATTCCGTAAGATGTTGCTCGTGGAGTCTCGCCGTTTGAAAACGGAAAATTTACTTTATTGAAAATAAAATCATCTCTTTTATCGTATGTTGATAGTGGCGTAACCATTTTCAATGGACAGATTTAGATGAAGTGTTTTTAGGATTTGTTATACATAAATAATAACCATTTTCTCTCACTGGTGAATAAAATATATCCTAAAGAACTACAGATTTATTAAGCTGTAGTTCTTTAGGATAAATTTTAACAATTTGTTTAATTAAACAAATCATCGAGGTACCTCGAGGTGTTGTTAAAAGCTGTAATAATATCATCTTGATGTTATGTACAAAGAGATAACATAAAGTCTCGTACATAACATTATAAAAAAGATCAGCAACAAGTTCTGCACAATAAGTTCCCATTGGAATGCCTATTAATTGTTTATAAATAGAGGAACAGAATCTAACATGAAGCTAACATAAACTAACATAAACAGTAAGAAAGTTAGCGACTCTATTAGGTCTTACCACGAACAAGTTTTTTTCTCTTGCAAACGTTTTCTCAATGAGACTGGTGAGGTTGTCTCTTATTAAATTATGAGGGAGCGAAGTGTATAAAGTAGAAAAATCATACGTTGACAAACAGGACGCCTAAAAATTATATTTAAGCTTTTTTTAAACGTCAACTGGTTTTAAAATAGACCAAAATAGATATTTGCCAGTGGTTTCAAGGCCTTGTCAGCAGGTGTTAAAAATCTGTTATGAAAGTCGCGAATTCCCCTTTTCAACTGACGAAAGTTAAAACGAGGTCGCGGTGGTTATAGAGCTATGTTCCTTTTATAGAAGGATATATGAGTGTCAATTATTTTGAATATTGTTTTTCCCAATTAGAAAGAGCATTAGGCTCATCTTGTTCTCGTTTGCACCATTAATTGAAAAATGAATAAGTAAGCAAATAAAGTTTGTTTAAAGATTGTTTGCTTTGCAAAATGTAACGTGCATATCAGAAGTAACTACATACGGAAAAACAGTTCTTCTTACAGCCTTAATGTAGAAAAAAAGGAGAACAAGGGGTTACACACCAATCAATTTCATAAACGCTACCACAATTAATTTTGAAACCGAGAACCTGAGAGAAAACCGCCTTGAAATGGTAAGCTGCAAAAACAGGTATAAATATTATTAGATAATATTACATAATTGTTGTTGATCTTTGAAATAAGTAAAAAGGAGAAATAGTAAATGATGTCGCAAATGAATTGATATATAAATCGCTCACACTTGGAAGCTATTTTAGCATATATAATTTTCACAGAGAGCAATCTTTTAAACTAAATTATTTAGATCATTGGCCGAGTGTCTATTGTAAGAGGGTTATTGTTCTGAATCTAAAATATGGTTCAAAATATCTACCATGATAGGTCGAAAGTTGAACGCGCTCCCGATTTGAAACATTTATAATATTGTCAAAAAATTTAGAAATCTCTATTTACTCTGTTACTATGGACTTTGTTTTAACTAAACTGTGGCACCAGACACAAATCTATTACAAAGAATAAGAACCTCGTTTGGAAGCTACATAACATTTAAAGTGAATAATGTCAAAATCCTCATTCACAGACAAACTTTGCCCTACAATTCACTTCAAAGAGATGCGTGCACATTCAATGTTATGATAACTTTCACGCGCGATCTCTCTTTTATATCCTCATCAAAAGGTATAAGGCATACTTCTAAATTATTGGTTCAATTATTAACATTCAATGTATTTGTCTGAAGCCACTGTTTGAATTATCGTTGCTTTATTTTACAAGATCGCTTGATTAAACTTGTCAACATCGCATATATTAGTTCAAAGGTTATTAATATGGTCAAACCATTATTTCAGTCATTATAAAAGTCATAAATAAACATTTTAAAACTATAACTTTGGAATGATAATAAAGGATTACATTTTAAGTCTAATGACATTAAGAGTATAACTTTCTCTTTTATCAGTTTGATGTATTTTACACGACTTTTGTGATATAACAGACACGAAGCTATAAGTGAAACCAGATACAAGTTTTACAAAGCATATAGCAAAAGTTTATTGAACTAAGGTAGAAAAAGAGAAATTTCAATGCAAGGTCATGAATATTACTTCAAGGAGAGGAGATTATTTGAATGTCTCTGATTTTCAACTGTGCTCATATTACATGTTTCTATTAATTAAGTCACAGTCCCGTACTACAAAGCAATATTTGAATATCAAAAGGATATTTTGTTCATATGATATAATACAATAAAAATAAATATATTTGATAGATTTGGATACAAAACTTCAACATTCGATGCAGAGTCGTTAACTACGAAATAACTGTAGCAGGGTTTGAGTATTTGGCACGTAAATGATAATTGTAATCCTCTGACAAAATATAATACTCAATGTTTGCGAAGAACTATCTGAACCAAACACTTTTTGTGTATTTTAAATTTTAAGCAATTACACTGACAAATTGTTTAGTGATGCACCCAGAAGGATCTGAATCTATGTGTACACATAACCACATACCAAACGATATGTGCAAAATTAATATACTGAAAGAAATCAGAAACGCAATTTTTAAACACGAAAAAATTAAACATTAAGTTGCGTTTCTAATTTCTTTAAGTATATATACCTAGTGCAAACTAAGCAAACTTTGACATCGTGTTCTTGCTAATTTGACTCAAGGAGCTCTAGTCTCGGTAAGATCATCGAGTACTCGCCCATTGGCTTTGCAATGCTATTAGCTTCTTATGTTTTATATGTTTGAGTGCTTTTGCATGCAACATTGTTAAGCTGATGGGTGAGTTGGAGTTATTTCACCAAGACAACTTGTACTTGTTTATTGATATGAGAACCTGTTTGGGCAAGTGTGAGATTGTTGCACCCTAGAACCTGGTTTAAACCCCCAATTTGTTTTGCCACTGATCGTTCCAAGGCGGTAACCACAATGGTTCTCTATGACGTAAATTGTTTGTGGCGTTTGTTTGAATTGAAATACTTAAAACAACATGCTCTCTTTACCTCTCTTCTTTTTTCGCTGCGTGGGGAGGCTGTGTTTTGTGAGTGTGGCGATTCCTGATATGCATATTTTACTTTTTTGAATAGTGTTATACAACAGTGTTTTTGATCGGTATAAAATAACTAATAATATAAACAAATAATAAACTTGTCTAGTCAAATTTTAAATGCATTATTGTAAATGAATTTATTGTTTGGAACCAAAAAACATATAGTTGTAAATGAAGCTAAATTATTCGTTTGTTATAAATTGATTTAATGCGAAGGAAAGTTACCCAGCTTCGATTCATTTTATGCTTAAACAATAAGTTTCCTTCCTTATAACTCCTATAGGATGGTGAAATTTTTTAAGAGTCTAAATGGTTCATATTAATCTGCTTATATTCTAGAACAACTTATTGCTTATAACGAAAATAGAACATTTTCGAAGGGTAAATGAAGAAAAAATACAATTCTGCTATCGTAGTCAAGAAAGTTCACAGTCTCATGGCGAAAATTACATTTTTAGAATCACATGATTTTTGGGGGGACGGCCGTTAAAGATATCATGTTCACTATATTAGTGCTGTTATAACATTACGACCAATAACGATATGCTGGGCTTTATTTGCATTTTTAACGCCAATAAACAGTCTCAAATCAAGTGTGCAAGGTATTTTATATCAGTAACTTTTAGTACTTACATTTTGACTATTTAGTTCAAAACAGTTCACTTATCCGGTAACATCTTTATTAACAAGTAGCGTTTTCTAAAACATTTGATAAACCTTTACTAAGCAATACCTGGAACCTTTTAGAATTTGTCCGTTTCCGAAATGGAATTATGCTTCGAAATAAGAAGGGACATCCTCGATGGCGTCATTTACTTTGAATCAATTTAAATGACTTCATGTTGTTATCATGGTATTTTATACATTGTTAACCTTATTAAATATCAGTATACTAGTAGTTTGAGGTTTGGCTGACACTACCGAACAAAAAAGTATTTGAGTTGTAGTAGTAGAAGTAGTTGTAGTAGTAGTAGTAGTTGTAGTAGCAGTAGTAGTAGTAGTAGAAGTAGTAGAAGTTTAAGTAGTAGTAGTAGTAGTAGTAGTAGTAGTAGTAGTAGTAGTAGTAGTAGTAGTAGTAGTAGTAGTAGTAGTAGTAGTCGTAGTAGTAGTAGTAGTAGTAGTAGTAGTAGTAGTAGTAGTAGTAGTAGTAGTAGTAGTAGTAGTAGTAGTAGTAGAAGTAGTTTAAGTAGTAGTAGTAGTAGTAGCAGTATAGTAGTAGTAGTAGTAGTAGTAGTAGTAGTAGTAGTAGTAGTAGTAGTAGTAGTAGTAGTAGTAGTAGTATTAGTAGCAGTTGTAGAAGTAGAAGTAGATTTAGTAGCTGTAGAAAGAGAAGTGGTAGAAGTGGTAGTAGTAGTAGTTGTAGTAGTAGAAGTCATGGTAGTGATAATTATAATAAAAATAATAATAATAATAATAATAATAAACACATTTTTTCAGCCTTTGTAAGCTCTAAATCAAATTTGATGATAATATTACGTGTTCGATCTTCAACAACTAATGATGAATTGTACCGGAATACGATTTTCGAGCAAGCTCATGTGTTTGAACTTCTAAAAACTAACACTTAACACGCTCAAAACTGCTCGCAGAAATACCCAGCAGGTTACGTAAATGGTAAATAAATAATTTTTTATAAAAGGTAAAAAATAAACCACTATCAATCATTTTGATCAAAGATAATTTATTCTTTTATATTTAAACCCCTGATACCTATTTAAGTACATTGAATAACGACGATTTATATCTGTCACTGCTTTGTTTCTTTGATCATGAAATTTACGCGGATTCATAAAAAGCAGAATTATTTTTATCTGGCGCAAACGCGATGATTTTAATATAATTAATTTTCCGTGCTTATGAATATTGACGAAGAATAGTTTTGTAGCTCGGAAAGCGTACACGATCAGCAAATTTGCATTTTGAATTGGAAATATATACTATTACGGTGATTTTTATTTGCCGATCTTTTCTTTTCTCTAACATACCCCAATGTGTCTTTCTGTATGATATTTAAACAATATGTTTGCTTGACAATTGCCAAGTTCTGGCTGACATAGGCGTTTTGTAAGCTAATTACAAAAAAAAAAAAATTCAGTGCATGCAAATTATCAAAAATTTATTAAATGCAAATATATTTGTCCAAGATTCGTGGTAATTATTATTGCTGAACGCGATTTCCATCTGTAGATAACGTTTAAAATTGCTTGGTAATAATCAAGTTACATTTGATAATTCTTGACAAACGGTTTGTGTAGAGAAAACTATTTGATTATGATAACTCATTGATCTGAAAACCATCATTCATTCTTGTATAAATAATAAATACGACATGTGTCACAGATTTATAAAGTTAAAAAGAATTGAAAGCAAGGTATATGATATAGAAGACAAGAGGCCAAAAGTCCAAATAAATGATACCTTGTATTGAATTGTAATTGCTCAAAATTGGAATTGCGTTCAACGTTGTTATAATCTCTTGCTGCCATTTACTATAAGTATCATGCATGAGTGTGAGGTGAAAATGGAGAAATCTGTCACCGAGGGTTAACTGTTTTGCGGGAACGAGGCTCTGCCGAGTTCCCGCCAAAACAGTTCACCCGAGGTAACAGATTTTTCTATCTTTACCGAATGTCTCATGCAAGATACTTTTTCTTGCATACCTTTTATTATTTATACCATTTGTGTGTATTTTTACAAAATATATTTTCTTATTCTGAAATATTGACATTAACGCAAACCTAATTTTATAAATGACGTCACTAACTTGAATTTATTTCGTCAGATACTTGAAGACGTGACGTCACTCATGTGACTCATTCTACATGGGGGTGAAGAATCGAAATTTCCTACACGGGTGAAAACACCGGATGTCCTGATCTGGTATGCAAGAAAAGGTAATACTATCCGTGTGTGATTGTTTAGAGCTTGTTATGTATCATGGATGCTCAAACCTATCGCCTGACTCCAAATTTGTCATTTCAATCATCATTCATAATTTACACAACAACATCATTCATTGTCATGAAACGTGAGCCTGTTATGGAATCAAAAAATCAAATAAGTTTGCAAAACATATCAATGATTTTATAAACTTGACCTTTATTTTAGTGAACAATACAAGCATTTTATTTGACATTGTGATGTCAGAAAACTCAGCTGGTAAATACCTTATCATTGATGTATTCGCATAAGTTCTCATATTGGATTATCGTTTATTTCTCTTTTGCTTAAATTGGATATCATATATTTATAACTGCTCACTTTTTTGTATTAATTGTTTCTGTTTGAACGATATATTACTTTAATTTGGAATTTTCCGTATAAGTCGCTTCATTTATAACAATGAAGTCTTTATCTCCAAGCACATGATGATCAATAATAAATAAATAAATGTTCATAAAAATAATAAAATAAACAATAAATCAATCACAGCCAGTTTTTATGTAGATTTTATTTAAAAACTTAAGAAAATAAAAGACAATGTGAATATCTCTCAGTTATTCGTAAAAAAACATCTGTAACTTCAAAAAGAAAGGTTACCAACATGATATTCTGCAGCGCTCTGCAGGCCCGGTGATTAATCTATCTACAGTTGATGATTATGATTACCTCTTTGGTTGCATTACGGTGGCAGGGTTTTAAGAGTTTATAAACGTTTATACGGAAATCTTTTTTTTACAGAACCTAGAAGCTCGATTTGTTTCTTTTATCCCTATCATTGTGTTCTTGCTGATTTGACTCCAGGTGCTCTGGTCTCAAAAAGGTCATTGAGTACCCGCCCCTTTGGCTTTTAAATGCTAAAAGCTTCTTATGTTTTATTTGTTTGTGTGCTTTTGCTTGCAACATTGTTAAGCTGATTATTTCACCAACTTGTACTTGTTTTGTGATAAGAGAACCTGTTTGGGCAAGTGTGAGGTTGGTGCACCATAGAACCTGGTTTAAACCCCCAGTGGCAATTTGTTTTGCCACTGACCTTTCCAAGGCGGTAACCCCAAGGATTCTCTTTTTCGTTAAATGTTTGTGGCGTCTTATTTGAATTGACATACTAATAACAAATATGCTTTCTCTTCCTCTCTTCTTTTTTGCTGCGTGGGGAGGCTGTGTTTTGCGAGTGTGACGATTCCTGATAGGCATATTTCTTTTTTTTCAAACAACGTTCAGCAATAACTCAATCCACCAGAAAGGATATTTAATTCACAGTTTCCGTCGGGTTGTGTTTCTTTCCTTGCTACTTCGAAATTATTATTGTGAATGCGCAGTCAAGTTATGTTTTCATCAAAATCTTTTTTAATGTGGGGTTTGGTCATTTATATCTGTTACCGTTACAAAAATACTTATTTAGGAAGTGTCGCCATGAGCTGCTTATGTACATGTCTTGTTCTATTTTTCGTTCTGTTTATTCGTTCACTTGTTAACAAACATAACAGCCTTTTTAAAAAACTAGAGCATCGTTAATCATGTAACAAACTTCTTATTAATTAAGTTCTCGCCATGGGTTGCTTATGAACATGTCTTGTTTTTCGTTCTGTTTATTCATAACATCATTTAATCATAACAACTGCGTTGCGTTGAAGGAGTCGGCTTTGTGCTACACACGCAGTTTTCTTTGCTCTGAATTGTATTTCAACTAGTCCTTTATACATGAAACATCCCAAATGTGTTGTCATGTGTTACAAAACATTTATCATTAAGCTCGCCAGAGACTCGCTAAATATCAATGTTCAATAACCCTTTAATAATTGCCCTTCACTTTAATTGGATACTTAGCCCTTGGTGCACCTCAGTATTTATGGATCGGCCGTACATGCACATGCCTGAATTTCCCCTTATAGTCTCCCACCTTTGGTTGACGTCCAACGTTTGGTGTCGTTTTTTCGGCGTTAGCTGTCTAAGCTCGCTTTTGACCTAGTTTTTCGACCAATGAAATGTTGTAAATAATACTCGTATTCTCTTATTATGCAGAGGGAAAATGAAATAAACTATTTCGATTGGTAGCTATTTACCCCAGAGAGGCATCTAGCAGGGTGGAGAGGTATCTAGTGGGATTTTTATTATTATGCAGCGGAAAAATCAAATAAATTAATTCGATTGGTTGTTAGTGGGTGTTGTATTGGAGGAAAAACATGTTTACGATTAAAGTAACCAGTTAAGTCAATATTGATGGCCTAAATACAATATTATATGGAATATTCTTGGGTGTCAGGTAAACACTTGCATACAATACACAGTGTAAAACGAAAGAGAAGTGTAGATATTCCTAGTTCTTACTGGTTCCTTTCTAGTTCCTTTGATACTGATTGTTAATTTCAAGTACGAAATACAAGTTTATTGTAGTGTAGTGGCTAACACTCTCGCCTCTCAAGCGGAGGCCCCGGGTTCAATACTCAGGATGGACCCCTTTTTAAAGTTAATATATGTAAAAGTTGGTAGATTTCGCTCTTGTAACAGGCTGTAATTATTTATATTTATTAAATTTCAAGGACATTTATTTATCTTGAATTCTCACTCTACACGAGGTATTTTATTGAAACTGAATATTTTGCTTCTTTAATCGACTTGTTATCACTATATGAAATTGTTGCTTCAACATTTTTTTGAAAGACACTTTCAATAAATTTATGAGTTGTCATGATTCGGTCGCTTAATCTCTAAGTCATACTAAGAAGGCAGGGAGGGTTCTTCGACAGCTATAACAAATAAAATAAAATAACTAAACTGTGTCTGCTTTGCCTCTCTGTATTTCTTTCTTTCTTATATACATGTATATATAAATCTTTTCCATCAACGCCGTTTATCTTTTTTAAAGATATTTCTTGTTAATAAATGTAAATTGATAATATGTTGTGGGTCAAATTGTTATATTATCCTTCGCCTAGAGCTTAGGTAATATGAAACTTTGAGCGTCAATGTATTACGACATAGCTGTCAATAAACGAAATGACTATATGGCATTTCAGCACAGCTCGTTTTAGATCCTATATATATCTAATTGTTTTAACACTTTGACAGTCAGATGAATATAACCGTAAATGAGTGCAGACGAACTAGTGAGCATAGTTTTACATCGGCGTAAATGACATCAACTTTTATTTATAAAATATATCAGGAGACATTTTGTTTTAATTTAAGCGTTTTTGTCTCAAAACCAGGACTTAATTTCTATAAAGCAAAACAACAAACAACAAACAAGCAAACATAATAAACAATTTAAAAACACAGCAATTAAACATTAAAACAAAAAACGCGAAAAGTAAGCGACTGTTGTCTGAACAAATAGTTATTAATTCCTAATTCCTGTAGAAATACAAAAATTGCTGCTTAAGTTTAATATAGCTAAGAAAGCATGCTTAAGATGTTCAAATAGAAGAAAAGGAAAATTTAAAAAAGGTATGCATATTTGTTGTTTTGTCATTGATTAAGAGATAAAATTTTATTTGCGAAATTAGTATACAATGTGTTGTTATAAACTACACTCAGTACATGTAATATATTCCTCAAATCATCTGTATTTGATTGAGATAAAGAAATTCAAACAAGCACTTACTTTTTATTCATTTACGCAGATTTGAGAAACATTTATGTTAGTTTTCATCACAAACAACACCAAGGACCATGACAGGAACCAGGTAACAAATTTGCATGTTTAATACGGAGTGTAACCGCGATTTGCTCTTACTTATTTAAATGCTTATACATCTGCGTCACATTGACACTTTTGACCCAATGAGTTCTTGGGACATATCATTCGATTCAACACTCATTGCATGTCGGAACCTAGCACGTTTTAAGGTGGCTGAACACGTACACAATGATTTCTTCAAACAATTGGACCGGCGACATGTCTGATGTCGTGTTATGCTAGTTTAACATATTGATGTTGGTTTATTCTAAGAAAATATTTTTAGCAACATCTTATGCGCCCTTGCCTCATCATTCTGTAAAAATGCGCATACGACGATGACGTAAGAACGGCAATACAGCAGGCCGTGGCATCTTGACAGAATGACGCAAAGGGTTTTTAACACTTTACCGTTTATTGGTCGACTGCGAAGGTGTATATAGCAATAAAAATGCGAAATGGTTAATAAACGTTTACTGCACGTGAAAACTGTGGATTTGTAAAAAGGCACGTGTATTATGTCGTCAACACATTACAATTTATGTGTCTTACTTTCAATACATTGTTCACATTTCTGCTCGAGAAATTAAAAATTAAAATACGCATTGTTCACATTTCTGCTTGAGTAATTAGAAAATATAATACGCATATCAGGAATTGCCACATTTAGAAGACACAGCCTCTCTACATAGACAAGAAGAAGAGAAAGAGAGAGCATGATCAATAAAAAGATCAGCTTCAAAATAGACAGGCTGCGTCTTTTGTTAAAACGAAAATCCTTCAAAATGCATGACATTAAAATCTCCGCGTGTTTAAATGTAGGTTGGATTTTTGGATTCAGTGCAAATTTAGAATGAAAATCATTTCATATTTTAAATAATTTAATTCAGTCATATTCAGCTCAAACCATTGGTAGATCGTTATCACAAATATTGCAATCAACGTAAACCACTATCGAGAATCTTCTATCATACAATAAACCGAAAACGAATGTGACATAAAATAGGAACAATCCTACACTTCACTAATCAAATTTGCATTACTGATTTGGAGGAAAATTGAATAGATTTGATTTGCAGAAAATAATTTCCTTGCATATTATTTTACGAGTTGTTACAGATATGAGGTAGTTTTAAGACATAATAATTTGAGGAAATATTTTCACGTCCAGCTGTGACTTAAAAATCGTACATGCGTGACACAAGAAAACAAATTTTACTGATGTTTTTTCTTTTTATTTTCATGACATAAAACGATAGGAAAAACTGACTTGTCCCTTTATCCTTTGTTGTAGTCTTTGTACTGTCTGTATTTCATAAAAGTTGTATGTCAAGTAATACTATGTATTTTCCGTTCTTAAAAACATTATGAATCTATGATTATAATTATAATACGCCCAACAAAAAATAACTTGAGACAGATAAATTGACCTTAATTCACGGAATAAGAGTAACGAGCTATGTGTAATATGTTTGGAAATGAAACTTAACTTTACCTGTACATTTTCATACTATTGGTGTATGAAATAAGTAATTTAGCTGTTAGATTTTATTGGAGGCTGCTGCTAAAATATATATTATTTATACTGTATATGTATCTGATAGCTATTCAAAGGGAACAAGTGTCAGTGGTTTAGTCATGATTTTAATTAAAGGCAGCATTTTTATTTTGCAAGATTTCTGTAGGGTAAAAGAATATATTCACATAACGAACAGATATTAAACAAATATATCCAGTTTTGAGACTATACACAGAAAACATATGTTTTTTAACTAATTAATATATAGAATATGTCTGGACCAGAAATTGAAGAGTAAAATATATCTATATTATTTCCTGCAAATTACTACAGTTGCCGTTATACAGGACAAAGGCGTTCGTAATAATGCCCACATTATTTCAGTATTTTCACAATATTGCAAACTGTCGTGATAAAAAGCAATAGCGTCCTTAATTATAATTGTATGGGTATGTATGACTGATAGCTTTTACGACTGATAACAGTTGTATGAATGTTTAAGGCAACAGAGTTTTCAAATGTGAACGACTGATCTACGAAAACGGTTCATTCCACTCTCAGAGCTTTTGCATTCTCAAAATATTTAATTAGTCACGCACTAGCTGTGTCATAAAAAATTACATGCTATATGTCATATTCAATCAAATAGCCAAAATCGCAAATTCACCTGCTAATCAAATAAGAGAACAATATAGCGAACAATATAGATTCTAGGCATATGCTCTTATGAAGAGGCTGATTCAGATCTACACTGGTCAAACAGGCGATAGAAGCCGTATTCATGAAGAAGTTCAAAACCTGGGATTTAAACCAGGTTTTCTTTAGAAAATCATGCTTGTTATGCGACGTACAAGTATGTCTTTCCTTGACGTACAAGTATGTCTTTCCATGACGTACAAGTATGTACGTACTTTTATTTTATAAGTTGTCTTAAGTAGTTAAACAAAGGTTAATATCCTACACATTTCCTTATACTGTTCTTGCACTGAGATGACGAAATGATCACCACGGCGATAGTACGTTATGATAAAAAAACATGATTGTTTTTTAGAAGACATGACCGTGTCGTGAAGATGAAGATCACTTATAATCAAAATATAGTTTTGTTTTCGACTGAAAAGGGATGTAAAAACTACCGAAAGATAAAAAAAAGATTGTTAATTGTGTTTAGAGGAATGCTTGTAAAATACGAAAATACAATAAGCCAACTGGAAACAATTTCCAATTACAAATAATAACCTGATTAACAGATTATTGTAAATACACAAAACCTTTGAGGTTGTTCGGCCATACCATTGTTCTTTAATTAAAGAATCCGTTATTAAATTCCTGCAGGCCCAAAATATAAAATTGCATCGGCGGTTGATTTAATGTCTTTCGTGCAGAAATTGCACATTCATTTAACTCTATTTGGGATAAATTGTACAAAAACAGGCTCGACCTCTAATCTGTGTTAACACCTTTTGATACTTCTTCAAATAATGCAATTATGGTATGACGGAAGCACTATATACTCAAACTGAAGGAAGAGAGGTATAATGTTAATTATAATCCTTATACACCAGTGCATATACCCTCGAACCAAGGGTTCTCTATTGCGTTAATTGCGTGTGGTGTCTTATTTGAATTTGACATACATTGTACTTATAAACACATGCTCTTTTTCTCTCTTCTTTTTCGATGCGTGGAGAGGCTGTGTTTTGTACTCAAGTTTTTATTCTAAAGTACTAAATTATCATTGTTGTTAACATCTTGGCATAAGCATGTAATAAGGAATTGCGAAAGGCTTTTTGAAACCACCAAATGCAGAAATGATTTATGGTATATTAAAAAAATTCAGATGACACTTTCAAGTAGATTAAATCAAATAAATCAGGCACTTTTTTTAACAAATGTTTTTTTCCCATTATTGACTTCGCTTTCTTACAATATATTAAGAAACAATCTCCCCAGTCACGTTGAAAAAAATATTTGAAAACAATATAAAACCTGTATCACTAGTAATGAATATTCGAGAAAGTTGACATATGATTCTTAATGTTACTATTTTAATGGATTTGTCAAGACTTCGCTTGGCTCTTTTCTTTACTTCATAAATATTTACGTTGGACTTGGTACCTATATTTATAGGAAAGTAATAGGTATCCATATGGGTACGAATTGTGCGCCCCTTTAAACTAATATGAATTAGACTGTATGTTATCTCTCTCTATTGGACATAAAGAGTTCATCGTTTAGCCGTTAAGTGTTACAATATGTATGTTTCAATTAAGTCCTTCAAATGTCGTCGGCAAAGATACTTGAGTCAGCAGTTCTACTAAAATGACATAATTCGGCCAGTTTTAAAGTAGGTTGTTACCAGCCAATATAGGTTTGTGTTTTTCAATCATCCCTAGGACATGTGTTTAATGTATGCCTTTGGCGTTCTCTGTGATATGCAGATTTGTATTCTCCAATCAACTGTCTAAATTCTATTCTTTTTAGGTCTGGCCATTCTTTTCTCGTTAAGGGAAAACCTTGTTTTTGTCTGGGGGAAAATACGCTGCTGAAACTAGAATGATATTAATCTGTAAAGGATCTATGATAACTGCAATAAGCATACCATCGTTTGGGATGGATCTTAATTGTACTTGTGTAAATATCGAGTTTCACTTTATCCGGGGCGGGCGGCATGGGCAAAAATTCTAGAAATAATGACATTTCTATTACTGCCCAGTTCAGATCTCATTTTATTAACCATGCTCTCTCCCTCTCTTCTTCTTGACTGTGTGGGGAGGCTGTTTTTTCTGAATGTGGCGATTCCTGATATGCATATTTCACCTTTTCATTAAGGTTAATGAGTACCCACAAGTATTACTTTATAATGTGATTGCTTTTAATGCTTTATATAATTATGTACCTTTGTCTGCAACATCGTCGAGTAAATAGGTGGGTTGGAGTTTATTTGCCAAGACATCCTTAACTGTTTGTTCTGACGAGAAGTTGTTAGGAAATGGTGAGTTTGGTACACCCTAGAATCTGGTTTACACCGCCAAACGGAAAATAACTTTGCCACTGACCATTCCATTAAGGCTCTCATTTTCGTTTATTGTTTGTAGTGTCTTTTTAATTGATCACTTTATAAACCCATTGTCTCTTGTCCTCGTTTCTTTTTTACTATGTGGGGAGACTGTGTGCAATTCCTGATTTGTATGTTTTACTTTTCTTTCAATACATCGTTCGTTTCATTATTCTAATGTTTGACATGTGATGTTGCTGCCAATGACGACGTTACCATAGAAATAAGTAAACGTATGGGAAACAAGGTGAACATATAAAAAAGATAAAACATGATCTTTGAGTTTGCTTTATTCCATAAAGATTTTAAGGATTTTACAGATTTTATTAAATACAATTTCAGCTCACCTGGACCACTAGAATAACATTGGTGGTAAAACATATTAGATAAACGTGTAATTTTAGTTGAAGAAAATATAAATTTTAAACCTTTCATCATTTTATTAACAAAGGACGATGTGCTATAATAAGAATGTTTCTCCTGGTATTCATTTTTTTGTTATTAGTTTTTTTTTAGCTTTTTCGTAAATATTTGAATATCTGATTATCTGGGTTTCGGTACCAGAAAGCTGTTACGGCTAGTTACACCCTGGGTCGAATGCTATCATTTTGTGGCAATAAATCTTAAGATTGTAATCTATTAGGGAACACTTCTGTATTTTTTGCAAGGGAAACGTATAACGTAATTTGAAAACGCAAGTTAACATCACTATACTTAATGGAAAAGGCTAAAAAAGTATGGTTTTTAAAACGGAAAGGAAATGTTCATTATTCCACTGTTTGTATAGTGAAATGTTGTATTAAATATGCTATCGAATAGCAGAACCAAGATTCTCTTCGATCTGAGTGTTAAATTTGCATTTATGTTAAACAAAAAATACACATTTTATGAAAAAATATTTAGCAAAAACTTAATTCAAATGCATTATTAGTTTTCATATTAGAAAATTTTTTAACTTTTATACGTGTTAATATTAGTGTCTATTAAAAATAATGGAATATTTTGCTGCTGGCAAAAACTGCAACAGAAGGTTCCAATTGATTATCTTACATTGCTATGATAAATTTATTATATGTGTCATATAAACATATTTATGTTAATCGTTTATAATGGGGTTTTATTATAAAGTAACATTATATCCGTCTTTAGAGTAGAAAAGAAATCTAAAAAGAGTCCTGCTCTTACAAAGTGTCCAGTGAGACGGATAGTGAAAAAATATCTCTAAAAAGATTTCTATGGTTCGAGCTGCGTCATGCAAAAAATTGTCTTCTGGAAGTTGACAATATTTCTAAAGCTTACGTTTTAAAGGTTTAGCATACGAAATTTCTTATAGGCGTTTTAGGGGAGATACAAAAAAACTGATAAACAAAACTGGTCACGGTTTTGAAGAAAATAAATCATAAAGTGAGTTTATTTTAAAAATAAAAACACTTGAATTTTGTAGGTTTTTTACAGAAGACATTTTCTGCCATCACGAGGCTCTGTTTATGATAAAAAGTAAACAGTATAAGTTAACAAAACAACGACATATCCCTTTAACGACATACAAAGCACTTCTGAACATTGAACATTTACGTCGCAATATACCTCGCATACATATACAAATATTTCAACAACACCCAGTCTTGAAGTGAAATTATTACTGTATTAAACTAGACAATGGAAAAAATGATTCACCTATTCAAAAACATCATGTATGAAAATCAAGAGAAACTACAATGAGATCAAACTGCGCTTGAAAGTAACTGGTTAAATAAATGTTTGAAATATAAATGTAAACATTAACACTTTCCTCCATATATACACCTTTATGGCGTGGGCGAACAGTGTAGATCAAGATAAGTTGCACATCTGTGCCTGATAAGGATCTGCACTGTTTGCTTTTTTATTTATAAGGTCTCACATTCGCTAAAACGCGTATATATAGATGAAATGGTAAAAGTGAATAGAATGATAATGTATTCTACAAAAATAATATCTTCTGAAACTTTAAATAATTTGCCGATAATATGTTTGGTATTATTGTTGACAAAACGATATAAATACCAAACAAGCATGAAATAAAACGATGGTTAAACGAAAAAGATAACTATTTTGTCAGTCTTGAATTTTTATTATTTCTTCAATTTCAATGCAAAGAGGATACTTTGTCGATAATTATTAACTGTCAAACCGTTCAAAATAAATGTCTAAACGATAGATTTATAACGATATTATTCCTTTACCTGTTTCCATTTTCTAAACGGTTTTCTGGTATTAACAGGGAAACAAACTTGTTTAATATTTCTCGACAAAATGTAATACCGGTAATAACTCATTACTTTAAAAATAGCATTAATCGAAAAATAATGTGTAATTATTGGAATTTCTATCATGTAATGCTCTGACACACATCCCATACATTCATCGGATATGGCATACTTATTAAAAGCAGACTGTTGCTCTCAAAATTAAAAGCTTTGAGGACACCTTTGATATAAACTTAAAGTATCTTTTATACAAAATATATAATTTCTCTCTTTTGTTCACTAAACTGGTATTATCAGGAACTAAACACCGGAAATGCATGACTGTTCCGGAGGTCGGGTCCAGCACACTATACAACTCTCAGTCCACCTTTCTCTAAGGCTGAGAGCATGCTTGACGTGTCGTACCATTCGCCCTTTGGCATTCCAAGTTTGAGTAAAGGTCGCATGTCGTTTTCGAGAACAGCAAAAAATACTTCTTCCAAATTTTGTTCCGTGTCAGGTGTCAGTCCAACCATGAGCGATACATCCTCTAGGTTCGTACCAACTGAAAAAGTTTAGAATTAAAATGCATTATCTAAGACCTTAGCTCCTTTGCGTTTTAATAATTTTTACGCTAACAAGGGTTTAAATAAAAAAAATGCTCTGGTCTCCCTCCCTGGTGTAGGAAAAACTGGTTTTGATTTGATGGAGGTTAATCTCTTTTATAACATTTACCAGCATACGAACGTTTATATATAGCGTTCTCCGCTATTTATGGACTATATTATGGCATTAGAGACTTGCAGATTACATAGTAATTGCCACATGCACACTATTTTTCTGTTCACTTTTGCAAATACCCGAAAGAAAAAAACATGATCAGTAAAGTAACTTCTAACAGAACTTGAACATATTGACTGTACGACAAGAAAACTTTTTCAAGTTTGTCCAATAAGTGTTTGTAAATACATTTTTTTCTTTTCGGTGATATGATAAAACTAAATAAGCCGATCTCTTGCAAACACCTTTTTCAATTTTCTATTTTTGTCATACTTATATTAATTAAAGAAGCAATTATGCGCTTATCAAAAGTCTTCAGATAAATGACCATATTTGTTTGGTCATATAAAAATGATAAGCCATACGAACGATAATTACATCAATTATTGATAAAGAGATATTTTCTGGCGACATCTTAGACGTCATATGGCCTGGATTAATTCATCCCGGTATGATATTCAATTACCTGCAAGAGCATGTGCTACCAGTTCCAAATCAGCCCCACTAAATAATTTCTGTTGCATCCAGTTCCGATTTCGCTCAAGGAATTTGTAAATGGTTTCGACAGGTGGCCTTTTCTCTGAAATGGAAATATTACATCAGTTAGTTGTATTCTGATCTAATGATCACAAACAAATACCAATAAGCACGTTTTGCACACATTCCTAAGCATCATAATAAGTTCATACGAAATGGAAAATGTTGTACTTAATAAGACATTAACCTTTATATTTGCCTTGTTGCTACTCTACCAAGAGACAAAAATCTAATAACCACAAAAAGCATGCAAATTGTGAAATTATTAGCGCAATTACAACTACTTCATAGAAACGTTGCATTAATATTACTCTTTAATAATGTACGATGTATTTAAATGCTACCAAATGCCATACTTTGTATTTTCAAAGGTTCAATGTCATTAATTAAGCAGTTGTCGACCAGAGCAGTGTTTCTGTTAGAGTACTTGTTCCCGCGAGGGGATCATGTTAAGTTCAATCGTTCATTTCCTTAAAAGCTCTTGCTTCCAATGTTTTAAGAGTAAATAGAATCATTGATAGACAAATCCAATACTAGTTTCACTTGATTTCATGTTTATTTATCGAAGCTCGTGTGTTCTTGTGCAGCTTTAGAAGAAAAACAATCGAGTAAATAATCGGCATTTAAAGGGTTTTTAAATGATCACAGAGCTTTAGTCTAACATAACCTTTAGTAACGACAAGTTTGGTCGTTCGGTCAAGAGCGCTCTATTTTCATTACTGTGTCGTAAATTATGACATATGCGCGATGCATTCATTTCAAAATAAGCATTTGATAGTTTTACTTATATTGACATTCCATATTCGGGTGTTTGACCTTCCGACGGCTACAAATAATGCCTCTATATACATATATACTCCTATAATTTGAACATCGTTCGGGTTGTCCAGGTTTACTCTTTACTTTCGCGTTACCATAATTTTTAACGAGATCATTGTTATAATATAAGTTTTTGCATAATTGTCAGTAATATATTCCAAAACGATGGTCAGTCATTGTCAGTGGACTGCATGTTACATTAAGAAACGTATAAAAATGAGTTATGGTAATTCAGAATCGGGAATATACAAGCTTTCGTATAAAGTTAATAAAGTTTTTCTTTTAATTAAAAAATAAACACATTAGTAATTCTCCTTTCAAATAAAACAATAATTCATGTATATACTTACTTGCGTTACAGAGTTCTTTATCTTCGTCAAAGTGATCGGGACAATCAGGGTGGTCATCACAGACTGAGTCGAGAGCTATACACACGCTAGAAGACTGGCACAGGAATGGCTTCCATGCCGGACAGGGGTTCCCTGCAATTGAAAAAAATGGTAATGGATAAACTATTAAATTCGGATCCATTCAACTTTGGTTAACAGACTTTTTGAAGATCCATATTAAAATATCTTTCGAGCCAAATATTAAAAAGGTTCTGAAACTCGGCCATGACAGATAAAAGTGAAAGCAAAAAACTTTAAAAGTATGTTATTATCAGTTACATGTTACCGTCATTTTAGTACAAATGAATTATTCTCAGGTTTTTTAAGATTGTTATTTTATTTAATTGTGTACTGAATGTTGGGATAACTAAGAAAAGAAAACTGATATTGATAAGAAGTAAAGGAAGCTAAATTAAATCGTTTAACCGATTATTTCTAGAACATTGTTATGCTGTGTCGTTGAGTTGCTGATAGTTCATACGTTAAGTATAGATGAATAAATTAATTGGCTCTGGGAAAACTTGAAGCTGTTAGTTTAATCATAAATTTCATTGATCTTAACAAATAAGACTGTTTCCAATTTGAACAACTTTCTCAAATCTAAATGATTGAACAGTTCTGGGCCTAAGATCATAAAACTAAATTAGGAGACCAGTCTCAAATCTCAAGCATACAGATTGGCTGAAATGGCGACCAGTCGCCATTTCAGCCAATCTGATGCTTGAGATTTGAGATTGGTTTCTAATCTCAGTTTTATAACCTTGGCACCTGGACTGTACTCAGGTTCCACTGTTGCAATCGTATTGTTGACATCTGAGATTGGTATCCATGCTCAGTTTTATAACCCTGTCATATCCATTTATTTTCCTTACGGAGGAGTAAAATTTGGTCGACTACTACTCAAGACTAATTCGGTCAGGTGTATCAAGTTTCTGTGGGGGAAGGGGGGTTCGGAATCATTCCAAATCCAAATATTATATATACATTCTCTCTGTTTCCAATGCTTAAACAATGAAATAACCGTTTATACTTTCGCGTCAGGGTTAACAGTATAGAGGTCATATTTTTTCTGGCTTTCGTCAGTATTAATCTAATTCGTTTATTTCATGACAGCAACACAATAAATCCAAAGGATTGACGAAAACCAGTTATAATCAAGTAATTGATCCCTCATGTCTGTTTCTGAATTCTGTTAAAGTAATTTGATACCAAGATCATTGCACATACAATGGTAACGTCGAAATGATTACTAGTTCTTGTAGAGTGACCGATGCACAAGTTTTGATGAGTACTTCATTACATTTGCTTATATTCACACTCCTTTGGTAAATTTATAATATAAAGTAGTTTGTAAATCTTTCCGAATTACATATTCAAACTATTTTTACATAATAAACTTGAAAGAAAATCATTATTATGTAATAAACGCTGTATTGTAAATTAAGCTTGATCTGTATTCCGAACAGAAAAAAAATTCCTGAAATCAGGGCCATACGAATTTCACAGAGCCAATTTAAAAGTGACGAATTTGATGTGTTGATGCAGCAGAGCTTAAACCAGATCCTTTCTTATCAAGTTACTTTATCTTCCATTTTGAATAAACAAATAATACTTTAATTTTCGGATTCTTTTTCCAAAATTTCAGCATTTTATAATCTGAAATAAACATCGGAAGTAACACAGAGCGGCAAAGATTAATTCTAAGTTGCAACTTTTGGTAATATCTTTCTGTGTGACATAAATATTTAAGTTTAACTCGTTAATACAAAAGTATCGCGGATATCAGCAATTGAAGGAAATTAAATAAACAACTAATTTTGTTACATTTGTCATCGTACCTTTGTATTTGTTCTATTAGTTAAAATATAAGAATATCAAATGCACTAAATAACGTAATAAGATAATTGTGGAAATCCTGTTTTGCACGTTTGAAGTGCAATATGCTTGTGTAAATTCATGATGCGGATTATAAAAACATGAGCATTGTAATCAGGCTTAAAATTTTACGGAACTTTGTTTGCTTATGAATTTTGTTATTTTATGACTGACACTTAATATTAGAAAACTTGAAGGTGTTAATGAGCGGGCTTACTATGAATCAAATAGATGATTACTTTCAGCTCTTAAAATCAAGGAAAATATAATATAAAATATCAATATGCACATGTTATGTAACAGGCCAAGTTCCGACTGTACACGCAGTCGTTGACACTTGGCAAATCATGAAGCAATTATGAAATGTCATATAGAGCTAACAAAGCCTTCCTTCCTTTACTGTGGTGCGGAAACAAGAGACCATTAAGGCAATTCTGTGATGATTTCTTCTCATAATGACACGGCAAAAATCACTTAGGAGAAAAGGGAATTTGTTATTAGTTTTGAATGAAACATTATCGTTAATATTTGGAGCACTTTGGGTAACATTAAGGGTGTTTTTTAAATTTGAATAGATTTCTTTTTTCTTCGTGGCCACGTGATAATGATCTCTTTACCACGACTTTTTATATAGTTTCCACGACTTGTTAACTCGTGGACACGACACGAAATTTTGACATTGTTCACACGACATAATTTTAATTGTACCTCGTACCCACGAAAAAGTGATTCCATTCTCACGACAAACATTTCATTTTATTTGATTTTCTAACCCGGTGCGACGAGATAAATTATCTAGACCCCAAAACATAATATCTTGTAACCACGACTTAATGTATTGTTTTCACGACTTTTCAACTCGTGGTCACGGCACGAATAACTGATGTTGTTCTCGCGACATTTTATCTCGTTTCCACGAAAATTAGTTTTGCGACGAAATTTTGTTTTCAGTAATAGTGTTTAAACGTGGGTCAAGAGGATAAAAATAGATTTAAAGGGAACCTTTGAAAGCCACCGAACACGACAAATATGAAAACATTGCAGGCTCGGTTTGATTGAGCCTGTTCATGAAAAGAAATGGAATGGATATTACCTCCCACGCCGCATAGCCCTGGGTTAGCGCAACTCAATATTTACACCATTAAACAATACAATTTTGATCCATCCCAAACGATGGAATGCATATGACGGTGAACATGGAACCTTCAATGCGGTATTTTCAGATTAATACCAATCCATGTTCAGCGGCGTATGGTCCTCAGATAAAAGAATGTGTTTGCCCTAAACGAGAAAACAATGGGCGGAACTAAACAGAATGGAATTCGGACAGGGAATCTGAGAATATATAATCCTGCATATCACAGAAAACGCCAAAGGTAAAATTTAAAAAGCAGGAAATACATCCTTGCGGTGATTGAACAATATCCAAAACTATATTTTGCTTGATTTTAAAGGTACTTTGTGCAGTATTTTTGCAGATCCAGATTATTTACTTGTGAATTAAAATTTCACATTTTTATGAGTAATTGCTCTATCATTTTTTCTTTTAATGTGATTTATAATGGAGGTATTTGAAACTTTGTGAAACTAGGCTTAACAATTAAGTTGCAGATAATAAAAATGACAAAATCAATTGAAAAAAATATGTGAAGTTTCTTGAAAGTCACAATTATTTCTTGAGAAAAGAGGCTTAAATTTAGGAAAACGGTGTAAAGGTAAATTCAATTATTTTTAGTTCAGGTTTCCTTGTAAAATTAGAGAAATATCAATATACGTAACAAAACAAATAATAATAAGTTACCGGAAAAAGTTAATTTAATTAACTTTTCTAATGTTATTTTTGCATATTGCTTTATTTTATTGCTTTATTATTGAGAGAAAAACATAAGTGTAAATGTTTGTTACCAATGCACTACTACACGCATCAAAATTCTAATTTGTCACTTTGATAGGTGATCTTTAGGAAAGTGCATATAGTTAAATCAATGTACAATCCACGATAAACTTTCTTTTAAAGACAGATAGCAAAACACATTGCACTTTCGTGTATATCACAAAATATGCGAGTACAAGACAACAATAAATTGAATAACAACTTTTCAGATAAAAAATTAAAGTGTTGCAAATTGAAAAGCTTATCTCTTTTTTTCGAAGAGGACAGAGCAAGTAGTTCCGATTAAAACATGTTGACTTCTCTGCATTGGTCTCCTGGGAGCCCACAACCTTCCCGAAAATCTCACTCTTAGAGTAATTAAGTAAAAACTTGCTTAGTTTTCGCAATACACATTGAGGACAAGTCGTGAACGCTGAAAATGATTATTTCTCACAATAGAATTAAGGCCATTTGTGATCGTAGCTTTTCTGAAAGCGGATTGTTTGGGACATATAGGTTTTCTTATTAGTGCCTGTTTGAATTGGGCAATTTACAGCGAGATGATCTTATCGTGAAGTATTCAGTAAAGATCGACGTCAGCATAAGAAGTAACAAGCTAAATGAGATTTTATTTTCTGTCTGGGGCACTGATTTCCCAGAAAAGACACAATACAAGCTGCTTGATCGTCCCTAACTTTATTAAAGCTTACGTAAATATACGAATATACATGAAACAAGAATCGAAAAAAAAAACACGTTATTTTTCAAAGATGAGTTTTCGATACCTTTTTGAATATTTATGTTAAGGAAAATATAGTTTTCAATTAACAATACTAGATTGCGTTAACAATATACGCGTATACCTTTAAATTGCGTATTAAACACGATGACCAAGTTAATTGACCTTATATGAATCAACTTAAAATCATATAGATATTGACAACTTATTATTCTTGTACATTTGTTACCCTAAAGCATACATGTAGTATAATATTCTTTGCCGTTTAGTTATAAAAACATTGTTTGAGGCCCAGATGCTAACTGATATCTTGCAACAACAAAAACAACAACATTAAATCTACTACCAATTGTGTATGATTTCGGCCCAAATAATAACTGAATCATTGCTATTTTAAATCTTCCCATTTTCAATGATAATTTCTTATCTGTCATCTGTTTTCTATTTTCAAATGTGAAAATATCTTAAATCCACGAAAAAGCTGCTTTGCATGTTTAAGAAAAATGGTAATTAATTATCACCAACATCATGTGTCACTCAGCTTTACGTGATATTCAAGAAGAATTGCTTTTATGTGTACCACGAGAGCCTTGTTGTATGCGTTTTGATCTAGATTTTATTCTAGTGCCTCACGTCATCTGTAAGCCTGGCACCAAGCTAGATGCTTCTATTTTAATCTGTACTAGCATTCTTTTACATTTATCGTTGTTTTTCAGCTCATGTTCTGCTTCAGTTTTTTACAAATCTTTGATCTTTGAACGATGGTAAGTTAAAAGTGCCTATCGTGCGTGAATCTTCTTACTTGTATAATATCTTTATGAAAAAGTAGCATAAACCAGAACGGTAGCCAGTCTCAACATTTTCTCACATTAAGAATGTCAATACGACTAAGGAAACTCTATTTCAATAAATAATTATTAAACGACACCAAATAAGATTGTATTAAACGACGTAACATTGTTTTCATATTTCTTCCTTCAAAGAAGAAGAAACAAAACGCATTTTGACTCGTCCTATGTCTCTTCGTTTCATAAAGCTCCGTGTTTTACTTTCTGAATCTGTTGTCAGAAATTTAAAGACAAAAATTGTCAGTATGTCGAAGTGCAGTTGAAATTTGTTCAAAAAAGACGAACAATCATAGCATTCACTAACAAAGGGCGAATAAAGATCAAAAGTAATTTGACTGAAGGTAAAATTTAATGAATATGCGATGATAATAATATTACTGAGGCAAGGTAGCTGACGCAGAACTATATCTCTTTACTTGTGATGACAGAAGATATCACATGGTTGACATTTGACGATACATGAGACCTGTAGGATCGAAACCTCCTACAGAATTTCAGACTATGTAAACTAGCAACGGTAATACTAGATTTTTCTTCCAATTCAAACGTTATCTGTGGCTCTTCTAAAGTTTTCAATGACTAGCAACAATACACTGGTCTTTGACATAAAGTGATATTCAAAAGACTTTGTAACTTTATCTGGTGAAGCGGGGGACTGTTTGATTTTAATTGCGCTAATCTACTAAAATTATGTTCGATGTATTATCGTAATCAGTTTATCAATAACTAGCTAAGCACGTGATCAAAAGCCGTTTACCGTTATAAACTATGTCTCTTAATTACATGTTGACCTTTATTTGTTTGATGTTTAGATATTCTATTGTTGTAAAATATCAATTACTTTACAATTTACTCATTTACGATTTGAGAGTTCAATTCTTAGAGCAAACGTATTGATTATCGCCCTTATCTGGCTCCAGTCTGTACTTTAATTTGATATATTACACAATAGACTCATTACAAAATTGTTTGCTTGATGTGTCAGATAATTATCTTGATAGAAACACTGTAAACACAGATTCAGAGCGGGTGAATGCATTCATATTAAACCTCGACAACTCGATGAACCTGCTGGAAACAACGCCGATACCTTGGAGAGTTTCAGAGCTTTCAAAGCGAAAGAAATCATTGATTGCATGCTTTTCAGTTTTCTCATGTTGAACGTTTGAGATGATTTACGGACACTGAACACTAAATTAATTGGAGAAAAAAAAAGTAAAAACTAAATGTTAAAAAATGGTCTCATAGAATTTGCTAATGGCTGTGACTTTATTAAAGAACAAACGAGCTTTCTAAAACAAAAACTACTGTGGTATCCTTATATTTCGCGGTGGTTTAATTTTCGCGTATTTCGCGCTAGGGAAAATGCGCGAAATCAAACCCTAGCAAAATCAAACCATTGAATAGCTTGTCTTATTAGAAGAATAAAAATGAGAGAATTTAAGCCCTCGCGAAAATGTAACTTAAGTCATTTGCGCGAAATTTGATCCCGGCGAAATTGAATGATACTTTTAGTAATTCACGCATATCAGGAACACCCTCGCTATGAAAGATTGCAGTCTCACACAGTTCAGAGAGACAGAGAAATATTTAAATCAAGACCGATTAAAATACGACACAACTAAAAATATCTAATAAGAGATTTAGCAGCGATTACGTCTTTAAATTGCCACCGGAAAATATATTTTTGCCGATTTTTGCCGAGAGTTCAAAAAAAGTTTCTAATGTGCATCAACATCACTTATTTCACGTGTAATTCTCGTAAAATATCAACAATACAATATCTTTGTTAATCAAATTCAAACTACCCGAAGTGAGGATAAGTTATATAAAAGAGTGTTATATTCTTTTCATTCGCCTCTCTGTACAAGCAAAAAAACACTTTCAGTTAAGATTTTATCAGTGCAATGGTAAAGACGCACAAATAGCATAAAACATGGACATTTCATTGGGCCGGAACACTAAGCTGAGATAAATCACAAAGACAACAACGCTTATGCGATTGGAAACTTCTGTATTAAAATAGCATTAACTTTGGAACGGAAAATCGTGTTCTTTCTGGCTTCTAGAACTTGCCTTTTATTGTGTGTAAAAATAATCAATAAATATCATATTAATTAATTAGCAAAAAGTCCGTCTTTCAAGACAACTAATAGTGACACAGCAAAGTTTTGTCGCTGTGATGTCTGTCAGATTTAATTTCGTCGTGATAAAGGTGTTCAAAGTTTCATGGGTATGGCGGGAGATTTCGATGCTACAGATAAAATTAATGATATACATTGCGTGATCTCACAGCCTCTTTAGGCCGCATGCAGACGTCAATTAATGAAGTATCAAATCCAATGTGCATTAGATATAAATTAGATTTCAGCAAGATTTTACAGCAGTAAATAGGAAAAGAAATTTCGTGATCATTATTGCAATAACAGTTAGAAATTTTATTGTATGCAAATGAACAAAATAGAAACTGACTTCTAAGAATATATGAAAAAATGTCTGCTTTCTGAAACAAGACACGGGTTGGTCTCGGGGCTATCATAAAACCGATTTATTGGCATTCATTTCTACAACAAGCACCGAGCTTTCGTGCCAGACTTATATCCCGAAGGTTTACCAATGCATATTTCATTTGATTCCGTCACCGAATCACATTTCATAATGCTTACGGGAATTTTATGGAGAAAATAAAGATAACAACATTCGTATCACATACTACGGGAATGATGTCAAGTACATGGAAATTTCGTCTTCGGTTTCAATCGTCAACATAAACCGGCCGATGAACTGTTTGGTTGGAGTTCACCATTTCCATTTAAATTGTATGATTTGTATTTTGTTTTTACAGAAATTTCGAGATATTGCACTAAATATTCATAATTTGTTATTAAAGTAAAGGTGAATCTTAACAATCTTTGAGTGCCGACGTTAGCAGTCGTGAAATGTTGACCCGTATTTCTTTTTGTGTCACGTGGGGTTACTTTTCGCGTATTTCGTGCTGCGGAACGCAAGCGAAATCAAACCCCACCTAAATAAAACAATTTAATAATATATATTAAAAGATTATCACTTGGCTAATTTATGTCTGCGCGAAATGTAATAAGTGCCTTCTGCGCGATCCTTCATCTCGTGAAATGTTATGAAACAACTGTGTTTGCAACAAGATACAAGTTAAGCCAAATTAATTAATTAATCATCAAATATCAACAACAACAACAACAACAACAAACTTTTATTGGCAAAATCGGCAACCAAATACCTTTGGCTAACAATGAACAGCAATTTTTAAAACATATTTTACGCGTTCAATATCAATGGTTTGTCATAGGAGGCTTCAAAACTGTTGAACTTATTGGGAATCTTGGAAATATGGGGTATCATAAATAGAAAACGGAAATTAAATGTTCGCTTTTATGACAAATGGCCCATATTTGTTTGAAACAATACATTTTTCAAGCCAACTGGTTAAAATTGAAAATTTAAGCCCTTTACTGTTTACATTGATTTTGACATGTTCAATATGTTGCAACATCGCCACCAGCTTAATTCAATAAATTTGTAATGAACAATTATTGACTCAGTTAAGAGCAAATATTTAAAGTAAAACATTGGAAAGTGCACGGCAGTGATTTAATGAACTATCAATGTATTCCAACCATTCATGAATGAATATTTATAAAATTAATAAAAGCAAGACGTGCCGTTGATGAATACTACAGGATTAACTTCGTTTACTTGGCTTTATTCGTGTGTAAATTCTCCAGCACAACTTTTTGAAAATTTAATAAAAACAGAAACAAATCAAGAATTTAATACTAAAACTTCGCCAAACTATTTCATTCGAAATATATATATATATAACAATCTAATGAGTAAACCTTTAAGTATTGTTAGAAATCATGAGAATATGCGTTCATCGATGCATAATGATTGTCTGGTAATAGACAATGAAATTGTGGCAAATGTGTGCATGGTTAGAGTAATTTGGTCATGACAGTTGATTTCTAGATAATGCACTTCTACCGCTTATTTATTATTATTTTCTTTACAAAAATCACTAACAACCCGCTTCTGTCATTGTCATTGTTATTGTCTCGTATGTGCCTATTTCTGAGAATTTGCATAACCGATAGAAGTAACCAGTCTACTTAGAAATGACTTTTGTTGAAATAATTAGCTTGTTACGATCAAATCGTGCGAACAAAAATAAAAAATATACTGATCTACTTATCAATATAAAATAGGTAATAACGGACGATTAGAGTACATCAAATAATAGTTATTTCCATAGTTAACACAACTAACACAGAGCAACAATAACTTAAGCAAACAAAAATACATTAACTTTCTAAGTGAAGAAAAGCTCCATTAATGACAATGAGCATGGCCTCCTTGGTATAAAAATAAATGCCATTCATGGAATGTTTAATGAAAACATTCCCATGATAAGACTTTCTGACATTTTACTGCAACAAGTAATGCTATAAAAGTACAAAACCATATTAAATATTCATATACATAACCTAAGCTATTATCAGATACAACGAATACAAATGCCTTGGATGCCCCCAAGACCAATAACTTCTGCGAAAAAGTTTCTAACTTAAAGAGTACGCCATTATATAAAAAAGCGAAATCTATACACAGTGTGAAATCCCTTCAAAGATCACAAAAGTGGTCATTGGAGGGAGCTGGTTTTTGTTCACCGGAGATTATTCATTTGGCGGCGAAAGAACTGTTATAAATGTTGAATATGTTCTTTCCGATGACGATAATTTATATCAACAATAATTTATATCAACTTTACGTGTGCATTCTCTTTTGGAGCCAAGCAGTGTCCAGGGTGTGGCAAGGGCGGGTTGGTGGCGTGACCGGATTATATCTACATTTTTGATTTCCGGTCTGAGCAAGTTTAATTTTCAACGCTCGTGAAATATTAATCAAAAACGTTAATTTTATGATCAATTTCGTTAGCTCAAGACATCAAATTTGAACATAATCGGTGAATGAGTTGTCTTTCAAATTAGGCATTTAACTAAGTTGAGACTTTCTGGAATGGAAGAAACTGTTGCATTGATAAATCGAATATCATAACTGCTTCTTCAACACACTAGATCATGATTGCCTACAACGAAATTATTATCAAAATTATAGCTGTAAAAGCGAGTTTCTCTTTTCCGAAAGCCAACAGTCTACACCATCAGTTATACCCAAGTGCCGTGTCTCCATAGTTTCGGAGATCATTCGCCATTACTGTACGTAAATTACATACAATAAAATGTTCGCGTTCTGTGGTTGATTACTGCGCCTAATAATCTCCTGAATGATACTTTCTTAGCGAGCTAATTGGTTTAAGTGGCGAAAGATCACATAAAACTGAAAAGCAAGCGCATAGTATTAATGTCATCTGTCGTGGTTTAAATAACAACATTGCTCTGTCAAAACGCTCTTGAAAATAAGAAATAAATTGTCGCCATTGAAATTAAGCAGAATTCGTGTGGGTGATCAGTTTTAAAGTCCGTTTCAAAATATAGATTTTACAGTAAGAATAAGACTTTTTCTAATGACAATGATAACATTTATCCCTTGAGATACTTAGGCAGACTTTCCTCTGTGAAACGAATGGATTGAAAATATGTTCCAGACACTTTTATTCAAAAACCAAATAAGCGAATTTTGAATTAAGTATTGAGTCGTGTAATACATTGTAGCTTTTAGAGAATTTCATTTACAGGAGGTCTACTTGTTGATAAAAAGTTAAATATGTTTAGCGTTAAACAGTTTGCTTAATTGTTTACTTTGTTCAAGAGGTAGTATCATTTTAACTGAGTTGAATAAAAATACAAAAAAACGTCACATTTGATATCTGTTTGATAGATGAGACTTTAATATGTTAAGCCAAGCATATAAGTAAAAAAAGGGGTTTTGTGGCTTCTCAGTTATACAGAAAATTAAAAGAAAATTAACATAATATTTAGGAACAATTGAATGACCGTGATCTAAGAAATGATCTAGAATAATGAGAGTGCATTGCTAAAATTAAATGAAATATTGTTTAAATCATAAAAAAATGAAAAAAAAGACATCGTTAAGTTTGCCACAGAACGCTCATTTGCTGACAGTGTAAACAGTTTAACATCAAACGGCAAATTTAGGATATCTCCGCTTAGCTGCGACAAGCATCGGAGTTAGAACGTTTCACAAGCGTAGGAATTAATTTGAAATAAGTTTTATAATCCTTCAATGAGATACCCATAACTTTTTTCATAGACTATGGGTATCTCATTGAAATTATGGGTATCTCATTGAAGGATTATTTCATAGATAATGTGCTACGATATTTAATGGGTGTCCTTGGAAAGAGCAAGAAAACTTCGCTACAAAGTTGAAAGAGTGACGCAATGCTTGACGTCATTAATGACGAACGTAGGTGGTCTTATTCGAAACAAGAAATATCTTTAAAAAAGATAAACGGCGTTGATGGAAAAGATTTATATATACATGTATATAAGAAAGAAAGAAATACAGAGAGGCAAAGCAGACACAGTTTAGTTATATTATTTTATTTGTTATAGCTGTTGACGAACCCTTCCTGCCTTCTTAGTATGACTTAAAGATTAAGCGACCGAATCATGACAACTCATAAATTTATTGAAAGTGTCTTTTAAAAAAATGTTGAAGCAGTTGCAACAATTTCATACAGTGATAACAAGTCGATTAAACAAGCAAAATATTCAGTTTCAATAACATACCTCGTGTAGAGTGAGAATTCAAGATGAATAAATGTCCTTGAAATTTAATAAATATAAATAATAACAGCCTGTTACAAGAGCGAAATCTACCAACTTTTACGTATATTAAGTTTAAAAAAAAGTGTCCGTCCTGAGTATTGAACCCGGGGCATCCGCTTGAGAGGCGAGAGACTTAGCCACTACACTACAATGAACATGATGAACTTGTCTTGCAAACTTGAAATTAACAATCAGTATCAAAGGAACTAGAAAGGAACCAGTAAGAACTAGGAATATCTACACTTCTCTTGCGTTTTACACTGTGTATTGTATGCAAGTGCCACCCAAGAATATTCCATATAATATTGTATTTAAGCCATCAATACTGACTTAACTGGTTACTTAAATCGTAAATATGTTTTTCCTCCAATACAACACCCACTAAAAACCAATCTAATTAATCTATTTGATTTTTCCGCTGCATAATAATAAAATCCCACTAGATACCTCTCCAGCCTGCTAGATGCCTCTCTAGTGTAAATAGCTACCAATCGAAATAGTTTATTTCATTTTCCCTCTGCATAATAAGAGAATACGAGTATTATTTACAACATTTCATTCGTCGGAAAACTAGGTCAAAAGTGAGCTTAGACAGCTAACGCCGAAAAAAAGAAGAAATGGAATCTTAGAACGTTCTGATATCGGCTTTAAATAATTATATAATTGTATTTATATTCCACGATGAAAAGAGGTCTGTAGTTGCATCTATGTCTGCAAGTAAACATCATATCATTTAAACCCTGAACAAACGATTGACAAATACTGCTCTGTGAAAGGAAAAAAAAGACTTATACTTCAATAAAGTAGTCTGATACAAACACTTTTTTCCATCGATTAATCAGATAGGTAATCAAATCTAAGCGACTGGAAATATTGAGCCGATGAACGATCATTGAATGTGTCAAGCTATTTGCATAAATGAGATATTTCTACAGACTGCCGAATCTAGAATCTCGCATCACTGTAGAGAATGAAAATTTATAGAACGATATTTATTGTTAACCTAAAACAACACCATGCAATATAGACACTCACCGTGTTTTAATTTCCAAACCGAAAGTAGTAGAATTTAGAACATCATCTTGGGGGAGAGGGTGCATGTACAGCGCAGTTACGAAATTTGAAAGTTATTTGTTTGAAAGATAGGTAATTTTAAACTTGATATCTTGAAAAAGATTTATTTAAAAAAGATCCTTTTGATTGATAAGGTTTTTTTTGCTTACCCTATTTTCATAAGATGGTTAATGTTTAAACAAAACAAATAGTTTAAGGAATATAACTGGTAACCTGACATTAGCAAGAAATGCATTTTAACACAATCTAGAATAACTCTCGTCAAATATTTACTTAGTAAAATATTAAAAAATTTAAATACATGGCAAAAACTGTGTTTGACAAATAATATTCAGTATTAAGATAATATCTATCAAACAATAATGTTAACAAAAGGTTATCAATTAGAACTTTGGGAGAGTGCATACAATTTACATGAACGAAACAAGCATAATTTTGTTTTATTGAATGAAAAAATTCAAATATTTTAGTAAACATTCAGAAGTTATCTAGAAAGTTAATAAATTCTATGTCAAAAATCAGGGTAGTTTGCAATAATGTTCTATTGAAAAATGAAGCCAGACTTGCATGCGTTATTTGTATTTAAGGTTTAAAAGATCTTTTTACTGGTCGCGTGTGTGCATTTACACATTGATACGTATTTGTTTTGTCTGCGAGAAAAACTACCTTCGGTTAGATTAACTGTTAATTTTTATGATCAGTAGATGGTCTGCAAGCAACGTAACGATATTCTACACAGACATCAAAGTTTTCTAGCGGACATGCTTTATTAAAAGACTTCTTTGAAATTCGAAACATAACTAAATTGGTTAACAAGAAAGTTAATCTGAACATTTCCGGATCTCCACAGGTACTAATTGCTGCACTATAACTAATTCCCGCGTCGACAACAGACTGATCAGAGAGCATACACCAAAATCCCAAAAGAGACATGTTAGATGAAAGCATTGCAACAATAGAGATAAATTGTGTCAAATTAAAACCCCTTCAGAATTCATGAATGTGAAAAAAGTGTATCGAATAACGCATTCCAGATGACAAAACCAACATCGATTTTTCCGGCATTCAACCTGGCACCATAGAAAATGTATAAAGCTCAATTTGATTACTCTTTATCGGGCAAAGTCGGATTCAATGATTTTCTACTTTGAGATCGGAAAGGTTGGAATTGTTTCTGCTTAAGCTTATTAGATATTTACAACAGGTGTGTGGTCTTAAAAGCTTTTTTCTGGTCTCGATTTCTAATTTTCTCATCTTTTAGTTAATGCTATTTCGGACGATTGATGTTGATTAAACTTTAAACGTAAAACTTTATTTTTAATTGTAAATGATATTTAATAATCAGTACAAGACCTTAATGATCATATCGGATATTACCACGAGTCAAAGGCGTATATCAGTGCAGAAAGACAGCTCAGTTAAAGACGAGCATGACTTGTTAAACTATTTTTACTTCCTAAGCATTTATCCAAAACATTATTCAAATGTTGCGCTTTTTTTGTTGAATAGTTCAAGCTGACATGCCCACTTGTCGCAATATAATTGGTTGAATCAAAGCGTTAATATAGCGATATCAAATCATCGCATCAGTGACGTCATGTGGCACATAAAAATGTCTTTGTTTGAAAAAAAAGAATACAAGAGCCTCCAACGCCACTTCGTTACAGGTTGAGTGCAACTCAATCGTAACTTAAGTTGTGACGATCAAAATAGATGAAAAGGGAACATTGAAAGCCGACAAACACGAAAAATTTGAAAAAATTGCAGGCTCAGATTTTATTGAGCCCGTTACTGAACAGTAATGAAAATGCATATTACTGCCAAAACTGCCTTGCCCCAGGTTGAGCTCAACTCAATATTTACACCAAAACCAGTACGATTTTGATCCATCCCAAACGATGGAATGCACATAAGAAAAGCTGTCGGACTAATCGAATATACATAGTACATGCACATTTGTATTGTCCAATGGCGAACACAAGTCCGCATTCAATATGTGAAGGTTTCATTTCTTTCTCATCTTGCTTGGTGCAAACATATTCAACATGAGTCATTATTGGTCGCTGATCTAAGTTTCGTTTCCGAAAGTTTATCAGTCTATATTCGCCGTTTGCAACTTCATCTGACATTTAAGCATAACTGAATTATAAACGGAAGAAATAGTTCATAAGCGGTTATCCCTTAATGAAAAGTCTCATTGGAACACACAACGAAGCAAATTTAATCGAGTATCAAACTGTTTATTGTGCTAGTGTTTAAGCACATTTTACTTAGGATTCGTTTTACATTAGCAAACTATTAAACCGTATGAAACTGGTTAAGGCTCACACATGATCAAATATCATTTTTATCTGACTGAGGGCGGGTTTTTGTTGGTCTTCTTCTACATGCAAAGTTAACTTTTACTGATCAAAGTGTTACATTGTTTTAGATACATTGTGAGCGAGAAATTTGAACCAAGTTTTAATAGAATTTCTTCAAGGAAATTTGATAAAAGTTATTGAAATGCTAATCTCACAGGCAAAATACTATTTGAAAATAAGCTAGGAGTTTTGTTAATGTACTGTATATTTTGCTATGTTTCATTGCAAGGTCGTAACACCACGTGTTTACATGTACACATGACCACTTGTTAAAGTTATGATATATTGATGAATTCTCAAGGTCTCTTCTTTTGACAGACTGTGTGGGAAGGCTGTGTTTTCTGAATGTAGTTTTTCTTGATAAGCGTCAAAACTTGTCTGAGATAACATGCAACTACGGCACTGACAATTATAAGAGTTATAAACAGAAGCCGGGACCCATGTTTAAGACGTGTTAGTTAATTGAAAACTGGTAGCACTACTGCAATCCAATAGTTAAATTGCAATCTTCAACAATTATTCTATTCCAAGAAATACTATAATAACAGTTATACGACACTTTTACGAAAAGCAATAACAAACAATTATGGTCTGTCACATAAAGTCATGTTATTCTTGTAACAAGTGCAGATAAGTGATGCCACTGGGTCTGAGATAGAGCGATTTTAAAGAAACATCTAAAACACATAGAAACAATTCAGAAATAAGAGATAAAAGAAAATGACGGGTTACTAACATAACTTGTTCCAATCACAATTTAAGATTATGATAATTACATACTTGCGATATGTAATTCTATTTAAATCTAACGATAAGATTTCTGATATCTGGGCATTGAATTACAAAAGGGTTGGTTATTTTTGCACGAACGTTAATGCAACAGCAAGTGTCTGAAACAGATAACTGATTACTTTTTAGGCCACTATTTACAAAAAGATGAAAAACTTTAAAAGCAACAGAACACGACAAATATTGAAATATTGCAGGCTATGTTTGATTTGGCGTGTTCATGAGCAGTAATGGAAATGCATAGTACTATCCATGTCGCCGCGGAATGAGCGTACCTCATTATTTTCACACAAGAATTATTCTTTATCAAAATAAACATTGATTTATATATACCGACGCTCGTAGCCGAAAGAAATAATGATCATTTTTGTAAAAATTTATTTTTTTCTTATTTTGTGTCTTTTATTTAAAAAACAACAAATTTCAGTGTTTTATTTGTAACAAAAAACTTAACATTTAAAGTTAGAGTGCACCAAGGTATTCCTCAATAGTTTCGTTCTTTTGTCAAGGTTATGAGCAGTCTTGCTGACATAAGGTTAATTCTGTTAAAAAGATTTCACTGGATCAGTAACCAAAGATGTAAGGAATTACTATATAAAGCATAGTTAGTGTGTAAACCCAATGAAACGACGACCACACACTAATGAAAATTAAGTTTTGATGATTGTTCTTAAAATATCACTGGCTGTTCACAGTTTACAGCTTATTTATCTTTTTGAAGATAAAATAAATGCTATTTATTCTCTAAAGAAAACTAAATTAAACAAAGTTAATTAAGTTAAACCTAAATCATTTTATTCGCTAACTTTTCTTGTGCATAGTTTACATTCGCATAGGATGCGCAGTGTTTATTTGTTTAATTATCACGCATTTCGATAACGTTCTTTTTCCACTACAGCCCAAGAAACAAGATTATCAAAATGCCATTTCAGCAAATCAGATGCTTGAGATTTGCAACTGATTTCGAATCTCAGCTTTATAACCTTCAGCCCTGATCTCGTCTTTCAAAGACACCATTGTGTTTAAAAAAAAACAACAAAACACTCCAGACGCAAAAAGACATTTAAAAACAAGGTTGAACGCGTTTTGTCGGTGGTCACCGCCACGCTAACGAGCCGATGAACAGCTTCTGCCTCCGCTATATAATAATAGGGTTACAAGATCATTACTGGAGATTTTCTCGAAATGTCTCGTTCAAGGCGTGAAATTAGTTGGACTGAATTGTTTTCTGGATATCTTAAGGCAAGATGTAATAAAACTTCCCATCTACTTGGTTATTTTGTCTTTTCAGTGTTGAAATTGCTGCGCAATTTATGTCTCCTTTTTTTCTGCATAAGAATTTCAGACAATTTAAAGCGTTTGTTTTAATTTAATTTTTATTGCTTTGTTTTCCTATTCTTAACACGCTCCTTATTAGCGCTCCTAAACCGTTAAAATATTTGCATCGAAACGATGTTCCTGTTACATCGGTGACCATTATTTCTGGCACGATATCTTCATAACTTTGTCCTGAAATTGATGTTTTATATTAAAAAGAACATCAGTCTCTCTCTCTATATATATAATTCTTGAATATTTCAACTGTATTTGAAAGCCACCAAACACGACATATATGAAAATATTGCAGGCACGGTTGATTAAGTCTTGTCACAGACAGTAACAAAAATGCCTATTTCTGCCCATGCCGACAAGCCCCGGTTAGAGCGCAGCTCCATATCTACAACTGTAAAAGTGTTAATATTATCCATCCCAAACGATGGTGTTCATGGAACCTTTAATGGGTTTCATATTCAGCGGCGTATAATCCCCAGATAAAACTATAGGTTTGCTCTAAATACGAAACCAATGGGCAGTACTGAACATAATACAAAAATATAACTTGTATTTGGCACCAGTGAATCAAAATATGATGTAAAATGCTTGTGTTTTTATCTTCATCAAGAGCATTCACAAGTCTTGTAAATATGACTTTAGTACTATCGATCCAATCTCATTTGATGCTAGGTTTTCACTGGGGAATTATACTGAATCTACAAAAATACTTTAATCTAATACACAGGCACTGATGAATAAAGGCGAAGGAACATGAACCTGACATTAATTGGCAAAAATTGACAAACATGACAAATTTCGGTTTATTTGTATTTGTCATTCACTAGGAGATAAAAGCTTCATGATTTTATGACTACACACTGTGTAAATTATATTTGCTTACATTGATTATTAGTATCAAGTATAGACTACCATTAGTTTTTAAAGTGTATTTGTTACCTTAAAAAAATTTAAATATGCATAATTACCAATAATTATGTAAGAATACAATTTATTTCTGCAAATGTGTAAATGAATACTTTTTCAAAAAAATAAGTAGTTTCTTAACCTACATTTTTATGTTTGATCAGAATACCTCAAAGGTTAATGTTTAGAATCGGCTTCACCTTTGAAGACAGGGTTGAAGGTTATAAAGCTGAGCTTGGAAACCAGTCTCAAATCTCAAGGTTCTGATTGGCTGAAATGCACATGCACAGAAGTTGATGAGTCCGATCTAGCAGATGTAACCCGTAGTTAACTCTGGGAATTAACACTGTCCATTTAACGAGTGTTTTTGGGATGTTGAACCACTGCTTGTAATATTTCATAAAATAAATTGAAAGAAAAACTATTTTACCCTCCGATATGATATATTTTTAGTACAGCGTCTTACCAACTTGTGAACTAATATAAAGTGAAACCGGTATGTCGGTAATAGCCATATTCGGAAAACACAACTCACCAAAAAGCTGAAAGGTTGAAGATAAAGAATGACCATCATGGCTTAGGATTCGTGTTAAAACTTACTTAAACTTTCTTAAAAAACTACGAATTACAAAATTGAACATATCTTGCATGTCTTGTCTGAAGTTAATCTGATTCATTGTATCTAGAAACTTGTTTTTGTAAAAACGACAATTAGACCATAGAACAAACCAAAGCCCAATCACCGTCATTGATTTAAATACGTAATTTAAAGATCGCTAATCGCTATTCTTATACCTGTCAACTGTACTCTTAAAATTATTCTGTTTCAATATTTTGGTATCTTTTCATATAGGTGGTTTCAATATCTTAGCTAGGATAGAATTGGATTGTGTTAGGTCGCTTAAATGATACACTCCCTGCTTTTGATTTTTTCTGTGAAACGGATATAGATTCTTAGATTCCCTGTAAAAGTTCTATTTTAATTCGTTCCATCCGTTGTTTTCTCGTTTATTTCAAATACATTATTTATGCGGGAAAATACGAAACTTTAGGTTACGGAATGGTACTATTCTGAAAATACCCCATTGAAAGCTCCATGTTGATTGTTATATACACATGAAAGCTTGGGATGGGGCGAAATGAGTACAGTACTTGTATAAATATTTCGTTGGCTCAACCAAGGGCTAGTCGGCGTGGACAGATAAGCATTTCCATTACTGCCCATGAACAGGCTTAGTCCAGCCGAGCATACAATACTTTCATAATTTTCGTGTTCGATGGCTTTCAAAATTCATTGTTACTCTATTTGAAAAGTGATATCATAAAACGAACATAAGACACTATGTTAATTATTAATTTATTTTAAATTCAAGTTTAAGCATAATAAAACATCACTTGTTGTTAAAAATGAGAAAAGTAGGCTAAACCTGTAATATGTTGGGTTTCGTGAATCGTTTGTTATCTGAAATACTTTTAGGACAATCCTGTTCTAAAATACGGATCACTTTTTGTTATTTTATTGACATTGAGATTTGGGAAAAAAACTCCTGATACTTAAGACAACCTTAACTATCCCTAAAAATGATAAAAAAGAAGTGTGAATATCGTCAAATATCCCTGTTCACCGGGGAAATGTCAACTATAGCATTTGTCTTTGCTTTCTGTTCTTGCAATTCATCAAGCCATGCGATTTATGTCATAGCGATGCACCAGAGAGCTTCCCAAGTGGTAATATTTAAAACTTCGAAGGAGAAATCAGAGTTCCATTCGATATAAAGAAATCAGTTGGCATCCAATTACCCACTAGGGTATAAGCGTATCATTCAACGACCATTATCATCAATTGTTTTCTACAAGTTATTTCGATTACAGAGAAAGGTTGGATTTCCCAAAAGAAAATTAAATTGATATATTGACACAACCTCCGAATAAAATAAGACAGAGAGTCATTATTTCAATTCCTGACCAGCATTTAATGTTGAGGGAAACAGACTAGGTAGCAACGATTTGCAAATTGCATCAGTCAATTTATAGCGATTAAATGACATAAAATAATGACAATATGCAAATCTGTTATTAATTTTTCACAAAACAATTAGAATTATAAACAAAAGAAACAGGCAAATCAGAAATTGCCTCAGTCAGAAAATACAGCCGTCCTACACAGTCACATGAGAGAAGGCGATTTTTAAAGATATTTACAAAAATTATATTTCACATTAAAAAGCGAAGATGAGGCTATATAATACTATGAACGGTACAGTTGTGTTGTATAAGGCTGGAAAAATAATCAACATAAAATAATTTGGTATAGCTTATAGTATTTTTCTAAACATCTAAATACCGTAACTAAAACATTTGAAATGCATTTTTTCAGATAAAAAAGGAGAACGTTTCGCCTACATTTTATGTAACAGTTTGTGCCGCATTATATTAGAAATTAATAAAAATATAAAAGCAACAACATATTCAACCTATATTTAAAAAAATAATTCAAATTTTGAATATTTGTAAAATTCAAACAAACACGCCCACAAATTATTTCGTCTGTCACAAGTGTTGCCTAGCATCACAGGCTTGCCTAGCAACACAGACACATGAAGAAGTAATTCTCGCGCAGGAGACGGTATACGGAACAAGATGGTGCAGCCGAGAAATTTTACACTGAGTTTAACAACTTCACTTATTATAAATTAGATAAACAATGCCCCTAGAAAAAAATGTCTGGCACATGTTAGGTAAAGCTCAAGATAATTCCACCGACTACATCTGTGTATGTTGTGTTGTCCGTGTCTAAACACATTTGTATAACAGTAAAAAGGAAGAGTTCATTAAATGTTTAAGAGAAAAACAGTAGACCGGAATATCGATTAAAAAGAAGTTTGTTTTTTAAATTTTGTTTCATTTATATAAAGAAAAGAAAAACATGCTGAAAAATCAAACTTTCAGTATCACAGATCAACGTCAGAATTACCCTCGAAGCGGATTTTAGCACAATCATCATCAATCTTATCGGTAATATGACATAATGAGAAAAGGTTTGTGTTCTAAAAAACAACATTAATGTTACATAAAACCGAACGCTCTCATTACTTTTATTGTGTCGTTGTGGTTATTAAGCCGCAAAAATCTACAACCAAAACTACGTTATCCATACCAATTATGTACATTCGTTATCTTGTTATCATTGGCCGGAACTTTCAGAAATTTCCCATCAAAAATGCATTCAAATAAAATTAAAAATTCATTCTTTGATTCTATAGCAAAATTGCAGCATAAATGCGCGAGAACTAAAGTATGTGCTTGAAAAGACCTCTTTTATGGATTTCGTTCAAAAAAGCAAAAAAAAAAACAACAAAACATGTTGTTCAAATTAAGAAAAATATAATCGCCTAGCTCATTATAGAAATATTCTGTATTTAATGAACAATTAACGTTTTTGTCAATATTATTTATAATTTGTCCGAAAGTATTCAGAAAAGTAAAAACCGTACATAAATGATAATCCAAAATTAGCGAAATCAAAAAATGTTAATTGCTCAGTGAGTGGCGCCAAAATTTTGTTAGAAAAGCCCTTATTTTATATATTCAAATACAATATAATTGTATAAAAAATAAATTTCAGCACGTAAAATATGTCAATAATGGCGTCATAATTTCTTATCCATGGCCTGAAACGAATTCTAAATGGAGCTTACCTGTGCAAGCGGCGTCCGCTCGTTTGTCTAATATGAAGGGTCGCCTGAGCTCTCGTAGTCGCGAAAGATCCACACTGAGTCCATATGTACACACACTTAAAACACTCAAAACTAATAATGTACACTGAGTCCTTCCAAACAACCGCATCTAAAAAAGAAAATAGGTTTTATCGTCAAAATAATTCTAAATGTGTATTACTTATAACGTAAACACTTTAAGTAACCGCGTATGAGAAAAAGTCTTTTTTCGAAAATTAGGTTTAAGATAATAAATTGGTAAGCATTGAGTTCTTCCAAACAATCTGAAGAAATCGTTTGTTGCAATTATCATAAAAGTATAAATCTCCCAAAATAATAAGGTATATTGTGCTCTTCTATAAACGCATTTAAAGTTATAGGATGTCTTTGAACGGCAATGGACAATCATCGAAACACCCCCAAACAGTAATGACTCGATCGACGAAAAAAGACAAGGTTCGAGTTCCGGTTTGTATTTTGATCATTCAATCATACAATAGAAACAGTATATGTTTTGGGACAACATTCCTAATCGTTTTTTTTAAAAACAGGATCTGGAATCAAAATCTGCTTAAATTAAGGTAACACTTGGATAAAAATTTGCGTGTGTCTTCCTTCAAAAGATAAAGCACACAGTATAATTGAATCAATATCTTGATCTCATACAGACAACATAACGCCACAGTTGCAATATGTATGTAATCTAAAAGAACATTTCTTGCTGAGTGGTATAGGGCTGTCATGAAATTTAATTTTTCAAGGCATAATATATTTTATATCTTATTGTTCAGGCATCATTATATCATTATATTGTTACCACGAGAAACGAGATATCATTCGATGGAAATGAAAGACTACAAGGTAGAGCATCAATTGAATCCAAGTATTATAAAATGAAACATCAAACAAGCTAGAAGAATATTAAGTGCAGTTAAATTTATTTCATTTTAACTTAACAAATGTAAAAAAGCGTTTTCATGACAAGACAACCTACATGTATAATAAGCTATTCGATAATTCTTTAAATTAGGGATGGCATTTTCCACCTACTTTACCATTCGAATGTTCGAATCAGTTTGCATTCGAACGTTCGAACGTTCGAATTACATGTATTAACAAACAACCACATAAACCAAGAAACGACCTGTTTTTATCGGTAAACCCTCACAGTATCCCCGAAACTACGAAATTGTCATTCAAATAAATTTTGCCGATATTATCCGTGTATTCCAAAATCTTAATAGTGAGTTTATTTATCGGAGATTGAGACTGTCTACGGATCTACCTCTAAAACGTCAGATGAAACTGAAGCTGGCATAATTGCGAGTGAAAAGCTACTAAGATGTATACGGTAGAAGAGTTTTGTGAAAATATGATTCCTTCGATGTGAAATTAAAAAAAATATAGTAAAGATCAGGTATTGTCATAGTGTGTTGACAAATTGACAGTTCCATGGTACCCAAGAATTCTGTCTCAAAACGGGACCTGTGTAGCTCTTTCAGGTGTAAAATGACACGTGTTAAGTAAACATTGTGCCATAACCTGGACCCCTAAATCTGATGTTTCGCGTGTCAAAGATTTTCACAGTATATTCTCTAACTGACATTACAATAGGTGTGAAGATCTCGATTTCCATTACTGAATGGCTCTATTACTAAATTAATCATTGTTACAATATGAAGTAAATAATACAATATTTTTAATTATTAGATCTTATCTTTATTTTATTACATTCGTATTTTAGTAGATCTATTATGCACTAACTTTCAAATTTATATTTTAGCCGTATCATACGGCGTATGCTACAAAAGAACGCGCGTGCGCAGAAATCAATATACACACATGTTATTTTCTACATGTATTTTGTAAACGGAAAGTGATTTATCTTGACGATATTTGTGTCAAATTAATACCAAACCTTATTGATTGTCGTTCATTATCGAATTTTCACGAACGTTTGAATGCTTCAAATGCATTCGGTTGTTCAAAACGTTATCCGAACGTTCGAATGTTCGAACGTTCGTTTACATCCCTACTTTAAATAGATGGAAAGTTTCATTTGCGTTCAGTCATACTTTATACGTACTAGATGTCAATGTATATGTATATACATGTAGCTGACATTTTGCGGAAGTTTTAGTAACGCTCAATAACTAAAATGATTCTATATTCTTGTCTTAATTAGATTGTTTGGCAACTTCTTCTCGTAATTGTATTTCTAGTGTCAGTTTTCCGTCTTATGTAAGATATTGCAGACGTGTTTGGGTGTTATTACAAGGAACTTTAATTGAAGCGCTGCAAAGTGTACTCATGCTGCCAATAGTTTCTTGAAACAAAACGCCAAAGAAAAGAAAGTTAAAACTAAGCAAATATTTTCTTTGCGATTTTCCACTTTTAGAAAAGAGCAAGAAATGTTAAAAAATAATTCACTGGTTGAGATTAATATATCCTCCCATTTTAAATTCTACCTTTTAATTTAGGATCATAACACTCTTTATTTTTAAATAACCATTTATGAAATTCGTACAAATTTGAAAATCTTTTTTCTACCCCATATACATGCATCGATATTTATAGAACGTTTCCAATCAGAATCAAGTCTATTGGCCATATACATGTATAATTATCATACCATTATATAATTTTTATGAAGATATGGTTACAGCCAATCAGAAAATGAAATATAAATAAAGTTACAAAAATAATATAAAAATTAAAACAAACAAAGAAAATAAATTCAATCATGTCATCATAATCATCACCATCATCATCATCATCATCATCATCATCATCATGCTTTAATAAAAGTCTTTATAAATAAATGCATTGTTTTAATCATTTTCATGCGCATCAAAGGTTTACTATTGTTTATCTTCTAAAGAAAAGTTATACTTAAATTTTATTGCACAGATACCAACACATGACAAAAACACATCAATTAAATTTAAATGCTAACCAAAAAGAATTACCGCGATCAGTCACGTTGCTTTTGTAATTTATGAATTTCCAAAAACTCTCTCGCGAAATGAACAGTCTTCTTCCAGTATGGAAAACTATTGTTTTAAGAGTGTTATTTAACAAAGAACCAAGCCCAATTTTTGAGCGCAGCGATCGAAAAATGTGTCGAAATTAATTTCTGGTGACTACGGGGAACCTACTAGTTGTTAGTAATCTAGCTGGGCTTGCCACCAATCATTTATTCATTTATCTCAAATATCAGTGAAGGCGTCAGTTGCATTTGCAAATATAAAAAATCAATTTCAAGTTTATGAGAGGCATATTGGTGGACAAATGTTGCAAAATTACGTTGACAAATATCCGTAATATCTATATTGTGTTAATTATAATTAGGAAATTTATAAATAACCCGAAAGATATATAAAAAATACGACAGAAGCGCCTAGCCAACCATGCGAGAGACCGACGCAGTGCAAACCATCCATATCCTCTCAATAAATAATACAGTCATCAATCATATAGACATATACTCTCAATATTCTTGGTTCCTTAGAGAAAAGCTATGCAATCTGAACGATATGCACTGCAGTTAGTTTTGTTCCTACCTTTGATCATTGATTCGTGTTTTAAATTATAATTAATTACATCTTATTTCAGTACTAATTAAAGGGAATTCATCATTAATCATCAAAGGATAGGATATAGTTTATTAAATTTTAAGGTTATGTTAGATAAAACGGCATCAGTGCTGAAGGTTATAAAATTGAAATTGGAAAACAGTCGCCATTTCAGCCAATCAGATGCTTGAGATTTGAGACTGGTTTCCATTCTCAGTTTTATAACATTGGGACCATATATTTTCTTTTTCAATCAACTGTTATTATATTTCCACGGCAGTCGATTCGAACACGGTGTTGGATGTTGTATCTGTGATTTAAGTCTCATCATTGTACATAAACATTCAATTAATATTTTCATACTTTCTAAAAAAATCGACGAAAAGAACGTTAAAACTAAGCAACTATTTTCTGTGCGATTTTCCACTTGCGGAAAAGAGCAAGAAATGTGAAAAGACAAAAACTAAAATTCATATTTTCTTATAAAAGTGCAATGCCACCCAAATTGATTTGCAAGAGACAGTACAACAATATAATTTTAAATACTAAACTAAAATACTAAAATACACCATGTTGGTTGTTTGCATAGGTCTTGTAGTTACTTGAAACTACAATGTACTGTTGATCAAAAACTGTAGCTAATGTATCAAAAAATTGAGAAAAATATTAAATATTTTTATTTGAAGTTTAAAGCGACTTTCATTTTTAAAGTTAATTTGAGAGTTCTCCATTTAATAAAACTTAACTGAATAATCTGATTTGCATATTTATATCTCGTTTAAACTACGTTTATAGTAAACAAATGATTTGTTTTGGGGCTCTGTTTATCTATGATATTTCCTATTCAGAACATTCACAAAATATGTTTTACAAAATATTCTTTCACAGTAACATTACGTCCAATCATTTGTATGAATAACCATTTCTTTCTTATCCCTAAAACAAGGGTTAGAGCCAGTCTCCATGGGCACATTTTGTTTAGTTAACCCTTTCTTATTACAGACAATACAACAAATCTGAACTTCAAGCCGTCTGCCTGCGAGTTAAAAAAAATCTTCCTTACATTCACGTGCCCCCAGAGGATAATAAATTGGTCATGAGTTTCAGTCCGTATAGTGTGCAATTATTTGTTTGTATATTTTATAAGAGATAATTTGTTCCCCAATATTGGAACTAATAAACTTACACTACTATGTCAGATGAATTAAGTATGTTGACTTACTTAAATAGTAAGTGAAATGAAAAATATCATGAATACTACGTTCAAAGGGTGAAAATGGCAATGGTGAAAAGCGTTAAACTGGCTAGAGCACCTCCAACCCCATTGCCACTTTGCAGAGTTAAAGTTTGCTAATGTAAAGAAAAAGCTTGTCCTTGAAAAAAAAACGAAACAAACTTAACTGATTTCGGTATCACTGACATGTTTAAATAATATCGAACATATCAATTCATTTCTTGGGTGCCGAACTTGAATACATTTGTCTATTGGCTAACGAGTAAAATTTATATTTAGCGTTTTCTAAACGTATAATTGCAATATTTAAAATATATTTGAAGACAAATTTAAACAAAATTTAAACACACATTTTGTTGGTATTTTTATAAAACAAATAATATAATTGTGCAAGTTTTCTGTCTGCATGTGACACTACACGGGGAGTGTTGACTTCTTGCGAAATATGCTGACGTTCAACCAATTTGACAAGTCTTTTTTAGTTATTAAGTGTACATAATAGCCTGTTAAGATAAGTTTATATCACCTTAACAGACGTCTGTCAAATTAAGTTAATTCGCCAAAGTATTTTGTACGTATTTTTTATATGAGAACCTGGTAGTGCAGGTGTAAGTTAAGTGCACCGTAGAACTTTGTTTGAGCCCCAGAGAGATAAACGTTTTGACTCTTCTTTTTGCCTTTTTGTATTTTCTATTTTGTATTTTTAGGTGTGTTAGGACTTATTTTTTTAATTAGTTGTCTTATGATCTGCTCTTTCTTCTAGGTGGCTGTGAGAACGTGTTTCCTGGGCGCGGGCCAGGCTTTTTTATTCCACCTTTTAGGTGATAAAACATACATATCCATGCTCTCTGAAAAAGAAGTTGCATGTATCGGGCCATGTTCATAGATCTAGTTGGCCACCACAAGTGAGTTGAAGGAAAATATAACCATTAATTTCTGGATAATTAGAGAAGCACATGTAAAGCTCTTTCGGGGAAAAGCCAATCAATTGATAGCTGGTTAATATTGAAGAGCCTTACTACCCATTAGCGGAGACAATATTTAAACATTGAGAAAATACATAGTTCCTGCACTGTACTTGTTCAAGTTCATGTGTTGAGTCCTTTGTTAAAATTTTCTACATAGACTTCAGTACAAGACATACATCAGATATGGTTCGAGTAAAAACTAAAAGAATAACATTAAAATCATAATTAAAAACAAGTTTCAGATGCAATATATTTATATTAAATATGATATTGTCGAGACTTGAAAATGCCTTTGGCTTTGTCTGACCATTGTTAGGAATAGTTTATATTTTTTAACTCCTTCAGTTATTTACTTTAGAGTCATAGAAGAAAAACAAAACTTGCAATGGGAGTAAAAATATTAATATGAACATATGTGCCTAAAACATCGTGAGAAAAAAACTATTTTATATTTAGCTATATTTTTAAGTCATACAGTTTTTAATATTTATGAAAACTCAAAAATGATTCTATTTTAGAAAAAAAATCCCATCTCTTCAGTAGTTAATCACCAACACAAATCTTTAAACTCGGACATCCGCCACTTATTCTGTAAAGAATCGTTGCATTATCAAACATTCGTATATCTTTTATCTATGACGTGCGCCTGGAAACAATTCAATTACTGTGGCCAAAATGTCCACACATCTCTCGAACAGCGACACTTTGAATCCCCGCGGATATACAAGTCTCATCAATTATTCAAGCAAATATCCACCATTATCATATTTCAGCACCTAGGGTCTCCTACAAACAAACAACTTGTCATTGTCATTGTTTCAAAGAGTCCTCGCGATGCATTCAGGTTTAGACATTAATGTAGACAAGTGCAGGTAGGCATGTAAGACAAGTGCAGGTAGGCATGAAGACGAGTGCAGGTAGGCATGTCAGACAAGTGCAGGTAGGCATGAAGACAAGTGCAGGTAGGCATGTAAGACAAGTGCAGGTAGGCATGTAAGCACATTTCTCGCGTTCCCGTTAGCATTGTTAAAAATGTTATGTCTTCTGACCTGGGTGGTGACTTCCGGTTGAAATACTACATAGATTTATTCCTTTGTAGTCATAAATTCGATGGTAATCTAATGGAAAACTCTTCCCAAAGCTTTTCTCCAAATTTTACGGATGATAGACGTGTTAAAGTAAATATTTAACGTTTCCTTAAGAAAATCAAAATCAAATCAAAAGAGAGAGATGTCAAGAACGCCTAATAATAATAACGTCAGCAATCAATGTCCTCCGTGAATGCTAATATAATTATATTTTCCAAACATTTTCTTCTTTCTTAAGATTTTTATAGTCTTTTTATTAAATGAATGCTTATGTATAAAATGGAAAATAATAAAATAAACAACAGCAACAATAAAACCAGAAACAAAAAGAAATAATTTCCCATAATATTTGTTATTTTTCAGATCAGAGATTTGTTATCTTTTACATCGGATCATCCGAGTGGCCTTTTATTATATACTTTTCCAACCGCAACTGAAGTTGATTTAATTTAGTATGAAACAATGAGTCGATAATGAAATAGATCATTTAAATATAAAATTATTGATTTTCCTCTCTGCTTTTGGCTGTCTGGTGAGGATGTGTTTTCTTGATGTGGCCATTCCTTATTAACCATAATGCTCCAAACTCAAGTTTTGCTTTAAAATGTTCTAACAGTCGATGCTGAATACAGCTGTATAAAAAGGTGTGTGTTTATTTGCGATAAACATCTAACTTGCAACCACATGCCTAGTAAGCTTTGTTTGATTTGATCAATAATATGCATGGAATTTATTACAGTAACTGTGCTTAAAAATGCGCCCTAGAAACAGTGCTGGTCTTTAAGCTGTCTGAATGACATATTCTGTTAATTGTTAAGTGACTATAATGTAGAAAAGGGCGTAATTAGCTCATGAGTGTTTATCTATAACATGTTTCTATAATGAACCATTGACGAACATCGGATGCATGGATGACACAACTTACTGCCTTGATGCTAAATATACCGTAACGAGAATGCAGTCGGGTATACATGTCTGTAAACAAGTATATACATTTTACTAAACGATTTTGTTCATTCACGATGATATTTACAACAGTATAAGACTCTATAGAATAGAAAAATCGATGCAAATTGACCAAGGTGAACACGTTAAGCAAAACATTTCTGAATCTTTCTGTCTTCTTTCGATGTCGAATCTTATATCTCAATGATAATGTCGATAAACTCGTTGGATCTAAGAAATGTTCATGTTCAATAACACGACCGGACAGTTTCCACAAAAAATACTTTTTACAAAATTTATTTGTTATACGAACATCGCACGCCAAATCTTACATCGTGTTTTTTTCCATATTTAAGCATCAATAGAAGAGTATTGTGTTATGTAATACACAAATTGTAAAGAAAGAAATCATGTAAGAATGTGCCATCGACTTCGAAAGTGGTTTATCATAAGTCACAAAGAATTTCACTAGCAATGCGATCCAAGAATATTTCACATTTGAAAGCACTAGACTGGCAGAAGAAAGACATTATTTTGCTGTCAATTTCATTTAAAATGAATTAAATGCGAACGCCAAATGAAACACAATTTTGAAAAATGCATGGTTAACGTATAAAATTACACACGATAAGAAGGTCAAGAAATAATTCCATAGAATAGTCATTGATAATGACAAATAAATGATTTTTTTACTTTAATTTAAGCTTATATTTAAAATGCATTATATATCTGGTTTGTATTGTATTTAGTATAGTCATACGTGTACGCTCCCATTAGATGTAGGAGTAAAAATATAAATATCTATTTGCCCTCTTGTGTTTTCTCATGTAGGTGTGTTTACTTGTTCACTGTTAGAATAACCTCTATGGTAAACAGTCACAAGAGTCGAGAACACTAATGGCAACGCATCTAATGATGTGATGAGACCAAGTGACAAAGTGACAAAGGCCGTAGCGGATTATTTGCCTTATTATAGTGTAGTGTTTCGCAGAGTTGTCACCTTGGCTATTAGCTTTTTCACGCAGCATTAATTAAAAATATACGTCAAAAATACCGTATTAACAGAAAAATTCTGCGTTTGACATATAGGGTAAAATATATAGCCAAAAGTATGAAAGCAAATTGCAAAACATATTTACAAATTTATATACGAAGATTTTGGGAAAACAATGTAAACTGTTAAAACATAAATACCTGCCTTTTTGCTAGCATGAAATACGCTATTAAAATGTATGTTAAATTCCCACTTTCGCATTCTGTGGTTCGAGATAGTGAAATACTTATCCTAAATATTTTTCTTGAATTAAAGTAAAATAAAATAATGGGATCCTTTCTATATAAATATTCTATTCTATTCTTTTCACTCATTGTTTTCTCGTTTAGGGAAAACCCATTAATTATCTAAGGACCATTCGCCGCTGAATGGTGTGAATATGAAGATGTTTAACGCCTTATGCATACCATCGTTTTGGTATGGATTAAAATTTTACTGTATACAGTTGTTAATATTGTTTCGCTCAAGCCGGGGATAGGCGGCGTAGGCATTAATATGCATTTCCATGACTGCCCATGATCATGCTCAATCTAACCGAGCCTGCAATATTTTCATATATGTCAACTCGGTGGCTTTCATCAATTCATCTATTTCTGATGTCTTGAGTAATGTAAAACGATATCAGTTATATAGTCCGACATTTTCTGACGATAAAAGTTATGTCCGCAATGGAATGTCGAATATGAGACACCATATTAAATTATGTCTATTGCTGCGAAATGTTTCTGAAATAATTAACACCCCAAAAAACAAGAGATGTCAGTGCCTACTGCCGAGGGCGGTATTATAAAAATAATTTACATGTGAGCGTTCATATGACAGCTACAATTGACTGATTTGACTTTATTATGTTGTTGTTGTTGTTTTTTGTATTTATTTCTGGCAAAGTATAAAATAATGGAAATAATGAAATTGTGCATCACTATTCGTTACAATGTCTTTCATTTCAGTTCCAAAGTATCGGTACAAGTAATTACTCTCGGTCTACAAATGATGATTCCTTTTCAATAAATTCTCCCTAATTAAAGTAGCGAGCATACGACAATCAATAGGCCGTATTCATGAAATAAACGAGCAGAGAAATCAAGTTTTATTACGTCATCATTGACGTCAAAATTATGAAAAATAGTATAGGCCTAATACGGCATAAATATATATATGGAAACATTGCAATGAAATGTTTGAAGTCCAAAATTAATATTTAGATTGTTTTAATAAAATTTAGTTCCGAAAGATATAAGCTGAAAAATTTGACGTTTATTTGTCATTAGAAAATCAGGCTGCTAGGTAATGTTATTGGGTGAAAGAACATCAATAACCAATCTTATGTTTACGTTTGTTTAAATTTTAGGACGGTCTAGAACTGACGAATGAAATGTTTTAGATGTGACTCAGTTTTATTATCATACAAATAAACTTTTCTGCAGCTCGGCTCTTAAGTAATGTCTAGAACTGACGAATGAAATGTTTTAGATGTGACTCAGTTTTATTATCACACAAGCAAACTTTTCTGCAGCTCGGCTCTTGAGTAATGTTGGTTTTTATATAAGGAAAAAATAGGATTACAAGCTTATTGCATCTTATTTTCTGCACATAAATTTGATGAACTTTATTTTATTCTTTGAAATGGTTGCATTAAGCTACAACACTAAAGCGTATTACACGAGGAAAATCCAGCAAAACGATTGTGATAATTCAACTACAATGCCCGAGGGAATATTCCTGAACGTTTAAATTAAAAGTGCTTTGTTTAGATAACATTGATGTCGCCTAGCTTCGAATTCGATAAAGACAATCAATGTCTATATACACTCTATTTTGTTAACTATTCAAATCTCGTTCATCTTTGAGGCAGTACAATACCAGTAAGTTTGATTTATTTCAAAATTTACCGTAATTAATCATACATTAGTTTCATTCAAGAAATAACCCGGAATAGTATTACCATCTTAAACATTCTATGAATTTCGAAACATTTGGGAACGTAGTTCTTTTCTTGTGTGTCTTTCTCCTGATAGGCGACTCTTTCTAAGTACATGTAGCATGCCTCAAAATCAGGTTCAATTTTAGATAAATGAAACCCTTCGAGAGCAAAGCTTGCCACTGTTCGTTAACCAGAACTGTTGTTGCCTATATGTTATCAGTCAACCAGATGACGCAGACACGGAGACCAGTTCCGCATGAGATGAAAGATAGCTAAGATTCTAGATGTTTTATTTTATGTATATTGTGGATAAAGCAAACATATCATTTAAATCATGAATGAATGATACGCAAACCCTTCTACTTCCGTTTATTTTCAATGAATAATTAAGTTATACCGAGCTATTGGTTTAACGCATTAAAAAGTAAAACTCTTCAGACAATTTTCAATCTGAAAGAGTCGTACCATCTGCAATTTAAAAAAGGCAGCCATCAAATATCACTTGGTCCAAATACAAGCGAATACAAATGAGTGTAGACGGGGAAAAATCATGTTTAACCGACAAGGTAGTAAAAAAGATGCTCGGGAGATCCATGGCTGAAGGTAATTAAATTGAGCATGGAAACCAGTATCAAATCTCAAGTATCTGATTGGCTAAAACGGCGACCAGTCGCCATTTCTTTGAGCATTGCTTTGAGCATCTGCAAGACTTCTCGTTTTTTTCAGGATTTTAGAAATGTGTAAGTATAGTTCTGAAAATAAAATGGAAAGAACAATAATTTGTTTCTTTGATATTTCAAAGTCCTAAACCTTCGCAGCCCCTAAGGAATCTTGAATCGATATCAACCTGATATCAACTCGTTATCTCGCGCTTACCATCTGTGATTCTATACAATGCCTATGTTTCTAAGAAATAATATTTAACTTATTCAAAGCCTATTGTAAAAAAACCTGTCATCTGTGGAAATATTATATAAGATCAGTATCATTTGTCCTCGATATACTAGAAAAGTGCGGATGTCTACGTTTATTGTTTTCCGCTCGTGCAACGCGAATTCGAACCCTAATCGATTTAACCTATACATTACTTAATTATTATAATGATAATTAACTGTGTGATTTGGTGCCAGCGCAAAGTCATGACACTTCAATACACAGCGATCATGTTGAATAATATATAAAGCGATAGTCAAAGCTGTACCTTGACCTAATAGTTCTTAATGTAATTAATAAAGTCGACTTAAATGCCACTACGCGCAGTGAGTACATGGTTCATTGTTTCTACCAATTAGAGACTCTTGCTTTTAAAGCTGATAAAAAAGTGATAGACTTTGACATTAAATATTTATATTTTTCTACAATATTTGATCATTTTAACATTTGCGATACACTTATTTAATTTAGCTCATTAAATTATGTGTCATATAGGCTTAAGAGAATTTTTCCTCAAATTATGTTATGCTGAAATATTTTGTTTAGTTTCTCCAATAACTTTACTTGTAAACTCACTATTATTCCACTATATTATCATTGACAAATAAAATTCCTTAAAATGTGCTTAAGGTACAATCATCTGCCTCGTGCCATTAATGTAATCTCTAAAAAAAAGTAAGCGCAACTCATCCTCGTGGAAATGGATTTAAACTAGTAGCATATCAAATATCACCGTACAAGGATTTCGAATATATATATCGTTTAATCTTGAATTTCAACTTCTGTTAAAAAATCGTAGATACTAAGTTAAACGATATTACATGGTGACAACTTTATCAAGCATAAAACAGTAGTTGTTGTAAGATTTGATAAAATGCAAAACTGCATGAACCGGACACTAATTTAATTGAGCGTGGCAACAGGTTGTATCGGAAATGTCAATTACCGCCCATGCAGCTATGCTCCGAGTTTAAACGCAAACTTCGAATCATTTTGATCAACATCAAACCACCAATGCTTTTTCTCGAATAAAAACACCAGTTCAAATTTCAGCGGTATATGATACCTACATAAAACAAAGGTATATAACTTAAAGTAGATTTAAACAAAGATATGATATGTAAATATATATAAATTTAAATCCTACAGGCGCCAGCAAAGCGCTAAACCTGTCATTTTGATACATTGAAACTATTTTTTGATAAAAATGCTCTCGAATAAATCTTGATAATATAAGGAAACAAAATAATTGTCATTTACACGAACCGGAATCTATACATGAGGAAATTTAAGATTATGCCGCCATCTAATATTATAACATACGACATCATTTGTGTGTCGTTACTATCATTAAAACGATAAAGCCGCGAAATTATGACTTAACTACTATGATAATTATGATGGAGGACTCTAAAATATCTCGTTATGTATGATACCTGCTAAAACAGCTTATAAAAAAAACGAAAAAATGTTTCGAGTTTTATTGCTACTAAATAAACGAGGAACTATTGCCCAAGGTTATAAACTGAGCATGTAAACCAGTCTCAGCTTTATAACCTTCAGCCTATACTTTTGTAACTAAAAAGGCTACCGATTTATTTATTCATTTTCTTAATAAATATCTTTTATTAATAAAATAAACTTCTTGTCAAACACGTGCATATATTGCTTATATTAAAAGAAATATGGATAAAAAATAAAGAAAGAATTATAATAAAATACGTAATATACGTACCGATTTGTGAAATATGTTTATCGTTTTTCCAAGAAATTTATTGAATAAGTCCATGTTTGGAGAAATTTCCGAAATCTTGTTTCCTAAAGGTCCTAAAAGTAGATATCTGAGACAAATATGAACTTTTTTCTGGTAGATATGCTTATTTGGAACTTTTATTCCGTCTTCAACTTTTTCTTTTTTAAATTTCACTCTGTTTTCTACATAAAATAATCCGTATTAGGAACCTTTATGTTGATCATACACCCACGATATAATTGCAAATCCCGCCCTTAGAACTATGGGAATTTTTCAAGATAACGCGCTTGCGCAATAAGGCAGCGTTCAATATCAGCGCCTCCAGGAATGTTCAACTATATTATTGACTGGTACTAGTATTATAGTCTTCAGTAATCAATATGTTCACGGGAATGAACAGACATATCTTACTGAAATATTAATTATTTATCAAATATCCAGCAATTTATTATGCATTAATTTTTATTTTATTTCCGCCGATATGCATTATGAGATATGTCTGCGAGCAAGTATTACTTAATCTGTAACGTTAACAGTTATCTGTCACCAATAAATTTCTGTTAGTGTCGCAGTCTAATATATACATTTATCTAAGAGGACTCAATCAGCTTTTGTTATTTCCAGCAGAGTGCGTGTAAACCTCTACTACTTCAAAGTGTCGTCCTTTTATAATGTTTCTCGATTTATCTGTATATTAAAATAATTTTTTTAAATCAAAATCACTGAAGGTGGTTTGAGGCAGATATTTTTGTGTGAATGTACGACCACAAACGCAATAATCTATTGTTTGTTACTATGGAGTCTGTGGAAATTGTCTTTGCTTTATTACACTATTATATCAACGATTTTAAATAAAAGCCATTGGCATTCAATAAAATGAAAAACAATTGCTTCATATAATGTATTATTGACAAGCTAGTTACATGCATTAGTAAAATTATATTTTATATTTCGTAGCAGCAAAAACATGTGAATATATAGTTATGTTCAAACATGGGGAGAATCGTCAAATCACACAGTGTAAAATAAAGCGTCGGAGAGAGTTGTAATTACTCAAAATTGCACGCATTAGTTGATAAAGCGACCGTTCAGTCGTGAAACTAAACAGCATGTGACATTTGGCACAGGGGAATTTTTAAAATTTAAATGAAAACTGATGTTGCAAAAAATGATAATGGCTTATAAATTCAACTCTTTTTTCTAATTTAAAATCAATAAACATGATGTTCTTTTAATGAAAAGTCTCATGATCAACAGAGTTTGTTGTTAAATAATATTTGATTTCTATATAAAGTTTTCATGTTGGTCACCAAAGGCGCGCATCTGCTGCAAAGTTAACATATTTTTTGGTGTAAAATTTTCAATTGATCGCAATTTAAACTATTGTTTTGTTTTTCTTACAACTGTTTTGCAGTGGGAGGTTGTGTTGTAAATCACTGACGCAACTAAGCCTGTCCACGCAAGCCACAGACTTTAAAACGAAAAACTAGAAATCAGTTGGAAAGGCCTAAACTATAAAAATGCAAACAACAAATAAGGTTAGGTAAACCGCTTTCAATACCTTTAAGTCTGCTTTATAGCCATTTTATATATTAGTCAAATAAAAGAAAATGCAATGGTTGTTTCACAGGCGAAATCACAATAAACGCACCGACAAGCAGAATGTCAAACGTTTAGATTCTGCAGAAAGGAGTGAAACAATAACAACTTTTACTGTTGTTTACACTGGTTAGAAATGGTAAAAAAGAATATGAGGTTACTTTGTTTTGATAACAGATGATTTAAGACAAGGCCGATATGGTCGTATCAACGGCGAGACTGCCGAACCTTGTGAGACCATAACGACATTATCCAATTTCTTAATATGATATCACAAGACAGAAACCTGTTATTATATATATCATTAAACTTTTCTTTATTTCAACTCATGTTAGCATCAAACTAATCGTGTTTATTTTTTTTTAAATATAACAGTGTAGAACTTTTTTGTGCGAAGTCATTTCTGTAAAAAAAAAAACAAACGTAAATTCGAAAATTTTGTTTATTTTTTAACGTGTAAAGAATTCTGAAATATCAAAGACACACGGGATCTGTCTTTGGAACTTTAAAAAAGTCTTATAATACATTTGCCTATACCCTTGGGTCATGCCAGTGTTCCTCCTAAGCGTGAATTGTTCAATATTATTCATATTACTTTTTTGTCTGGATCATGATTTCACGAGGCCTCACCAGACAATTCAATGGCTAGCTGACAGGCGAGCGAGAATATCTGTTTTACTGGCAGTTTCATCTATTCCATTTACTCCTGTCACTGAATGTTTACACGAGCTAGACACACTCCGTGGAATTGAACGGCAAACATCAGACATAATTTCCGGCTTTTTGCAGTAAAAGCGAAACAAAGAGAGCTTAAGTAAACATTATGGGTTCGAGTATTGTTCGTCGAAATATAGCTAAACTGGTACAAAGGCTTCAAATGCACATTTTTTGACGCAAACACTTTTTCTTGGTGAAATGAAAATAAATTGATTGGTATTGTTTCACACCCCTTCGGCTTTGCAATGCTTTGTATTTTTATATGTTTATGTGCTTTTTCATGCAACATTATAGAGCTGATGGGTAGGTTGGGGTTATTTCACCAAGACCACTTGTACTTGTGTAATAATGAGAACCTGTTGGGGCAAGTGAGAGGTTGGTGCACCTAAAAATCTGGGTTAACCCCCCGAGGTGGCAATTTGTTTTCCGCTGACCGTTCCAAGGCGGTAACCTCTCGGGTTGTCACGATTTTAGTTGTTTGTGTTTTGAAGCTGTTCATTTCATTAACCATGCTCTCTCTTTTTCTTTTCTTGACTGTGTGGGGAGGCTGTGTCTTCTGAATGTGCCAATTCCTAGTATTCACTTTTAACAGAAAGAAGAATAAGTAGGTATGTCGGTTTTGTTTGACTCATGCGACCAATACTTTTTTCGGTAATGTATCAAATACATGAGTACATTCATCAAGAACACTGGATTATTATATCATTAATTGGTTTAAATAAAACATAGAATTTTGGTTCGAACATTCTCCTTTCTAAATTTACAACATATCATCAGTTATTAAGTAATGTCGATCTGGTCCCAATGTTATAAAACTGAGAATGGAAACCAGTCTCAAATCTCAAGCAATCAGATGCTTGAGATTTGAGACTGGTTTCTAATCTCAGTTTTATAACATTCAGCCCAGTTCTTCTGAATAACTTTCATAAAAGTGTTTAATTACACAAAATTCGTTTTTATTCAAATTATGTTTATGCTTTTCTATTCAAAGCGATAAATTATTCGGTCTTTTTTGTAGCGTACACGGCTGTGCAACAATAGAACAGTTCCATGTGAAGAAACGGGAAATCCCCGGTAAATTGACGAGACTCTAGTTAGAAGCATCCTACATAACCAGAGATGTTTCTTATTTCACCAGGTTTTATTCTGCTATATTTGAATGTTAGTGAACCACTAACCGTTTCAGCTGATTTTACTCATTAAAGCATCCAATGGACGCTTCACTTCAATGACTTCACAAAGCGGCCTGCTTTAGCCGAAAAATTAAATGAATTCAAAAATTTTCCGTAAGGCCATTATCAGGCCTGTGCTGTAAGCGAGCGTGGTGTAGAAAGAGCATCTGTAAACTTGAAAGTAATTTGCATTATTTATTTTCAGACAACCTACACATTTAATTGCAATATTAAAGAAAAAAGCATTTCCCATATTGCGTTGCTCGCTGATTTAATGTTACAAGCAAAAATAAAACCACCAACTTATTAATAAAGGATAGTCCTGGGAAAAAAATTACCATTAGGTTAGCACCGGCAATAGTTTAAATCACTATCAGGTACATCTATGTCGTTTTTAAATACAAAACCAGGATAATTGCCCCTCTTTTGTGAAAGAGAAAAAATGCATTATTTATGTTTTCAAATCACTGATTTATTTGCAATACTTGCGAGGGAGTAATTCTATTACCTTTTAAAGCCCTTCTATTGTAAGTAGATGCAATGTCTTTTGGTATTTTTAGTCGTTTACCTGTAAGCAATATTGACCTGTCTTTCAAGTGTGAAGTGAACACTTTTGTGTAATGTTCTCAGACTCATCTAATTCTACACATCCAATTTGATTCGAATTGAGACTGGGCTTTAACTGGCTTTCGATGCATATAGGGACATGCCAGGACATATTATGCTGACTGCCAATGAAAACGCAACACTTTATTTTTTGGGAAAAATGATGTGCGTAAAAGTTCAATAAATTGTCAAAGGTAGATGTGTTGGTGGGCCAACCGAGTAATTGTCTACGGTGAAAAATGCATCTTGCGAGCGATTTCACTTCGAGACATCCCTCTTCGGATCATGCCCAAAACCTCATATGGCTGGTTGTCTGAAAGCCTTGGCATTATAACATTTTTATAGAGTTAAAATAGAAAACTGAAGATGGGATTTTTGTAGCCGTAAGTAAAGGTTAACAAATGGGCTTGTTTTGAGGTTATTCATGCATGTCTACATGCCAAAACGAAAATTACATGCGTCTGTACGGGGTTACTGTAGGAGATTATTTTTTAAAAAAAAGTGGACCATTAATGTATCGATTGGTTAGTTATTGATTTAAAACACATCTACCATTGCCAATTTATAAGACTTTTACACACATCAACAATATTCCAAAACATAAAGTGTTGCGGTTTCATTGGCGGTTAGTATAGTTATACAAATTCAAAATTTAATGTGATTCTGGCCTCCGGCCCATACACAAGTACATATATACAAGTTACATAAACAGTATTGTGTGAGAATGATCAAGTATTAACAAAAAGATCATAAGTTGATAATTATCAATAGAAGATAACAACATGATAACAAACGGCTTAAAATCAAGTATACATATACAAAAACAGTACTGCTTGAGAATGATCAATCAATTATTAACAATAAGATCATAAAAAATAATTATCAATAGTAGAAAGCAACATGATAACATACGCCCCATACTCAAGTACACATATACAAGATTACAGAAACAATATTGCTTTAGAATGATCGATTATTAACAATATGGTCATAAGTTGATCATTATCAGTAGCAGAAAACAACACGATAACATACACTATACAGTAACAAGAGCAATATTGTAAAATAACGGTAATAAGACACCGGCCTCGTCGAAACGAAAAACAAGACGGGTGTATAAAATACGACTAAATATGTGCCAAGAACATGAAAATATACAGTAGCAATGTGCTGTTGACCCAGTGTCTCTCGGGCAGAGAGAAAACTATCACAACAGCTCAAAGCTTTTTAAATTTACATAAAAAACTGCACATTGATTAAAGTTTAAATATAAGTAGATCTTAACATAAATCCATTGTAAATAAACAGTGCGAAATTTTTTATTGTTTGTTCATTTTTGCTGGCCATTAATATATTAAATTTATTAATAGTCGGGTTTTCATAATATTTTTTACTTATATACATTTCACGTAGGGTTCGATAAATCGGACAGACAAGTATGAAGTGATATTCATCTTCTCTGCAAGATATACATTGAAAACAAATACGAGATTCCCTATCCAAACCAATGTGTCTACCTTTTTCCATCATTAGAGAGTGAGACGAAGTTCTAAATGCAGAAATAAAAAATCCATATTTTTTAACATCATTAATATCCAGATATTTTTCGAATTTAAACTCAGATTTAAAAGATATATAACACCCTAGTTTACTATTATTTGAGCATTCTTCTGACCATCGCAGGATATACTGGTCTTTCAGACGGAGTGTATAATTATATAGAAAACTTCTGTAATTATCAACATACTGGTTTTCCCAAAAAAATCCATATCCATTCATATATAAATGCAACTTTACTTTGGGAATCCAGTTAGGATAACCAATACTATTATAATATAAAAGCATATCATAACATTTTCTAACATATCAACAAGAGGGCATATTTAGTAAGCGCAGCCAAAATTTAATACAACGTCGAGATGTTAAAATATGCATAGGGTATCTCTCACAGTCACCGAGTACTGCTGCATGACAGGCTCGCTGGGGAGCACACATAAATCTCTTACAAGCATACAGACGAGCCTTTTCTTTATCATACATATAATCTAATCCCCAAAGTTCAGAACCATATAATAATATAGGTGCAATCTTTGCATCAAACAATTTAAAGTAGATTTTTTCTAGACATAGGCATCAAGTGGTTAAGTGAAGATAGTAGAAGTGCAACAAGAACCTTCTTAGCTTTACAGGCCATATGTTCAGACATTTTATAAAATGACAATTTACTTGTAAAATATACACCAACATAGCTAAAACCAGGAACAACTTCTAATAGTTCATTATTATATGTCCAAGATTCAAAGCGCGATAAACCACCTCCATTTTTAAATACTAAGATTTTTGTCTTTGCTGTATTGACAGATAAATTCCAATCATTACAATATATGTGCAATAAATTAAGTTGTCTTTAAAGGCCTTCAACAGTGTCAGCAGTTAAAGCTACATTATCAGCAAAAAGCACAAGTAATATTTGGACGAAATCAGGAGTAAGTTGTATTCCATGTAAATCACTATTTATCATAGTTTCGTGTAGTTCATTTATGAAAAGCGAAAACAATATTGGACTTAAATTGCAGCCTTGTCTTAGGCCTATAGGACAGTCAAAGATATCTGATAATTCCCTCTGGTTTCTTACACATGCTTTAACTGACTGATATATATTTTTGATAGCCTGTATTAAGTGACCAGAGACGCCATTTTTATTTAATATATGAAATAGTTTAGATCTGTCAACACTATCAAATGCCTTTTTAAAGTCGACAAAAGCAACATTAAACGTTTTACCTTTTCTACATAAATATTTGCTATCCATAGCGTATAGCACAAAAGCATTGTCAATAGTTGGACCTAAAACCTGCCTGTGCTTCACAGATTTTTGAGTATGCCTCTGCATAGAAGGCTAACAGGTTAGTCAAGATATTTATATATACTTTACTTATAGTATGTAATAAAGCAATACCTCGATAATTATCTGGGTTATTAATGGGCCCCTTTTTATATACCGGTAATAATATAAAAAGACAACCTCTATCCGGGAACGAGTTAGATTTAAAGATTCTATTAAATAACTTCCTGATGAAAGGTAATAATTTTTCACACGAATAAATTAGATGTTAAGGAATGATGTCCCCCGCTACTGATTTGTTTTTCTTAAGCTCCTTTATAGAAACAATTATTTCTTCGTCTGTAATATCGCCGTTAAAAAATTCGGTCAGAGCATCGTCATTCGTAACATTTGCATTTACAAAATTAATATTGTCATGTAGGTTTTCATGTTGATTGTCATTTCCTTGAAAGACAGTTTTAAAATGATAATACTAAGTTTCTGTAGGAATATTATGTGCAATATTATTTGAACTTCGGGCATTTTTAACATTTTTTCAGAAAAGGTTTGGATTATTAAGTTTAACACAATAATGATCAAACCATTTTCTTTTCTCATTAAACACTCTCTTGTTGGTTAATTTAGTTTTTTTAACGCAGTTACTAGAAGATAATATATGATCTTCAAATTGCTGTATGAGGGTCTCTAAATCACAGTTTTGATTATCTAAATTTTGGTTAAAATTTTCAAAATTACCAATAAGTATACTATTTTCAAATTCTGACTGGAACATTTTTATCTGATCCTTACTTGAAAAATTGTAAGTGATTTTAACGTTATTATAGTTCATTATTGGAGGAGTTATCCTGTCGTACTTAGAAATGGCCAAGGAAAATGCGATAGGTAAATGCTTACATTCTGAGTTTGACACTATGGAAAAATCCACAACCTTATCAAATGCTGATTTTGTTGCTATTACATAATCAATAACGCTACATCCAACGCTATCAATAAAAGTAAAATCACCTTTTTTTTATCTTCACCCACTCTACCGTTTAAAATCGATAAACTATAAGATTTACAAAGTTCAATTAGTTCGCGGCCTCTAGCATTAACTACTTTGTCGCATTAAGCCCTTAACGTGGTTACCATATTATTAAAAATGTCGAAATACTCTTCGAAAATATGGATATTTTCATCGATTACTATGAAATCATCTAGGTTACCAGTTCCTGCATTTAAATTCCCACATATTATACAGTCAGAAGAAATAACATTGTACATTTCAGATAAAAGACCTTCTACACTATTTATAGGGGACACATCACTATTGTCATAATATGGGGCCCCCGGGGGAGGCATGTACACACAGATGTATATAAGATGTTTATCACTTTTCATAAACGATTTATCAAATTGAATTACAACTCCGTATTCAAAATCGGTTATAATTTGTTTTACCAAATTTATAAATGTTTTTTTTATAAGAACAGCTACACCACCCATATTTCTACCACCTCTTTTAGACGGTTTAGCTGGACATCCAAATACAGTATTATCAGGAAAATAACTGCCAATAATTTGAGTGTCAAATGTCCCATGTGTCAATAAAGCCTAGTATGTCAAAATTGTCAGTGTCATTCAACTTATTATGTATACCTTCTATGTTCCACGTAAGGAATGACAATACATCTTTGTGTACAAAACCTTGGTCGACATCCTAGCAATCAACTTCTATCGGTTCTCTATTCTCAGTCCTGTCAATAACAGTGGCAAAACTGTTATCCAGATCCGGTTCAGACTCGGAATCACTGTCATGATGTAGCTTAGGTCTCTTTCTAAAAAAGGTTCCGCTTAGGGTGTTACAATAAAGAAGCAGCTAATCATTTTACCATCCTTCGGACAAAATCTTAGAACTTGCTATTGGAGCTGTGCGAAAATTCGAACACAACACGAGAGTTATCCGTGTAAAACACCAAGTCATGCTTTTTGCAGTGAATAAAGCTTTACTTCAGATGACAATAGAATAAAATAAGCAGATAGGTATACTTACATGTTTATTCAAAACCTATTGAGACCATAATGTGCATCACAGTTTAATGACAAACACTATTCTTTGTCAAGGAGTCAAAACCAGAAATCTTGAGCTGGTTATTATGCTTATTTTCAGGTTACATAGAACATTTATTTGGGAAAATAATAAGTCGTTCTGTTGCAAGGATAGTGTCCATCTATAATGTGTATTCCAAAACGCCCAGCAATCGTTCCTGAGATTGTCATCGACTGAGATCTATTTGAGTCCTCTCTTAATTTGCTTTATCTTGTCGTCTGGAATCTTTATCTTATTTACAATTTGTTTACCCAACAAATGTGTATACATAAATTGTAGCAAATCACTTAAAAATTTTATTGCATGCTAAATAAATTTACAGTAATCCATCATAATTTTTTTGAGACTACTTTAGTCCCCATATCATCTACCTCGTGGATCGGCTGAGGTCAAAACCGCTAACGAGTTATTGGTCTACACGGAAATCAGGAATATTTTGTCTCGTAAGTCAAAGTACACGCACGTTTTTCACAACTTACGAGAAGGCCGATAAGGTCTGAACTTTCTCGACAGACAACAATATCAGCCGAGTAATATATTACAAGTAATCAAGGAAAGTTACCTGTAACTCTGTTTTCCTGCAAAATAATTTTATTTTAACTTAAATAAGGTCTGTTCATTTTGCACATAAAGTTTGTTTTTTGGCGTATGTCTCCAGCAGGCTACTTGAACATAAAACTGTATCTGCAAGTCCAACAAGCCAATGTATTAAACAGATACATGCACCACAAAATCTCTGACCGTGATTATGGTGGTTTTGTTACAGTATAACATCGGTTCAATTTCAACATCCGGTTTCTTGCTCTGTGAAGTAAAGGTCGTAGAGTGTATAGAATCCCTTGCATAGCAAATGGTTTCATTATCTTTTAGGCATCTTGAAAAGTGATATGATAAATATTATACAAGCAAATTCGTTGAATTTATATCCTCCGCCGAGTACTGGTTATTACTAACACAACAGCTGAAGACATAGGGCTTTATTTAGATATTTATCATGGCAAAAACAGTGAAAAAAAAACTTCAGATGGTGAAAAGGGTTGGGCAGCTGACCAGAATATAAGAATGAGAGGTAAAGTCTTCAAGTTGTTGAAATGAAGAACGCACTAGTAAACTAGAATGTGTCCTCGGACACTGATGCCCCCACTGCTACAACAGTTCTAATAAACAAAGGGCCATAACTCTGATAAAAATCACCGTATGAACAATCTTTCCTTTACGATCATGTACACATCCTGCTTGATCATCTGCAAATTTGAAAGAAATCCCTCAGATCGTTAATGAGGAGTTGATGCCACAATATATAATTAGTGAAATTAACAAGGGACCATAACTCTGGTAAAAACGGTTGCAGGAAACAATCCTTTCTTTACGATCATCTACACATCCTGCTTGATCATCTGTGCAAGTTTGAAAGAAATCCGCCTCATTGTTTAGGAGAAGTGGATGTCACAAGATTTGGGGACGTACGGACGGACGAGTGCAACTCTATATGCCTCCCAATTTGTGGGGGCATAAAAGATAGCGCGGTATTTAATTGAAATCCATACAGAAGATGCAGAGAAGTAGCGCTGAAACGAATACTACTCTATATGCATAGTGCATAACTTATCAAAGGGCCGTAACTCTGTCTTAAACGGTCAGACCAGAACATGACAACAATATGGGCATCTTGTCTTGGTATTGATGGTTTCCATAGTTTCATTGAAATCCATCCAGTAGTTGCAGAGAAATATCAAGGTAACGAATACTGCTCTACATGCAAAATGCACAACTTATCAAAGGGCCATAACTCTGTGTTAAAGGGTCTGACTGAAACAGGACGACAATATGCGCATCTCTTGTTGGTATTAAAGGCTTCCAGAAACATTCATTGAAATCCATCCTGTAGTTGCGAAGAAATAGCGCAGAAACGAATACAGCTGTATAATTATGCAAAATGCATAAGTTATCAAAGGGCCATAACTCTGTGTTAAACAGTCTGATTGGAACAAGACGACAATATGCATATCTCCTCTTGGTATTGATGGCTCCCAGAAAGTTTCATTTAAATCCATCTGGTTGTTGCAGAGAAATAGCACGGAAACAAATACTACTATATATGCATAATGCATAAGTTATTAAAGGGCAATAACTCTGTGTTAACAGTCTGACCGAAACAAGACGACAATATGCGAATCTCCTCTTGGTATTGATGGTTCCCAGAAAATTTCATTGAAATCCATCCAATTGTTGCAGAGAAATAGCCCTGAAACGAATACTGCTCTATGTGCATAATGCATAACTTATCAAATGGCCATAACTCTGTGTTAAACGGTCTGACCGGAACAAGACGACAATATGCGCATCTCCTCTTGGTATTGATGGTTTCAAGAAAGTTTCACCGAATTCCATTAAGTAGTTGCAGAGAAATAGCGCGGAAACGAATACTGCTCAATATGCATAATGCATAAGTTATCAAAGGGCTTTTACTCTGTGTAAAACGGTCTGACCAGAACAAGACGACAATATGCGCATCTCCTCATGGTATAGATGGTTTCCAGAAAGTTTCATTGAAATCTATTCAGTAGTTGCAGAGAAATAGCATGGAAACGAATACTGCTCTATATGCATAATGCATAAGTTATCAAAGGACAATAACTCTGTGTTAAACAGTCTGACTGGAAAAAGACGTCTATATGCGCCTCTCCTCTTAGTATTGATGGTTCTAAGAAAGATTCATTATAATCCATCCAATAGTTGCAGAGAAATAGCGCGGAAACGAATACTGCTCTATATGCATAATGTATAAGTTATTAAAGGGCCATAACTCTGTGCTTAATGGTCTGACCGAAACAAGACGACGATATGCGCATCTCCTATTGGTATTGATGGTTCCCAGAAAGTTTCATTGAAATCCATTCAGCAGTTGCAGAGAAATGGCGCGGAAACGAATACTGCTCTATATGCATAATGCATTGGTTATCAAAGGGCCATAACTCTGTGCCAAATTGTCTGACCGGAACAAGACGACGACATGTGCATCTCCTCTTGGTACTGATAGTTCCCGCAAAGTTTCGTTGAAATCCATCCAGTGGTTGCAGAAAAATAGCGCGGAAACGAAATTCGGACAGAAAGCGAGACGGCGTGACAGCGTGAAGGCGTGACAGCGTGACGGTGTGACAGCGTGACGGACGGACAACGCCGAAACAATATCCCCCTCCCGATTTCATCGGCGGGGGATAATAAGGCAACTTTTTTAATGAACTTGAATATTTAGGCAAGTTTGAGAAAATATTGTGGGTGAGGGGGTTCCTTACAGTAAAGAATATTTCGTCAAAGCGGTGGGACTTTTAACGGAAATCAGTAATTGACATGATATTACAGCATAACTATTATGTCAATGCTCTCAACGACATTATAAAACCGAAATTAAGGGGTTGCCACACTCCTGCCAACTGTTCATCAATAAAGAGAAAATTATCAAAATCTCAATAATGGCAAAATGCCGTTCAATGAAAAAAATGCACAAATGAATGTTACTTATGTATCTTTATTTTGCATACAGTAAGACACGTTAGAATAATAAAGAAAACAAGATAGACCTTAAAATTCCTTAACATTCTATTTACATAAATTCACAACAACTAAGCGATAAAAACATAATTTTAAATTCCCACGTGAGTGCAATGTTACTGACAAGAAAATGGTGTGTACTTTGTAAAAAACTTTCAACTACTAAAAGAGAAATAAGTTATTGTCAACCGTTTACACGACCAGGAAGCGACCAGGAAATTGGAGGTCAAACACACTTTTACTAATATCTCTTAAAGTTTACATATGTAAGTCACGAGGGCACAATAAATTGTTGTCAGTATCATATAACTCACGTGGGCATTTTAAATGACGTTTTGTGTTGTTTAGTTTTTGTGACTTTATGTAAATAGGAGTTGGGGGTATTTTTAGATCTCGCTATTTTTCTTTACTGTTCTAACGTGTCTTTCCATCTGCAAAATAAAGATACATTAATAACATGCATTTGTGAAAAGTTTCATTTAACGGCATTTTGCCTTTTTTGAGATTTTGATAATTATCTTTTTATCGATGAACAGGATTGGGAGGAGTGTGGTATGCCCTTAATTATTCTTTTAGTATGAAACCCCTTTCTGATCTGCAAACTCTTTACTGTTTCAATACCGCTTAAGGAACCTTAGAAAATAAAAGTATATTATTTAAACGCCGTTAAAATGCTTTGAGTTATACAATCCCGCTTTCAAATTCGTGAAATAAATATGTCATAGTATTTGATGCTAAACTATGCGTGATAGTGTATGTCAACAACCGTGGCGACTGTTAAAAGTTGTTAAAGTAATAAATCATGACAAGCGAGATCACATTCCCTAAGTACGAGATATTGGCTACGCTTGATGATTTGTATCTTATATAAATTTGAGTTATTGCCTGATGTAAAAGCAAAATTTTATATAACGTTATCAATTGAAATAAGCTGGTGTATATTACACGAAATGTTAAAAAAGATTGTGTCCCTAATGGGGAGCGAACCCGTACGACGTCAGGGCCTAGCCATGCAATGCCGATTACGCTGTTTTTGAGCTAACCGGGCAATACCCCCAAAAGGTTGATCGGATAACCCTGATCAACGCAATCATCACTTTATTACACTGGAAACCGATTATATATTTATTTCAGTACTGACTATAATGTACATGAAGACTTTTTCGCAAAATAGCGCAACTGTTTATTTGAAATGATATTGCTCTTTCTGGGTAGCCGGTTAATGAAATAAATCAATCCTGCTTCCTGCTATTTAGTATTAGTTCACAATCTAATGTCAGAAAGCAAGCTGAAATGTAACAGGTAAGCAGAATTAATTTGAATCAGTGTCGAATATGTTTATAAAACTATGTTAAAAATGTCTATTTAATTTGTCACTTGTTTTTAATTTGATAGTTTCTAAATCTTGGACAAATAGCCGTTGAACTTTCTTAATCTGGTTAATTAGGATATAACATCCAATTTCCGTCTGTCATTAGTTACTTTGTCTCAGCATTGTTTATGAGACGATTATCATCCCCACTAAGACGAGATTACTACAATCCATAGAATCGCGAAATTAATTCGAAGCAGTTTATTGAAAAGGTTATTGTTAAAATTATCTCTTCTTGATAAGTTATAATTGTATTATTACAAAACTTAATTTGTTGAACGTAAACAAACTGAAAGTCAAAAGCTGATTCGGACAATACTTAACGGTAATTTTTGTGAAAATTGCAAACTTTGATGTTTGAACGTAAACAAACAATCGAAAAACTGCTTCTTAGAAAACTTTTATTGTAATTTTAATGGAAATGGCAAACTTAACGGTTTTGAACGAAAACATCCTGCAAGGCCATATCTGTTTCAAAAATAGTGTTATTTTAATGAAAATAATGGCAAACTTAATTATCTAATTAAACGTAAAGAAACTGGAATGCAAAAGCTGCTTTAAAACTAAAATTACATCTATGAAAATGGCAAAGGACAGCCCATGTTTACTTCTCGAAATATTGAGTTGCAATCAACTCGGGTCTATGCGTAATATGCAGTTGTTTGTGTCAGTACATGGTGTCATAGGTTCTTTATTAGGTCTAGTATCATCTGTTTTGTGTGGTGTTTTGATCGTGGAACATATTGTTTGATAACTCTTAAGTTACAATACTGTAATATTAATTCTGCATTTTTCTATACTAGATAGCCATTCAGTGATATAACTGGCTTGGTATAACTGTTGTATTTAAAATCTTAACATTGTATTAAACCGAGTCTGTTAATTCAAATTTTATTTGAATTTCTCAACATTACAAAATATAACAAACACTATGGTTGAACAGTAATCGATTCGATTTGTTAACCTTTTTAAAAGGGAATTTTTTAAGTGATGGAACGGATATTGGGGCAAGTGTGGGGTTGGTTCACTGTAACGCCACATAGGAGCATCGCCGCATAAACAAATTTTTATCGTTTATGCGGTCATTTTCAATGTATAAAAAATCTTTTTTATGCGGCAAAAAGGCAAACTTTTGTCGCATAAAACAATTAAAACACATATTAGTACAAAATTGGTTAATATAATATCATTACTATCGGACTTAGTTTTTTGGTGTCAAGACTTTTAGAGAGGTACATTCTGACAAAGATTTAGTAAAGTCGATTTCATTTAAACCAAACCAAACGAGTTTTTTGTGTCCACTTAACCAAGCTTTGAACTAAACTTTTAGATAGGGAAATTCTGTCAAAGATTTAGTAAGATTGATTTAATTGCGAACCATACTAACTGATACATCAGCAAAAACGTTTAAAATGACGTTTGTTTCAAACTTTTTTTTTTGTCCGTTGCAGTAAGACCCAACTAATGAACATGTGATTTGTAACCATTGCCCAAATCCTGGGGAGTACAGGGGCATTTGAAACAATCCCTAGGAAAAGCTTGACACGCCAGGGTTGGAGCAACGGTTACCATTATCTAGAATAAGCAATGTTGTAAAAGTCGTCAATGGTTTTTAAAGGGCAATGTGTGCCACAAAGTAACAATAAAACAAATTTTACTGACTAGGCCAACGAACATGTCATTAATTTAATATACGTTTTTATTGATGACAAGTCTCAATTTTGACGTAATCAATGGTCATAATTCTGTCGTTACTGCAACAATAAAAAATATAAAGCAGGTAACAACTTCCTACACCAATGAATAAAACTAGATTGGTGTTCAGTTGAACACTTGTGTCGCCCTCTGGTGCTGTCGGAATAAAAATGCAAGTACAAAAAGGGGCATAACTCCATCAAATGTGACCTTGACCTTAAGAATATAGTATCGTCACGGGCGTATTGTCATAGGGAATATAATTTGAAAGTTTGATGAAGAAATATTAATAAATGGCAAAGTTATAGCCAACGTAAGTTTTAATATAAAGAGAAATAACTCCATCAAGTGTGACCTTGACCCAAAGAATGTGGTATTATCAGGAGGGTGTTGTGAAAAGGAATATAATTTGAAAGTTTGATGAAGAAATATTAAGAAATGGCAAAGTTATAGCCAATGTTAAGTTTTCGTAAAAAGGGAAATAACTCCATCAAATGTGACATTGACCTAAAGAATGTGGTATCATCACGAGCGTGTTGTCATAAGGAATATAATTTGAAAGTTTCATGAAGAAATATTAAGAAATGGCAAAGTTATTGCCAACGTTAAGTTTTCTTGTCTAAATATAAGTACAAAAAGGGGCATTACTCCATCAAATGTGACCTTGACCTTGAGAATTTGGCATCATCTCAAGCGTGTTGTCATAAGCAATATTATTTGAAAGTTTGATGAAAAAATATTAATAAATGGTAAAGTTATAGCCAACGTTAAGTTTTCATATAAAGGGGAATAACTCCATCAATTGTGACCTTGACCTAAAGAATGTGGTATCATCACGGTGTTGTTATAAGGAATATAATTTGAAAGTTTCATGAAGAAATATTAAGAAATGGCAAAGTTATTGCCAACGTTAAGTTTTCGTGTCGAAATATAAGTACAAAAAGGGGCATAACTCCATCAAATGTGACCTTGACCTTGAGAATTTGGCATCATCTCGAGTGTGTTGTCATAAGCAATATAATTTGAAAGTTTGATGAAGAAATATTAATAAATAGGAAAGTTATAGCCAGCGTTAAGTTTTCATATAAAGGGGGATAACTCCATCAAGTGTGACCTTGACCTAAAGAATGTGGTATAATCAGGAGCGTGTTGTGAAAAGGAATTTAATTTGAAAGTTTGATGAAGAAATATTAAGAAATGGCAAAGTTATAGCCAATGTTAATGTTCGTAAAAGGGAAATAACTCCATCAAATGTGACCTTGACCTAAAGAATTGGTATCATCACGGCTGTGTTGTCATAAGGAATATAATTTGAAAGTTTCATGAAGAAATATTAAGAAATGGCAAAGTAATTGCCAACGTTAGGTTTTTGTGTCGAAATATAAGTACAGAAGGGGCATAACTCCATCAAATGTGACCTTGACCTTGAGAATTTGGCATCATCTCGAGCGTGTTGTCATAAGCAATATAATTTGAAAGTTTGATGAAGAAATATTAATAAATGGCAAAGTTATAGCCAACGTTAAGATTTCGTGACGGACCGACGGACCGACGGACTGACGGACGGACAAAGCGGTCCCTATGTATCGCCGTTTCTTCGAAAGGGCGACATAAAAATGTGTTTTATAATCGTGCATTTTGCGCTACTTTATATTTCTAGCTTAATTTGTTGTTGGAAAGTGCAATTTTATGTAATTTTTTGCGCATTTACCTAGCGCGAAACTTCGTCTCACGCGAAATATGATGTTACTACGGCGATGTAATAAGGTATACTGTATAAATTTACATAAATTAATATACGTATTTTCCGCTATTTTGTGACAGCGTCAAAGTGGCGTTTACGCGCCGTTTTGACGACGTCACGCCATTGCTGTTGTTATTATTCCCTGACGAAGATTATTTGAATCGAAACGTCGGAATAAATTTAATATCAACACAATTTGTGTTAGTGCAAATTATTTCCCCAATTACACCAATGAATAGAACACAACTCTGGAGTCATATTATAAATTTTTGAAACGGACGGACAGCTTCATCACAAACGTCATCACCATCGTTTTCTTCAACTGTTAGAACTCTGTTTAAAGCGTTATAATAAATGGATAATTTAATCCTCTTTATGTGGTAAAAAGGCACAGTCGCGCCCCATATAAGAAATGTTTATGCGTTAAGCCTCGCCGCATAAACGCGGTCGTCCTGTTTATGCGTTGGAAATCACCGCATTATCGAAATAAGTTTGTTTATGCAGCGATGCTCCTATGCGGCTAAAACCTGTTTTAACCTGTCTAAAACCCCCAGTGGCAATTTGTTTTGCCACTGACCGTTCCAAGGCGGTATCCCCAAAGGTTCTCTTTTTCGTTAATTGTTTGTGGCGTCTTATTTGAATTGACTTACTTACATGTATAACAGACATTTTCTCTCTTCCTCTTTTCTTTTTCGCTTCGTGGGGAGGCTTTGTTTTGTGAATGTGGAGATTCCTGATATGCACATTTCACTTTTTTTAACTGGTACAGAAAATTAAAATTATAAAAACATGTGCAAAATAAATAATCTTACTAGTTTGCCCATGCTTACTGGCCGTTACACGACCCTCTGCCGACACAAAAGACTCTCCAATATAATTTAATAAGACCACGAAATTGTGTAAACGTTTTTGCCTTCTTCTCTAACCCCATCCTCTAAAAACTGTATCTTTGAGCATAGGGCATTATGGATCATTGGCGATATATTGGCAAAACAGATTCTTTGAGAATATTTATAGCAGTTAGATAAAATTAAAAAAAAAAAATTATTGAACGCTTTGCAAATATTTATACCTTTTTTACAAACTCGTCCGAGTCGAAACCGTTGACTCTCAGTTATAACTAAATTTTTATTTATTTTCTAGAAACGATAGGAAATACTAGTTTGTTTCTAAGAGAAAACATGTAGTGTTTGTTGTTGCTCTATATCCCTTGCCGTTAAAACTATTACGTGCATTATCCAAGAAAAATGATGCAGACAATAAGCGTGTGACTCAATTTGGATTATTTCAACTATAATTAAAGTTGGTTTGGTTTCCTTCTTTTCTTCTGTATGATTGCATCTGAAATCAATACAAGCTTGACGTTAACTGCTTTCAAAAATTTATCATTCTGTTCCAAAATAAGCTACAATGCATTCATCAATGCGCTGCTATTCTCTATCCCGTCTCTTAATGTTATATAGTAACGAACACATCCTTAATTCATACGGAAATCAAAAGAATAAATTCTGAACCATTCTATAAATGTTTAAAAAAAGATTTACGGTGGTTTGTTTTCTCACTTTATGATTTGAAAAAAAAATACAATTTGCCTCAGTTGGAAATTAATTTGCTAGAAAGTTAAAAAGAACACACTTCTTCTTAAGCAACAAAAAGTATTGATAACACGTACATGTATTTTAATAAACAATGTTTTAAGACCTGCAGAATCGCATATATTTACGCGCGGGATTATAACGAGCTAATTCGAAGCCTCTACGTACGGGTATGTTAACATTTCTCTTATAAGAAATCGCGTTTTAAAGATGTGAAAGGGTATATCATTATTTACTTAAATATGGTCGATGTAATTTCATGATGCGCAATTTTTACAACTCGGATTGTTTGCTGATAAAAGAATTGGATAAAAAAGTGAAATATAGGTATCAGGAATAGCAACACACAGTAAACACAGCCTCCCCAAGCATCCAAAACATAGACACACGGCACACACAATATATTTTACATTAATAGATGAAAATGGAACTTTGAAAGCCACCGAATACGACGAATATGAAAACATTTCAGGCTTGATTTGATAAAGCCTATTCATTGAATGTAATGGAAATGCATATTACTGCCCACGCCGCCTGGCTCCGAAAATCCATATTTTCAGAAATATAGTACAAATTTTGATTTGGGTTTTCCCTAAACGTGAAAAAATGGGAGGAACTAAACAGAATAGAATACATGTATAAATCCTGCTGATCACAGACAACGCCAAATCCAAAATTAAAAAAGCAGGAAGTATATGATTGGGGGTAATTGAACAGTACTAAAATATTAATAGACATGTAAATAAAAATCACGAATCTTAAAACTGGCTTAATAATTTACACAAAAGTAATTTAAGAAGTACTTTTGACATGAAACATAAGTTTCCAGTTCAACGATCTTCAAAGGACGTAACTGAAAACATCATTGATTGAAAGTATGATGAGACTATTTTTAACAGCTGCCGCACGACACAAACAACGCTACTGTGATATTGAAATAGGTGAAAAGGAAACTTTTAAGGCCTCAAAACAAGAGAAACTGAAAACATTGCAAGAACAGAGAGCATGAGATTATGAGAGAATCAATTTTAAATAAGACATCACAAACAGTTAACGATAAAGAGAACATGAAAGGTCACCGCCTTGAATAGGGTCCAAGATCATAAAACTATGTTTTGAGATCAGTCTCAAATCTCAAGGATCTGATTGGCTGAAATGGCGACTTGTCGCCATTTCAGCCAATCAGATGCTTGAGATTTGAGACTGATCTCCAGATTTAGTTTTATGATCTTGGGCACAGGTCGTTGTCAAATATATTTGCCACTGGGGGGTTAAGCAAGGTTCTAATGTGCATCATCCTCACACTTGCCAAAATAGGTTCTTTTGTGAACAAACAAGAACATGTTGTCTTGGTGGAATAAATCCAACCCAATTACAGAGCTCAAGTAATCTCAACGAAATTCTCTTTACCAACCTATGATTTCTAACATTGTACAAATCCTGTCAGAAATGTTTTTTTCTGTTTTTCCAAGATTACAATCACTGAAATCTTTATATGTTACATGCGTTTTTTGTAACAATATTGAGTTGCGCTCAACCTGGGGCTAGGCGGCGTGGGCAGTTATATGCATTTCCATTACAACGTATGAACAAGCGTAATTAAACCGAGCCTTAAATATTTCATATTTGTCGTGTTAAAAACAGAGAACCCGTAGTTTAGCTTTAGAGCGTTGAAACACGCTTCAGCAATCGTTTAAAAAAATTGACACGTGTATTAGTTTAAGTGAAAAAGCAGCTTCGAGTGTAATTAGTTCAAGCTTTATGAACTTGAAACAAACAAGTTGAACTGTTATTTGAAAGACCAGCAAACCTTAACAACACATCATCTGTCAGGCTGCACCATAATTGAACTAGGTTCTTTCTTTTCATTATCGTACTTGTTTGCCTGCAAGCCATCATTGACTTTCTAAAGATTCTCAGAAGCTGCAATAAACAAAATATTTTCAATTAACCGGCAGTATCGATTCTTGTTGAATCAAAACTGTTACTTATAAGATTATTCACCAATGAGACCAACATAGGTCACGTAAAGTATGATATATAATCAACAGATACGATCATCCTGTCTATCATTATTGTTCATATCTGTCAAACCTAATTTATATCAAAGCAAATCTATAAATAAATTAATTAAACTGCTAAGATCACCAAAAGTAGGAGTAGGAGTGGACGAATTTAAGAACTGGCTTTGATAAAACGATTTCATTCAGAGAGGTAATTAGTATTTGATAGGTATGTCGGAGAACAAAAAGGTTTAAATAATATTACAGCAAAATTAAATGAAACGTTTTCATGTCAACTTATACATATTCGATTTTCATGCCATTTAATTCATTTGTCGTTAAAAAAATGTGTGTATATATACACAATTACATGACAACTTGACTAAAAGGGTTCAGTTTTGACCCTATAAGGACAAAATAAAAACGTCAATTATCCTAGATAACTTATAACTATTTATTACTTACTCAAAACAAGTAAAAAGATTCTTATAACAATTATATTGTAAGTTTTAATATATCGTTATGATGTCATTTGAAAATTTTCAATATAATTCAAATCGCTTTTCACTACACACTACATGTTCTCCTCTCTACTTGTTGGTTGGCTGTGTCTGCTGGATGTGGACATTCCTGATAAAGGATATCCATAAAATTAACAAAAAAGCAATCGTGAATTAACTTGAGAATTGAAAATGATGTTCTTATAAACATACATAACTCTTCATTTTAAGCGTCCACAGATCTTCATTTAAGTAATATATAGAATAGTTACTACAGGAATAAGGGACAGATTCTTTCTTATGTTTCGATATTTCAAATTCTATAAAAAAAACTATATAAGCCAATCATAATTATGGAAAATGTATTAGGAGTATATGTGCGAATAATATTTAGAGTTCATGAAGTCTTTAAAACATAAAATATGCCTACTTCATGTGTCCTTTAGTTTGTAATTACGAGTAGTTTACTGTAATGTTAAAAAAGAGAGTTTTAGGTATTTTGGTTTCACGAAACATGACCGTAAATGAAATACCTCTAGCAAAACTTATTCGAAATGCGTGTTGACCAGTTAAGTGTTATCCTTAACTTACGATTTCTAAAAATGCTATTGGTGAACTTAACAAAATGTTACTTATATACATTGTACCGTTCCCCCTAAACCCAAAGTAATGTTAGACTTCCTGTCGTATTGCCATTTTCCGCCCACCTGCCGCAATACTTGTCTCTTATCTATGTATCGTTGTATGTTGCAAAGAAACCGAAATTACATTAAACGAATTCCATAACATGATTGAAGCTGGATAGAAGCGGCTTTAAACACCTACCACGATCGATACCGTCATTATCAGACCGTTATTTTATAGTCAGAAAGGTTTTAGCAGCTCTGTTCACGGCTTTTGAGGAACAAATTCATCTTAATGATACATTAACTACCACTTATGTTCACGCTGACAACTACGCATGCGTCAAACCCACGACGCTAAATAAAATTCCTAACAAGATGTACAAATCTTTATACCAGTCTCGGCTGTTAAAACCTATATATTAACGAAATGTTTACATATCAGAGGCTTCTATGATGTTCGCTTAATTCAATCCATTCTGTGATATAGCGACTGTCCGGAGAGTTTATCAAATTTAGTGTAGCGAAAAGAACTGTTTATTCTGTGCTACGTCTCTAGTGTATTCAATCTTTCTTCTGTCATATCCAGACGAATTCTTTGTCAGGGTAACTTTACATCTTTTTTCCCAACGGGTTACGCCTCAGCCTTATCTATTTAATTCAATAGATATATATATAAATTGGTATTTTTGGTATTTTTGGACATAGCTTAGCATCTCCTTGTGTTGCTTCAATGTGAGCTTTGTTTATTATTTACATGTAATAAGTATTTGCCACGTTGTAAGGCATTTTTATGTTCTAATTGTCTTATTTCCTCAACACATTTCGGTGTCAATATAACTGCATAATTGAAACGCACTCTTGTCGTTTGTCACTAGGGTTCTACCTCTCCCGAACCACCGCATCGATTCCTCCCAGAACACCAGTAATAAACGATTGTTTAGTTATTGGCTATGTGGAAAGGCGTTGTTTTTCTTATCGATTCTATTCCGAATATGAATATTTCACTTTTCTTTAAGTGTTTCGAAGCGGGTAGCTCTAGCATTTTGAACATTTTAAATTGGATCCACATGTTATTAATATTGTCAGTTTTTTAGCATTCTATCCTTTTTTAAATTATCAACATCTTAGTAAATTTAAGGAAATGCAATAACAATTTTCAACAAATCTGACAATTGCTTTAAATTTCTCTAGGCTACATGTATTTTTAAACGTTATTTTTTAAGATCTAGCTTTTCCAAGCTATTGTATATGGATTAGTTAGTATGAATGGGTTGAAGCTAGTTCATCAAAGTAATTAGTACTTGTTTTTATAGAACAAACATTGATCGGCAAGTGTGAGGATGATGCGCCATAGAAACAGGATTAAACCCTAGTATGCAAATATATTTCTAAGGCGATAACCACACAGTGTTTTTTTCACGTTTATTGTGTGCTATGTGGCCATAATTACTCTTTGTAAAAACTAATTATGTACAGCTGTGCTACATATAGAACAGAATAGCTCGACATCTGCAACGTAAATGCATTGTTGCCTATCATTTAAAGAAATGAAAGCTTTAACTCTTTAAAATGTTTGAAATTACACAATACACACTTTAACCATCCTAATCAGGTATCATTTTTACTGACACCAAGTATTCAGAAAGGACGAACGCGACCTGAATGTGGGCCAAAACTGCCAAATAAACTCAGGGTAGCTGCAATAATATTGAAGCACGTAAAAACTTTTGCAGCCGCCACAAGATGAAAGCAAAGACAAATCCATCTTAATCTGCAACCTTCAAACAACATTTCACATTTATAGCCGTGGCTTGGACCTTTCAAACCTTGTAGAACAAGCAATGCATAGAAAATGTAATTTTATTTTTTAACAAGTCAAAATGAATATTGTCGTTAGAAATATAATGATGCGCCTCTGGCTTTGTTGGCAGATAGATACTTCTTCTGCATCAACAGACATTGAAGGAAACTACCAGAATCATGCACTGTGTAGTTTCATATCCCAAGGCAACTTTTTCCCATTATTCATTTGATTACTCCTACGTACGTTCGAGAATGTCTGGTAAAACAAACAGAAGATATACTCTGATAAATGTATCATCATCTCCGTTCTGTTCTGTTATATTCATCTCTTGCTTGGCTTTTTTGTTTTAGTTATAATTCAAGGATAGTGAATCAAAGCAATAGAGACATTTTGTAATGTATGTTGATATTATTGAAATCACTTATTAGTTGCCGTAAGTTTTCATTTGAAAGAGTTTAACGAGAGAACGACACTACTCCAAGAAGCAAAATGCTCTATTATTTACTGTTATCGGAGTTTCGCATGAACATTATTACTTGTCACATACACGGAAGTTTTTTAAGGCCCAAATATAGGTTTAAGATATGTTTGAATAAATATCATTTGGATACCATACTAAATCGGGTCAATTATCATCCTTATCAGATGTATCACTTTTGAAAGTTAAGATCTATTCGTTAAAAATTATATCAACGATAACTTGATTCAATTTAAAAATAAAACACTTTATGGTTAAAGTGAGTTTAAAGTGCCCAAACGAAGCCATTTAATTTAAGGCATCGCCACACTCCTCCCAATCCTATTCATCGATAAAATAAAAATCATCAAATCTCAGTAATGACAAAATGCCATTCAATGAAACTTTGCACAAATGAAGGTTACTAATGTATCTTTATTTTGCATACAGTAAGACAAAATAGAAAAGTAAAGAAACAAAGCTAGACCTAAAAATTCCTTGAATTCTATTTACATAAATTCACAAAAACTAGGCGATGCAGAACATAACTTTAAATTCCCTCGTGAGCGCAATGATACTGACAAGAAAATGTTGTGTACTTTGTAAAAAACATTCAACTATTACAAGAGAAATCAGTGATTGTCATCAGTTTACGCGACCAGGAAATTGAAGGTCAAACACACTTTTACTAATATCTCGTAAAGTTTACATAAGTAAATCATGAGGACACAATAAATTGTTGTCAGTATCATATTACTCATGTGGGCATTTAAAATGATGTTTTGTGTTCTTTAGTTTTTGTGAATTTATGTAAATAGAAGTTGAGGGAATTTTTAGATCTCGCTATTTTTTTTACTTTTCTTATATGTCTTACCATCTGTAAAATAAAAATACATTAATAACATACACTTGTGCAAAGTTTCATTAAACAGCATTTTGCCGTTAGTGAGATTTTGATAATTTTCTTTTTATCGATGAATAGAATTGGGAGGAGTGTGGCAGGCCCTTAACTGTAAAAAGAGAAAAAATACTTCTTTACATTTCATTCAACAATTCAAAAAATAATGACAGGTTAAAAACATGGGATTCCACAATGACGATTCATTGCTGTATTTGAAATCTTCGTTTGGCAATCGTTATTTCAGCAAGTCACACATACTGGTGTTCATGTTATGCTAGAATTGTAAGGACTTTGGTAGAAGATTTATACTGTAGAGGAGCAAATCTTCGTATTTAAAAGTTGGAAAAAAGGTCTCAAAACCATTTACAGATCCTAGACATTTATAATTAAAGATATGAATAATAAAAAGGTGCTATAGGAAAAGGTCATACTTGGACCAGTCGCCATTTCAGCCAATCAGATCCTTGAGATTTGAGACTGATCTCAAAACTTAGTTTTATGATCTTGGGCCCTGGCGTAATGTTTCTTTAACGCGATTTCATGAACTGTTTCTGTCTGATATACTTACTTAACATGTGCAATACTATTATTTTAATTTGAGCAAAGCAAAAATACATATATTGTCTCCACTCGAAAGAAAGCTACTAACGACGATTAATAGTATTATGTGAAATATATATCTCTCGTACACAGATTATACACACAAAATATCCTCTATTTAAACCTTTTCAAGGAAAATCAGCGAGTGTGACATTTTTGAACGGGCGTTGGTTAGCATTACAGGCTGATACTGGGTTCTTGGAAACTGCATTGTCCCAAATAGCATATAATTCTTATATTGTATTACACGACCTATAAATGCAAAAAATAAAAACCGCATTTCATAACTTGGGCCGAAGGTTTTAAAACTGAGATTGAAAACCAGTCTCAAATCTGAAGCATCGGATTGGCTGAAATGGCGACTGGTCGCGAGCTTCTCTACTCATGAACGCTACGTTACGCAATGCTCAATTATAGATATTTAATGAAATATAAGACCGAGGCTCTATCATGTTGATGTTGATTCCTTTCTAAAATGACATCTAACTGATAAAATGTTGCATTATTGATCTCCGTGGCAATAAGTAATATATTCGCAACTGTCTCATAGAAATAATTAAGACTTTAATGAAATTTTACAACAGACACATTAATTTAATGAACAGCGGCGATGTTCGGCTAGGCAATGAGAGAATAAAATATAATTTCATCGTGGAGTTTTTGTGAGTTAATTGGAATTTTCTTTGTAGATGTCGCGATAATTATAATTGATTTTTGTTAAAATTGTACAAAAATGGCTATAAGGCTTTTTGGTCTGAATAGGTCGATCAAATTTCATGCGGTCTCAGATCGTCAGAATTAATCTTCTTCTGCTCAAGACGTTTTCAACATCTGTGCCCAAGGTTATAAAACTGAGAATAGAAACCAGTCTCAAATCTCAAGCATCTGATTGGCTGAAATGGCGACTGGTCCTTTTCTTTTCTTCCTGATGATAGTTTCCATTTATACCTTTTCTTTGTACATTATAATTCTCAATTTAATTTGAAACGCCGCTCCTGTTTTACATGATTGTTCTTTATTTACTATAAAACACTGCTTCTGTTCTACATATTTTTATCTCATTAAATAAATTATATCTTCAGATGAAACTTTTAATCTTGAATAATATTCGGAAGTCTTCTTCTTAAAAAACTTACCAGTTGATTTATATGGGCAAAGCTTTTTTATTGATCTTACTGGGGTTTTTTTAATGTCGAATGCACAAACAGCGTTTAACAAAATTTAGGTCTTTATTCTGTTACTTATTTTTTAATGAAGCAGCATATTTTATTAGTGATTCTGAAATGGGGCACGTCATGGGAAAAAGTACCTTCGGTTATTTTTATTGATCTTTTAGTTTTCACTAAATTTAGAAAGAACATAAAACTATAACTCAATTTCTTATAAATAAAATGTGATTTTATTACACATTTCGACAATAAAATGGTACCGCGCTATGCATAATAAATAATGTCGTCTACTCAAATTTATGACGTCATTTTAAAGAATGACGTCAACTGTCCGAAGGTACCTTTTCCCGTGACGCGCCCCAAATAATTGTTGAACTCATAAATACGTCGACGGAAGCTCATTCTCAGACTAGTGCAACAAGAGCTGACAATAAATAGTTCCCGTTTTTGGCATTTCGTCATAAAACATTATAATCAATAATCAAGTAATTGTACTCAAAGTTAAAAATGCGTACTTTAACTTTAAATGAACTGCATATTTTATTTTCACTATACATCAACTCAAAAGATTGTCATTTGATGCGAAATGATAATCTCTGTATTTCTTTGAATTTCCTCCATCTACAATACCAGCAATGATAAATGCAGCTGCTTATATTCCTTAGCATAACTCTTACGTAACTTTTACACAGCTATGGGTACATGTACGACTAGTCATACAAACAAATAAATGATCATGTCTTCTGTTCTTTGTTTGGCTTTTGTTTTGTAATGTGTCGAATCAAGGTGAATTAATCAATAAATATGTATTATGACCACATATACCATAATGCATTTTCATGAAAAAATATGTTGAAGCTAACTGGTTTTAGAAAACAAAAGGATTTTTTCTTTTAAGTTAAGTGTCTTTCGTTGAAACCCACGTGTACACCTTCCCTGATACAGTGAATGATAAATATTTATTCTAAGTGAAGTTTCAAAGCTTATTCCCAGTAATACAAATATGTTCTTACTATTCTATTTAAAGGCCTGTTTTAAACTCATAGAGGATATTTGTTTTTACCAGTGTAATATAGAAACATATTTCACCGGGTGAGGTTCGGAATTCGTATTTTCACGAGTGGCGAAGCCACGAGAGAAAATACATAATTCCGGAGTTTACAAGTGAAATATATTTCTATCTTTCACTGGTAACAACAAATGTTCTTTTTATTTTATGCTTTAGTGCACAATATGGGTGAATTTGAGAGAAAAGTTGCAAGAAATGGCGCCCAAACCGCTTATTTATGACGTGAGGTCATGACGTCAAATATACAAATTGAGCCCGTTTTCTAAACGTTCTCATTTGGTATGTTATGTGCGTTTGGGTACCAACGTTAAAAAATCAGTGAAAATAAAAATGATATTCCACTGTTTGAAAACAGTGAAATACCACTTTTATTTCACCGGGAAAATTCTACAATTCACTGAAAAGCATAAAATAAAATATGGTTTTCTATAATTTCTTATAAGCAATCAACAGACTAGCTCGGTTTATTTTAAACCAAATTAAAATAAAATGATTTAAACCATTCCTGCCAATGCCAATGGCGAATGTATGACGGCAGATGTGGACGGCTTTGAAATTACCACCTTCGATTTCAGGATGATGTTTTACCCGGAATGGGAATACATGATCTTAAATAGATCCCACGAAAGTTTTACATAAAATCTCCATCTACGAAATGATACTGCCCCAACTGGGGAGCGAACCCTGACAGAGACAGCGCCTAGCCATGCAATGCCAATCAACCTATCTATTGAGCAAGCTGGTGCAACCCAAAAATGGTTCATCTGATAACCCTGATTAACGTAATCGTCACTGCTTGACACCGGATTCCGATTATTTTTTCATAACGGTACAGACATGTACAGAGAGAATCCTAATTATCACAGTTACTTCTACTTTAAAGCATAAAACAATAAATTAAAAGCAATATGTTCTAGTCATACAGTAATAAAACCAAACATGTCTGCAAAAAACATAAATTAAAAGCAATATGTTCTAGTCATACAGTTATAAAACCAACATGTCTGCATAAAACTATAAATTAAAAGCAATATGTTCTAGTCATACAGTTATAAAACCAAACATGTCTGCATAAAACCATAAATTAAAAGCAATATGTTCTAGTCATACAGTTATAAAACCAAACATGTCTGCATAAAACCATAAATTAAAAGCAATATGTTCTATTCATACAGTTATAAAACCAAACATGTCTGCATAAAAGCATAAATTAAAAGCACTATGTTCTTGTCATACAGTTATAAAACCAAACATGTCTGCATAAAACCATAAATTAAAAGCAATATGTTCTAGTCATACAGTTATAAAACCAAACATGTCTGCATAAAACCATAAATTAAAAGCAATATGTTCTAGTCATACAGTTATAAAACCAAACATGTCTGCATAAAACCATAAATTAAAAGCAATATGTTCTAGTCATACAGTTATAAAACCAAATTTGTCTGCAGACTTAGCTGAAATAAACAAAAAGATGAAACTATATACCGAGAACTGTTTACAAATTTAAGTGAAGTGCTTAAAGACTGTCCCGAACGTAATGCATCACAAAACTGATCATATTAAATAAATGAAGACGCATGTTACAGCTTATAAAAATAATACAAGTCAAGTCAAGTCAAAGTTCTTTATTGGCATAAACATATACATGTTTTTTGCCATCAACTGAAGGCGGTTTACAATATACAAAATGAGAAAAGTATGTTGATAAAGGAATGTTTTAACAAAACAAAATCAAAACAGATAATAACAATTGATCATCTGTACTATGATTAGGAATTACAATATGTATTAATTACATTATGTATTAATTACACCGCTAGGATTCAAGTAACAAAGTAATATAATAAACAATATAGCAATACATCATAGAATCATAATAAACTATCTCTTTTCTTGTTAGCTAGAAAAATATATTTACCTAGTTTAATCAATGTTGATTTCTTTTGTGGCTCAAGAATACTTTTAAATTTTTGTATTGTCGGCCATGTATAGTAATATTTCGGTAAATGTTCAGTTCGAAGTTCTCTATAACAAGGACACACAAGAAGAAAGTGATATTCGTTTTCAATAGCTTTCATGTTACAAAATTTACAAATGCGTTCATTTCTATCTATATTTCTAAACCTACCCTCTTCTATAAACAACTTATGTGAAGAACATCTTAATCGTGTCAGGGATTCTCTATGAGATTTATTACAAACTACATCTAGATATTTTTCATATGCGAAACTTGTTTTAAATAAAGAATATGTGTCTAATTTACTATAAGAGCTAATTTTTGAAAACTATAATTGTATGTAGTTATCGTAAATTCTTTGAACAATTTGACTGATTATTGCGCTATTAATATTATTGATAGGCCATACATATCCAAAGCCGATATCATTTAACATATTTTTAACTTCCATTGACCAACCATTTACATATCTGCCATTATTGTCTTTCATATACATAATATTATATAACAAAGAATCAGGATTTTGCAATACTTTAAACCAATATTTAATTATACGAACTTTTCGTATTACAGATAACGGGAATAATCCAAGTTCACCATAGACCGTAGCATTTATAGTTTGTTGTTTAACATTTAAAATCTGTTTCAAAAATTTAACATAAACTCTCTCTACATCAGGAGTCTTATGTAAACCCCAAACCTCACTACCGTAACATAAAATAGGTAAAACCAGAGAATCAAAAAGTTTTATTTTTTCATCCACACCCAAACTAACCTTTTCGAATAATGTATTCAAAGAGAACAATGCTTTTAGTGCCTGGGCAGCCAATGATTTTTGTGCTTGATAAAAATTGCCATTGGATGTTAATGTAACCCCTAGATAGGTGAATTTCTTAACAATATTTAATTAAGATTTATCGTAATAAAAATGTGCATCTTCTATTCCGTTACCTTTTTTACAAATCATTATAACAGTTTTTGAAGTGTTAACTTCAACACCCCAATACTGACAATATATATTAAGATTATTTAATAGTTTTTGCAATCCTTCTCTTGTATAAGAAAATAAAACAGTGTCATCAGCAAAAAGGAGTAAAAATAGCTTCAATTCGTGTTAAGAGAACATTTCAACTGTGTTATCATTCAAAGCTTCATACATGTCGTTAATAAAAAATATGAAAAGAAATGGAGATAATGGCTCACCTTTTTTAACACCAGTTTTACTGCTAAAAAAGTTGCTAATATTACCATTTACCCGAACACAACATTTAACATCTTCGTACATTGCCCTTAATATTTTTACAGTCTTTGATGAAAGCCCATTTTGTATCAGCTTAAACCAAATACCTTGTCTATAAACTAAATCAAACGCCTTTCTAAAATCTATAAAGGCACAATATAACGTTTTATTTTCTATATTAACAACTCTTTTAATAATCCAACTCAAAATATATATGCAGTCAACTGTACTCCTTTGTGAGCGAAATCCAAATTGAAAATCGGAAAGCAATTTATTATCTTCTGCCCATTTTTAAGCCTTTCATCTAATATAATAGAAAATTCTTTTGAGAACACACTTGTTACTGTTATTCCCCGAAAATTATTTACATCATTTACATCACCCTTTTTGGGTATAGGCACGATCGTACCCAGTGCCCAACTTTCTGGATATATACTGTTAGTAAATAAATGATTAAATAGTGTGCATAATATCAGTGTTAATATATCGATACCTGCAACAAATATTTCCGAAATTAGTTTATCAACACCCGCACTTTTTCCTTTTTTTAAATGTGAAATAGCTTTTTTTACTTCATCTAAACTAATCTCAGAATCTAATTGTTCCATACTGGTATGATTAATATTTTCAGAAAGACCATTTTCTACATAATTATTAGTAAAAATTTCACTATTGGAAAATAGGTCTTTAAAATATTCATAAAACTCATTTGTAGTTGTATTTGATCTATTAGGATTTTTATTTTTAATTTTTTTAATTTCTTTCCAGAATTGTTGTGGATCATTTTTAGCCAAATCATGCAGTTGTATCTTTAGATTATTATTGTAATTGTTTAAAGCCCTTTTCTTCTCTTGTTTATATCTTTTTCTACAGTTAATCATTACATGTCTATTTGTTAATGTTTTATTTTTATAATATAACCTATTTGCAGAACAAAATTCGCGCCTGGCGCGTTCACAATTATTATAAAACCAGGGTCTTTTAAATTTTCTTTTGTAACTCTTCCTTTTAGATTTATTTTTACCAAAAAATTTAAATGCAATATCATATAATGACCTCGATAATATATCGATACCCATATTAACATCCACTATATTCGTCGTAATATTATTTACATACCCTTCTAAAATATTAATATTAAACGCAAGTTCATTTTTGAAATCATTCATTTTATTATCGTTCCAAACGAGCTTTTCATCATTACTCATATAAAGATCATTACGTTTATTACAGTTTTTGTTAACACCTAATTTTATCTCAATAGGTGCATGGGCAGAACATGTTTGAAAATCATGTACGATAAAATCCTGTATAATAGGGAACATATTGTATGAACACAATGCATAATCTATTAAACTACAACCTTTATCAGATACAAAAGTAAAGCTACCTACACCTGCATCATCACCCATTCGACCATTCACTATTTTAGGACTACTTTGGCATAACTCTAAAAGATTTTTACCGATGTATTGACAGTCTGATCCATTGTAAATCTATTAGGCAAACAAAAACTGTGATCAGAACTACATGTATCATCATTACTTATTACATTAATATAATCTTCAAAATCAGTAACATCTAAAAAGTCATTACAGACAATACACGTGAGGCAGATAGATAGTTGCAAAGGGAACTTTGAAAATTTGCAAGCGTGACTAAAACAAAAAAAGATCCGTCTTATAAAGCCTGTTCAATATGCAGTCACATCCTCGGCGCCTATTCAATATTTATTTAGTGCATTTTAAAATTGGGTAACATGACCGATGAAAAAATACCGGATGTTCGGTCTGATACAGCAGGCACTCAAGCGCAGCAGTTGAAATAAAATACACTTAACAACTTTTCTTAGTATACACCTTCGTACTGGGCTCTAAAACTTTCAATAAAAATGCAATAAATAATAACTGATTAATTAGAAAAATTGGTCGAATTTAACAGGCATATTTGAAAACTAAAAGATAGGCGACTTAATAAAACATTAAGATTAGAATAAAATGAATTTAATTTTACAGAAATAGAAGAATAGCATATTTCTAGGTTCCATATGTTCATTTATATGTAGGCGTAGTTCGTTAAACTTTATTAAGTTGAACATGCGCTTTTATTCACTGATTTTGTGAATTTGTGTTCAGTGTGTTCGGTGGGTGTCAGTATTCTAAATGATTTTGAGCTGTCACTTGTCTGTCATTTTGAATGAAGTTTCACTAATAAATCAGTTGGTAATAATTGCATGGTTTATTAAAATCTTTAGGGCAATAGCCCAAAATCAAGCCGGTAATGCCCCAGTGCGAAGGTGTATACTTAGCAAAGAGGTTACGTGTAATATACCCACGACGCATCCCCAATATTTTTTAACCGTAAATTAATATCTTACATTAACAAAGTACTTTTCCGTTTTATATGCATTATCAAAATTTATTAATATGAAAAAAATGCAATCAATAGATTGTAATAATATAAATTTTAAAAAAAACAAGTACAATTACTCGAAGACGTTTAAGAGAATTGTTTGTTTTATTTATGTTGCAGGGATTATTATGCGAACATTTTTTTTAAAATATGTTTACATTTCTGAGATTGATCAAATTCAAAAAATGCTATCGGCCTGTCGGTCGAAAACTTACCGGTGATCTTTAAGTTATCAAACACTATAGAATTTATAATTTAATTATTAAATTCCGCAATTACAGAATTCTATTGGAATATGATTTAATTAACTTTAGTTCGGTATCTGCAGACTTTTTAGACTTATTTGCAATTTATCATTGATAAGAGAACAAGCTGAGCTTCATGCTCTTTCCAATTGAACATTTTTTTTTCATTACCCTATATCATTTTAAAAAAGGTGAAATATGTTTATCAAGAATGACCACATGTCAGGAAGACACAGCCCACCATTCAGCCAAACAGTTATGAGGAAAGTAGAGCACGGTTTATAAAATGAGCAATTTCAATATAACCATTTTAATCAAGATTTCTCCAGTTCCTGCACAACTACTTAATAATCAGCGCTCTAAACACCTTATGTTAAAGCCATAAATTAATTTAACATTTAATTATGTATTGCGAAAAGCGCTTTGAACCAACAGGCAAAAATATATTTTGATATACTTGTCCTTTAAAAGAAGATTAAATAAAAACAAGCCAAACGTTGTCTAAGTCAACTTTTTTTACATTGTACATTTCACTTCCTCATAATTTAATTAGAGACCAGTTCATCAGTATTATTGAAAACAAGTTTGCAAGAAGAAAGGAAACAGTAATCGCTGGGTTTTAATTCTGAAATCCCCTGTCTAAATGCTCTTTCTATACAGCCCTTGTCAAAGTTTTATTCTATTCAGTTCCACTCATTGTTTTCTCATTAAAAGCAACTGTATTCTTTATCTGGGGACCATTAGCCGCCGATTAGTGAATGGTATTAATCTCAAAATACCGTATTGAAGACTCCATGTTCACCGTCATATGCATACCATCATTAAGACGGATCAAAATTGAACTGTATACTGGTGTAAATATTGAAGTACTGATGAAATACCCGTGTTTAGGCGGCGTGGGCAGTCATGTGTATTTCACGTGGATAAAAAGTTCCGAAGAAACGTTCAGTTTTAAACTTGAATCAATGACTGGTGTTGACAACTGATTACAAATTAAAGTTTAAGTTGTGTGCGTCCAATATAACATTCAGACAAAAGTGAACAATGAGATCCTTTGCTGATTTCTTGTAACACGTTCGCATAAAATAAAAGTATTGTATATAAGTAATAGTTGTAGTTTTCGAACGGCAAAGATGGCTATTTAAGTTTCCTTTTATTCAGAAATTGCTTTAAAATAATCAAGATTTAATACAATAACCAATTACCTATAGAAGCTAGTGTCAACTGATGACTGAAAATGAATGAGTAAGATGAATATTACAACATTCTCAAACATCCAGAGCCTGCAATGTTCATACATATAACGTAAACTATGATATCTTTCAAAACTCACAAAATAGTGAAAATTACCGAACGTGCAAACTGGATCTCATTTTGGAGCGAAGACACTTAGGTCAATCTTGGTTTAGATGACGGAAACCGTTTGAATTGAGTGCATTAATATACATTTGCCTTAAAGTCAGTACTTGACATGACTACAAATCACTGAAATTTGAGTAATAATGTCAAAAAATGTATTTAAATGTCGATTTAGATCATTTTACGTAACTAACTGTCGCTGTGATTTGAATTGTTTGCGGTGGGTTGCATGTCCGGAAACATACGTTAAAAAGATTTATTCGTCATAATTATTGTTTACAGGAAACGTAGCGTTCAATTTTGATTCAATTTTGAAGATGTTTAATGATGAGATTCATACTATTCACTTTTTCGTCTGTCCGGACTTCAAGCATGCATTGCCTGGCATTATATAATGACTTGGTTTATTAACAGGGTGTTTAAGAATATATTGCCGGTCTGGGTGTCATATTACCCGAGCCGTACGCGAGGGATAAAAAGAAACCCAGACCGGCAATATATCCTCACACACCCTTTCAAGAAACCAAATACGTGTTTTATTTTACTTCAAAACCTTTTTCAGGCATTAGATAATTAGAAAACATTTGTTTTTCATTAACTTCCGAACGGCATATTTCCCCGCTGAGAACCTCAATATTTACCTATTTCACGTCATTGATTTACCTGCACGACGTCACTGCTATAGAGTTTCGGCCGACTATCGGTTCGATATTTATATTGAAACATTAAGAATAATCTGATCGTTTCAACATTAAAAACGCAACAAAATCATTTCCTATAACAATTTAAGTAATCCATACCGCTTAATAAATTAGGACATGTGCTTAACAAAATGATTTTTTGCCAAAATTCACACAAAATGGCGGACGACAATAAAAAGTGAGCTGCCAGAGGAAGAAATTAAGGCACGTGCATTCATACAGATCTACGACCGATCCGTGAATACGGATATACATAAACTGCAAACTATCCTATCAAGGAAATTTCTTTGCAGTATAATATAATGTATTATAACACTGCAAAGAAATTTCCTTGAACTTGATTGGATAGTTTGTCGTTGATTGAAGTCCGTTTTTACGGATCAGCCGTAAATACGAAATGCACTTGACTTAAATTTCCAACCTGGCCTTACACCTTTATGTCCGCCATTTTGCCTTGAAGTTAAAAATAATAAAATTTATCTTAAAAAAAAAAATAAATAAATATCGAACATAGTAGTGACGTCACGCAAGTAATTCAGTGATGTCATACATGTGATTTTTGAGGTTATCAACGGGAAAATTTACCGTTTGAAATAAAAAGAGCGAAATAAATGAAAAACTTATGTTTTTTTAATGTGTTTTGTCTTTGAGAAATGCCCTGCAGTATAATTTAACAATTATTTTGGTTTCCTGACAGGGTATGTGAGGATATATCAATTGCCGGCCTGGATGTCATATTATCCCTCGCCTGCGGCTCAGATAATATAATTCCCACCCCACCCCCGACTGACAATATCGAGAAAAAGCATTCTTGTTGTTGAGTATTTGAGGAAGAGCAAGAACATTTATCCCATGCATGCCTCCCCTATGAAGCAAATTCCTGGTTCCGCCCTCTTTTATCAATGTTATGACCAAAATAGATTTAGAAATGATTCTTTGCATCAATTACTATCAAAGCGTGATAATTGTATATCTAAAAAGATCGACATTTTATTTTCCAAATTAGAACTGATTATCTTTTAAACAAAATATGTATTTAAATAATGAGTTACATGTGTATGCTGTCTTATTGTGAATAGCGAAAGTCACTTACCTCTCTCCTCCTTCCTTATTTGCTTTAGGTTTCTTATTCTTATTTATATTTGATTAAAACAAAGAAAGTGATTGTTAACATCAATTATTTGGTCAGTTTTATATCCAGCAAAACCAAACAAAATAATTAAAAAGCAATATAAGGAAGAGGATTTGTCTGGCCAATATTCTTTCAATACGATTGATGGCCTTTTCAGAGATAGGGATAATGACTTAAAGGTAACTTGATTTATTCTTGGAGATTAATCAAGAACAAAGAAAAGAAAGAAACACAAACCCACTATCGGAAAAGACATTTAATTATATACCTTTGTTATGTCTTTAACAGACAATGCATTTATTTTGAAGAACATCGAATTGTATTCGACTGGCTTTTCCAATAGAACAATCCCACGGTCATTTTTACAAAGTAAAAAATTCCAATCAAATTATCTAGTCGTCTAAAGGTAAAGATGAATAAACACACACAAGTGAAAATTGAAATACACATTTTCCGCGTCTTTTTTACTACTCATCAACTTATATTTTGTGAAATTTCATTTATATCAAATTGCCATGAGAAAATAGTTTAATGAAAAACAAATACCAATTCAATATTAGATTGAAATATCTAATCGGTACTGCACATGGCTACCAGTAACACAGTTAGCGACATTAATTTCTTTGACAAAGCTTAAAACTGCTTATTCAATGACGATTTTATTTAACCTGGTAATTCTTCTCCGTGTGATGAATGTGTTAAAATTAAAAACTCAAATAAATGTTCACATCCCTGGTGACATGTTTTTATTTCATATTTTAATTAATAAGTAAATATTTATCAACATCATCAATGCAGAAACTCGAAAGCAGACATATAACTTACGTCTGTTAGATAGGAGGTCTACTTTAAGAATAGAAAAACAAACGGGATCTAATAGAGCATTGTCTATAATAAGCAATATATAAAATTCCCACTTGGGTTTTTAACGTAAGACGCAAAGAAATAGGGCAAATCAATACTATATATTTTTGTTTAATTCGTATTTATTTGCTATTTAATCATGAAATACCGGCATAAGTTTTGCCCACGGGTTTAAGACAATATTGCAAATTGGATATTTTTATCAAATAATATCTCAATTACAGTAAGTAACCAATACAATACAGTCACGTGAGAGACAAGATAATTAATCATTAAACATTTCTACCAATTCAATATAGTTATGTTCTATATGACTTAGGGTAGCTAGAATAAACTTAAACTCGTTTGTATATCGTATAAGATCTTTTTTGCTCCAGCGGAAGTACTATCACATAACTGTGAATTTATCCTTAACCAGTTTTAGTACAAACATCATGCATAATACAACTGGAAATTGGCATTTAATAAATAGCATGCGATAGCGAGTATGACATCGTTTTAGATTGTGACATAAACTTTGTTCCCTGAAATTTTCCTAAATGCAGGAATCAGTTTCGCCGATATTGTCGTTAATATTAGGTATATATCATATCATATATCGTAGAATAAGGCAATCTTTAGTTTACATGCATTTTTTTCTTCTTGTATTGACATTTTACGAGAATATTTTGTTTATGTTGGGTATATTTTGAACGTCAATAATATTTCACAAAACTTGTGACAAGAAAAAAGTAAAATTATATGTCTGACACACAGGAGTATCATAAGCTCTAGACCGTTAAGCTTGACATCATACTAAAGACTGATATCAATCACATATTTTGAATATTTTATAGCAAGAATGCTGTTTTATCAAATGATGCATAATTAACCGTCTCTGGATACTGATAGCTGCCATTATTATGATTTCTGCAAACTTGTTCAAGTAGAGTTGCTATATACAATTTAATTCCATAATATTAAAAACTTCTATTTAAATGTTGAGCCAACTCTTTTTCGTTTCATTGATACGATAATTTGCGTATTATAACGAAATCACCATTATAAAGATAATTGCGCTTTGATTGACTTGTCCAAATATGTCCATTAAAATTTACGGTTATGGTTTAAGCCTCCTCGGCCAAGTCGTCTATTTTAGCCGCTGTGGTTTTGTAGTGTCCTCTTATAGCCTCCGTGACCAAGAAATCTGTTTATCCTTCCTGACATGTTACAGCTTCTGTGAAGCAAGTGACTTACTCCAGCATCTGTGGCCAATATGCCTGTTTTAGCCTCCTCGCCTGTTTAATTATTCAATACCAATTTGGCAGGTTTTAGGCTATGCGACCAAGAAGCCAGTTCAGTTTTCCGTGGCCATATGCTGCGTTCTAGCTGTCACAATCTAGTGGTATGTTCCTGCATTTGTTACCGATTAGCTTATTCAAGCATCCGTGGCCATAAGACATGTTTAAACCTAAGTGGTCAAATGACCTGCTTCAGCCTCCGTGTATATTTTCAGTCTAGTTCATATTAGCTCTGTTTTCACGACAAACAACAAATTCAACAAAGCATGCAAACCATGAGAGCAAACGAAAAAAAAGTCCAATTGTTTCTATGCCTACTTTATTGTGTGTCCAAACGAGTGGTGTATTTCTTCTTGGGTGTTCGTGAAATTGGTTGCAATCGCAATAAATGTATTAATTTTAGATGATGCAGAAAGTTTCATGTAAAATTATCTATTTTATGTTAAATTTTTTGTCAGGTTATTTAAAGATTACGGACAAAGATGTATGTCAATTGCATCTACTTCAAATAAGCTTTATAACTCAGACGGTCTTTAATGTTGCATCTTCCAAGGCAGATTAATATTGTGCTATTTAACCAAGGTTATAAAACTGAGCATGGAAACCAGTCTCAAATCTCAATCATCTGATTGGCTAAAATGGCGACTGGTCGCCATTTCAGCCAATCAGATGCTTGAGATTTGAGACTGGTTTCCAATCTCAGCTTTATAACCTTCAGCCATTGTTGTGTCAATAAGAGATATTGCTTCTTATTGACATGCAGGGAAAAACAGTTGACTTCAATCAGAAATGAGTAAAACAAAAGGCATGACATATACGCGAAATATGCATCATTTGCCAGAGTTAATGATTAATCTTGTCACTTTTATGGCGTGTTCGATCTTTATGGCAAAACTGTCTGGTTTAATATTGACAATTACGTATGAACAACGTAAAGTCAATCAAAATCTGTATCAAAATCTGCATGTCTTTATTTAATGTGTTTCTTAGTATAAATGAACTTGGTCAAGGAAGTTGAACGCTGGAATCCGATTGTTGTGTCATCGACCCGGATGAGATTTGTCTGCGAGAAAGATTCATCAACCAACACAGAAAGGAAACGGTTGTGAATAATAAGGTATAATACGAAATACATTGTTTTCACAGTCGGTGAGAAAATACAGATAAATGTTCAAATTTAAAAAAAAAACAAAAAAACAAAAAAAAACATTACGGGCTAAACGTTAAAACTTTATGTACAATTACAAAGTCACTTGAAACTGCATAATGAAAATATCAAAAAGCAGAAACGTGCAAATCAGGAATAGCCATACTCATAAAACACTCTTTTCCCACAAAGCCGAAAAGTAAAGAGGAATAAAGAAGTTCAACTTGCGTTTATAAAATGATCAGTTTCAGAATTAGACCACAAGCAATTAACAGAAAAGAGAATATGAATTGGTACCTACACAGGTCAAACATGATCAAGCATATAAAAGGCTCAAATGGAATCCGATTAGCACCATACTCTGAATTCTAAAGTTAGAAGTAAATATTGCGATTATTAGGAAGATATGACAACTCAATCAAATAAAACTTGTCAGTCTCCAATAATCTTAGCGTGTATAAACAAACCAACAAGCAAGCAAAGTGCAACTTTCAATAAGTTCTATTTCATTTCTTATTAAGATAAAACTAACAAACAATCTAAAATAATAGCTATTAAAACCAACCTCAACGTAAAAAAGTCTTTGTGTGTTTGATATTCCTTTTTTATTTAAGTTAGAGAGCAAATCAATAACAACAAAATAAACTAAGTGCAAGGGATGCGCTCAAACCTCCGGTGGTATAACTGATTTGCCACTACCCTTAACGATGTGGTAAGAGCAAACTTATGTTCTCATTTTCATTTACTTATTAGTGGATAATTTTTAATTGTCATTTAGTGGATTTTCTTGACGTGTGACGTCACATCACATACTCTATTACCAATCTAACCTACGCCCTGTGCTTCATCCGAGTATGAAGAATATAAAAACATAAATTAATTAAACATAATTAATATCACAAATTGGCATTTTGTTAAAATATAAAGGCTATTCATACTCATTACAGTTCCTTTCAAGCCTATGACCTATGACACTGCCCAGCATAGAAAAGCATAGCAACGTTAATTCGCATTACGCAGCCTACATCAAATTTATAGACACACTGGGTGCAGCTCCTCTAACCATAGCCGAATATTATAAAACTGAGATTGAAGATAGGTCTCAAAGCTCAAGCATCTGATTGACTGGAATGGAAGGCAAATCTCAGTTTTAAAGTCTTGGGTAAATATTCTCGAAAACAAACATAAGGTTGCTATGGTGACTTAACCCCAACCCACCTACTATAAAACATATCTGAAGTCAAAGTTTCTACAAGTTCGTAATCAGTCAAGTTTCCACTTCTGGAGTTAAAGTCCCCGAAAAGCAGAATATGATTACTATCATTACAAAATCTGAAAATTTCTTGCTGAATTTTATAAAAATGATCTGGGTGAGAAAATTTTGAGACTATGGGTGGAATGTAGACAATACCACATTTTAGGTCTTCGCTATTTTGTGCATTCGGCATTCCAGATATAGAATTTGTAATTGTAAAAAAATAATAATTATATTGGTATGGAGATGACAGTGACTAAATAAACAATTATTCTTTTTTTTTCAAATACAATGTACTTAAAAAATCTATATCGCAAATTCTAGATTGTCTAGATTGTCTAAAAGGACATTTCAAGTGTTGCCGCCTTATCCAGTGTCGCAGGAAAATTTGTGTCCAAGATTGTAATGTCAAACTAAATGCTTCTGTCCTTGCGAAAATATTTTATATAAAGAATGGTCAAGTAAACATGTTATCCTATAACCTCGGTTATTATAATAACAGATCTTCATCACAAGGGAGTCCGGCCTCTATAATGTATTGCATAGATAACAACTGCAATATCTGGGACTTAAATAAATGTTGATACAAAGTGAGATAAACGAAGATGCATTAACGCACCTATGTCAAATTGTGAGGCGGGATTACTGAACAGGGCATTAAGTCAACACTCTAGGGGAATGCCGGTTTCTAATTTACCAGCAGACGATATTTTCTGCAGATGTTTTATTAAGTTTACTGTTATGCTTACTTTATTTATTTCTCGTTTGACAAAGTGTCCAGCGTCCAATAGTATATTTTTCGTTTCTCCTTCACGTTATTAATAAAGACTCTAGGTGATAACAATTCATAAAGAAGACATCAGATAACAAAGTTTGGTATTTAAAATAAATACTATATATTGAAGCACCAAATGTTACTTAATTGTTTTATACAAAAAAAAATGAAAAATGGAACAAACCGTCAAAGGGAGACAAACGTATATATGAGGACCTGTTGGGGGAAGTATACGGTTGTAGTACTGTATAAGTGATTTTAATCCCCAAATGGCAGATTGTTGTTACACTGACAGTTCCAAGGCGGTAACCATTCAGGTTTTCATGTTCGTTGATTGTTTCGTGTCTATTATGAAATTGATCGTTTCATGACTCATTCTCTCTTTTCTCTTCTAATGTTTGGCTATGTGGGGATGTTGTGTCGTCTGGACATGAGGCCATTCCTGAAATGCATACATGTATTCCACTTTAAAAATGCAAATATTTTATAGAAGTATAAATTCTGTCTTTTGAATCAAATTCTTCCATTTAAAATGAATTCGTTAGTACTATACAAAATCATAAAATACATGGTTTTGATTTAATATTGTTTATTTTCCATTTCGTAGATGGTGATGTCCTGCTCGCAAAGTCTTACGGAATTTGTATTTCACAGCTTTTCTAGAACTTTAACAATGGAGATTGTTCAACTATCTTAATGATATATCACATGTTTTTATGTTTGCTTTGCCTTCAGCGTGATGTTAATATTATCAGATCCAATGTCAAAATATATTTTGTTCAGTCAGTTCTGCTCATTTTTCATGGTTGATGAAGACACCTCATTCTTATTTGAGGACCATACCCTCTGATGATAGAATTGTAATCTGAAAATACCGAGCCGATTGATCTATGTTCACCATCACATGGATACCATCGTTTTGAATAAATCAACATCGGATGTTTACTTGTGCGTAAACTGAATTGTGCTCAGCCCGGTAATAAACAATTCCATTACTGCCCATGAACATGCTGAATCAAGCCGGGCATCAATATAAGCGTATTTGCTATGTCCGATGGATTTCAAAATTCCATTGCATGTTTATGGTTTCTATTTCTATCAAAACAATTTAAAACCTGACATTTAAAATTTACAACAATAAAATACTCCATACTCCTTATACACTTAACAACTTTTCTAAGTATACACCTTCGTAATGGGGCATTACTGGCTTGATTTTTGGGCTATTGCCCTAAAACTTTTAATAAACCATGCAATTAATACTAACTGATTTATTAGTAAAACTTCATTTGAATTGACAGACAACTGACTGCTCAAAATCATTTAGAATACTGACACCCACTGAATACAAATTCACAAAAGCAGTTAATAAAGCGGATGTTCAACTTAATAAACGAATTACGCGTACGTACCGTCATTTGATTTTCAAAAAAAAATAGTTTTGTACTACATTTAATTAGAAATCGAAATAAATTTCTAATTAGATAACTGACCTTTACAGTTAATATTTCAGCATTGTATATGTACATTGTAATATTGCTTTTAATTTATTTTCTTTTTGTTACCGCGTTCAAGTTAATGGTGATTTGATTAGTGTTGTTTTTTGCTGTTGGATTCCTGTATTTAAGTGTACAATAGATATATAGTTCCACCACTCCTCTAGAATTATATTTCAGACTTGATATTCTATATTTTCTAAAAGTAGTTGTCTTCTTTTCTCGATTCTTTTTTCATTTAATTTTCTCTAATTGATCTTTTGTCGTGTTCATAGTTTCCATTTCAACTATTTCAATATCGGTTTTGTTGTATGTGACGTGTTGCGGCTTTAAAATGGCTATCGTACATTTGAATTGTTTTCTTGAAGTAAAACGTACCTAAAGTAAATTAATTCAACACGAATCTTCACCACTTTTCTGGTTTGGAAGAACAAAAGAATGAACTTGCCAGGCAGCTTAGTTTTTGGCTACAAGTATCATCAATTTCATGAACTATTTATACAATAATAGTAAACGTAGTTTTATATCATTGTTGTAAATAACGATACTAACATTTGTTGAAAATTTCATCTTATTATACCGCTAGTTCGTTGCGTGTGGGGGGTGGGGGGGCTGTGTTTTGTGAGTGTGGCGATTCCTGATATGCATATATAATTGTTTTTTTAAACGGTATTGCAGTAACAGTAATTTTCATCGTGTAGTTTTTAATTTATGTTCTATATGGTGACTCAACACAATGTAAAGTTCTAAACTTTAATCTCCAGGTCATCAGTACAGTAAAAGACTGAAAATATACAATAGCACTCATAAGTTCACTTAAATATTCCTTGAATAATATTATGTAGTACAGAAGTCTGAAGTGTACACATCTATATAACTAATGATAAATTAAGTGTTTTACCAAAAAAACCTAATTTCAAAAAAAAATATATAGTTGTAGTGTAGCCGGACAACCTTTTCGGATAAGCCATACAAATTTGGTTAATACCCTAAAAGACATAGCATTTTACACACTGTACATCTTAGACGTATAGCAGTGATGTAAAACAATTGTAAAAAGGCTTAAACTTACGTCATGGGGCCATAAGTGAACTGATAATATTTATTTTAATATGGATTTGGTTTCCTCGAAACGATGCCGTCACTACAAACGGAAGTTGCAAGGGAGGTTATAAACATGCGGTTAAGAACCACTAAATGTGAGCGAATCGTCCTACCCTCCTTGAGGGTGTCCAAATAGATGGAGAACTTCACCAACGATAAACAAACATTACATTCTACGTAGTTTCACAATTAGATCTTTGATCACAGTATGATTGATGTTAGAAGGTTCAAGTAATAATGTTTAGTAACTGAGGAGATCGTGTTCGTAGTGGTTCTGATATATTAAAATAAAAATCAATTTATTTTCCTTAACATAACAGTCACGTTTTCCATAGTTATATTGACTTTATCATACTTTGATCCTCCCACGACACCTTGCATGCTTTTACGTATTTGGCTATGAGATTCTATAAACTCTGAATAAGTCATAGATTTGTGGTTATGAGAACTGAGGATCAAAGCAACTTTTTATGTTCATAAGCGGTCTTTAACATATAACATGCGTTTATTTACTTCTATTCACTTACGCACAATTGTTATTGCTTTGCACGCATTTTGCAAACACAAAAATGCCTGGATATTTCTACAAAAATCTTTCCCCTTTTTTAAGCTGTACTTTTTATAGATATAATTAAAAATCAAAATTAAAACAATAAAGAAGTGGACTATACTTCGAAAGATATACTGATCAAAACATGACCTGTATACTTCATTTTAATTATCCATTCACTACTTACTTTGCATAGACGTGTAATCCTTTCCCATTTCAAACACGAATTAACAAAAAAAAGGGGCATTTGTTGTGTTACTCCCTTCATATGCAGATTCACAAGAGACCTAATGCGTATTAGTGTTGCTTAAGAATTGTGTGATTAGCGTGTTCGCATTGGCTTATTCTAATATATAGCATACATAAATGTATACTCATTCCGAAGAATAAACTTTCCTGATTAAGCAGTTATCGAATTAAACAGGAGAAATAACCGTTTAAATCCGAATTCTATAAACATCTGAAAAACTAATCTAAAACCAGTACCCATGCCAGACAAATGCTTATCTACAACAAAAAAGTAACGGTTTGTCAAAATAATGTCATGCTTTGTAGAAATATTAGATGTATATTTTCGGAAATTCGTTGTCATGTTAAAAAATACTGGTACTATTCTAAATGAAATTCTCTGTTTAATGGCTATAGGAGGTTGTAGATAAAAGGTTTTCAGAGTTCTGGTTTAAATAATAATATATTTTGTTGTAATCATTTCTTGCGAACCTGGAGCACATAATGTTTAAACTTGCTAAACTAGTTTCGTCAAAAAACAAGAAGCTGTCAATGAGTGCACTTAACAACTTTTCTAGGTATACACCTTCGTACTGAGGCATTACTAGCTTGATAATTGAGCTATTGCTCTAAAACTTTCAATAAAACATGCAATAAATACTTACTGAAAATTGGCCGAATTTAACGGGCATAATGGAAAACTAAAAGATAGGCGACTACATTTTATGCATTCAAACTGATTTGCTGAAAAAAGTGTGTTGGACTATAAACAGTAATAAAACATTAAGATTAGAATGTCTTGAATTTTATTTAACAGAAATAGAAGAACAGCATATTTCTAGGTTCCAAATGTTCATTTATATGTACGCGTAATTCGTTTATTAAGTTGAACATACGCTTTATTAACTGATTTTGTGAATTTGTATTCAGTGGGTGTCAGTATTCTAAATGATTTTGAGCAGTCAGTTGTCTGTCAATTCAAATGAAGTTTTACTAATAAATCAGTTAGTATTAACTGCATGGTTTATTAAAAGTTTTAGGACAATAGCCCAAAAATCAAGTCAGTAATGCCCCAGTACGAAAGTGTATACTTAGAAAAGTTGTTAAGTGTATTTTTCTTATATTAATCTTAAACATGTTGCATGCAGTTTTACTACAAAGTCAAAATAACCCCTAAATATTTAAAATCAATCAAGTTCGTAGTTGTGCATTTCAAAGGTCGAAAATGAGATTCTTCTCTAGATAAAGCTTATCTTAGAATAACTTGTTATCTGTTATGTGTTTTTATTAATAGTTCATTGAACCCGTCTAAATCAATTTTTTTCCAAAAACTAAGAATTTAACAACTTAAATGTGTTTGTCTCAAAAACACCTCACGACACCACTACTTTTAGTTTAATTTTAAGGGCACAGCATAGTCTAGAAACATCAAACTTGTAACGTATACCCATTCATAAAGTGTTTTTGTGTCAAATGAATGTTTGCTTTAAAAACAATGTTTAACTGTTTTGTTCTGAAAGCCTCTTAAAACTGTTCGTCTTTCGAACTTACACAGCGTTTTATATAATAAATGTGTTGATATTACCTAAGAAAATGCGGTTTCTGGTAAAAAGTTCATAAGAGTGTATGCTTTAGAAGATGAAATGTGAACTAAAAGTGAAATATGTATATCAGGAATTAACCATAAACAATACACGGAAATGAGAACCAGAGGTGTTATCGTTGAGGCGGCCATAAAGCAAAAGATTGTACACATTTTAAAAAGAATAATGTTTATAGAATATTTATAATACCGTCGCGATCGGTATACAACATCGCGATTTGTTAGAGCACACTATGAAATGTCAGATTGAATATAATATTAGTGCATGAAGTTTGAAGTTAATTAAGTTTCTCAAGAGTTACCCGATTAATGACCATACACATTTTGATAAGGAAAGTCTCGGTAAATTATTAAATTATTAAGTACATTCTAAATTTATTTATCATCCTTCTTATAGCTACAGTATGTGTAATGTCTTAAACTTTAAAAAAGGTTTCAAACTATGTATCAAATTGCATTAAATACGACAAATAGTAGACCCTCGTAGACTTTTTCAGAAAATCGAGGCAAAGATTGTCACGTTTAAACTAGTAATAGAAAAAGATTAACTTATTGAAGCGTGTTACATCTTATTTTGATCATACTGTTTCAACTTCTGTTTTAGGTTACACAAAAAACGATCACGCGTTTAGCGAATTTTCTTTATTTGCTATAAAGATTTTAAGACCTTTGAGAAACATAAATTTGAAACTGACAACTTTAAAAGCCTTGCAGGCATTTGATTGATGAAAGTTCTAATCCGCTTGAGAACAAATGCCTATTACGCTAGTGCTAAAAATGATACTCAATGCAATTAATTGTGTTTTTGTACTCTACATGTACTTGTGCCGACATATATTGCCTTTTTGCGTGTTTATAGTGCTTTAGTGTCGATGCCGGATTAACTGAAATCGGCATCGGCAAATATATTTAAGAACGATACTTCAATAAGTATATCTTGTTCGCATGTTTTATAGACAGTAGTAGATATAAACATGTATGTGTTAGAGTGAAGCTTTAAGGATATAAAAATTAGAAAACAACGAAAGGCAATGAAGATAATGTTAAATATATACATTTAATGTAAAGTTACGTTACCACTATCCAATTACATGGAATGAAAGGCGATGTAGTAAAAATACACTATTCATGTGTTTGTGATCATAATTCAAGCGCTAACTGAGAAATCTCGTATAAGTATACCAACAATTTTATTAAATTATGTAAGCAGGTCTCCTTTCAAACATTACCACTGAATTCCAATTATTAAATACTACTGCTGACTAACAACAGAATATGCACAACACTTCGTAGAATGCTACCTATAACTGATAATTTGATTGAAAAATTCGTATGAAAAATTGTATGTTAAGGCATAGACAAATTTCACACACATAACTTAGAAGACGTATTGTAATATCTCTATATGGCACTAGTTATATCTATTTGTAACATTTCTATTTCAGTTGTGAAAATATTGAAATTGTTTTTGTCATTATTGTATGAATTATATTAGGCAATAGGGAACGTAGTTTGTTAAAACTGTTACTAAAATTTGCGGATATTAATTTGCAATACTGCATGTTTTAAAACAGTATCGTTCACATCCTTTGAAAACAAACCACAACAAAATTTTCCATCTTTGTGTTGTTGATTTATGTTAATAACATCGTTTTTTCTATTGATGTGAGAATGACACTAGTTTTAACGTAAGCTCGCTTGTGAGATCTAGTTAGGCCAGAGAAAAAAATATTTTAGATTCTCATCCCCGCCCGCCCCTGTCCAAAACCACCCGCCCGAAAAAAAATTATTGGTAAAAAAATCGAAACATATTCTGTTCCGTACAGAACGGGTTTTAGACCATCCCGAAATACCTTCATAAGGTATTTCGTTAATAAAAAATAAAAATTAAAAAGTGCCCACCAGCCCCTTTTTCCCCAAAAATCCGGATGAGAATCAAATAATTTATTTTCTCTGGCCTTAAGGAGTGGTTTCCATTACAGTTTTTTTTAATTTAAGAACTATATACGATATACTTGTATTGTATTCATTCTTTTTCACGAAACTGTGGCTATTATTTTCCAATGCTACTTTGAAAAAAAAAACAACCACATAAAATGTCACTTACTATAGATAGTATCTTTGCCGTTAATCGCAGCAGGTTGAACTTAAGAAAAGCTAATTCCAATGACAAATTCCCAATATTCAATGTATATTAAACTGTTTAACATGGTTTCTGTCATCTTAATTCCTAGACAACCATATATTGGTGTTAAGACCTACATTTCATTTATTCAAAAACATACAGGAAATTAGGGGTTAACTTACTTGTAAGAAAATTACTGTTCTCTAACCGAACATACCCTTTTCTTAACGCGGTATCGCAAATCAGTGCCACAAATATAGTAGGTATTTCTGCTGTTCCTGAACTAGTCCGCCTCTATCAAACAAGATATAGACATTGCTTTCGTTTCTTTTCCTGACATGTTTTTCCCGCAAACAGCTACAAACAGGACGATTTCTAAGGGTTACAAGGTCCCACAGATGAAGAAATAAATTATTATATATTAAAACGCACTTCATCCGATTTAACAAGTAGGAATACGGCGTTTTTGGTGTAATGCAACCAGAAGCATTGTTTGTGCCATCTGGCGGCCGTAAACCGTCTCCGCGCTCATTCAACCAATATAGCTACTAAATACTAAAATTTAAAGGCACTTGAGCACAAATATGTTGAATAAATATTAAGTTGCGCTGAACCAGACGCCAGGCGGCGCGAACTTAAATATTCACTTCCATTAATGCTCATGAAAATATTCAATCAAACCAGGCCTGCACTATTTTGATAACTGTCGTGTTGGGCGGCTTTCAAAGCTTCCTTCTATCTATTTCATATATAACGTAATAATCAGATTTTAATATCAAAAAACGTTGTATGATCAATATGGTTAACTTAGTACAAAGGCACAGAGCACTTGCACTTTAATTGGAATTGATTTTAACTTTCAGTTAAATACTTTTATAGTTGTAGGCGAAGATCGCAAAGCAATAAAAATTAAACTTCGTGTGCGAGAACAAAATAGGATTGCAGAATGCTGAAATGCATGTCGGTTTTTCTTGGAACAGAAAAACATGAGCTTATTCTAGAGAATTATTCTTAAAGTTTTTAATTTGTCCACACGTGGTCTTGTTTTGCGCGCATGTTATGTTTTGTTGCCCACTTTCCTACTTGAGCGGAATTATTAATTTAAACAGCTAAAAAAAGAAGAAGTGGAATATACATTAACAGATATACTGATCGAGAAAAGTAAAAGGCAAACGATACGAGATTGTTTTTTACTTTAAATAAAACATGTGTTCTTCTTTTTTATTATCCATTCATTTTTTATGTTATGTTTACAGTCTATTTGATAAACGTGTTATCAACCCTCTTTTGCATGCACTAATGGCAATGCGTTCGAAGAAATTTCGTGCATGATTATTTACATTGATTGCATTCGTGATAAACCCTCGATTTCCAGTCAACAGTGAACATTAAAATAAAACACCACGAATAATGCATATAAGTGTTGTTCGAATCGAATGATTCATGTGATATTGTCGCCTTTCTGTAATCCATAGCAAATGTCAGAAATCACCAAATCGTTGTAACACCCTAATTTCACAGAATAACATTAATTAAAAATAGTATCATTTTATATTTCAAGCTCTATTGAACAAATATATACTTATTTGGATGGGTTAGATTACGAAAAAAGTGAAATATGCATATCAGTAATTGCCACATTCAAAAGACACAGCTCCCAACACAGCCAAGAAGAAGAGAAAGAGAGAAAATGGTTAATAACATGCTCTATTTTAATTACATAGTTCACAACAAAACATATAAAATAAATATTTAAATCAGAACAAGGATTTCTTTACAGCGCATTATAATACTATAACCCGATAAACACTAAACTATTATGTCGTTTACCGATTTGTAAACTTACTAACGTGCAAAACATAAATTTCAGATGTCTATTCCAAAACACAGAAACATTTCGTTGTATTTTTTTTAAAAAACTGACTTTCTTTATTAAATGGCCACAAGAGGTTAATATGATACAATACCGTGTTCGTATATAGTTACAAAAATTTTTATGTAATCAGTTCATGCTTGAAACTAATGAACCACTTTCATATTCTATAGCAAATAGACAGTACATTCATTTATTCGTAAGGTTACTTCTTGTAGTATAGTACTTAAGGCGGACTATCTTCATCTTTCACACTATGAAATGTTGGCATCGGTATAATATTCAAAGACTTCTATATAATCAAATCATGATGGTATCATAACTGAATAAAATAATTTACTAAAAATAGCTTCGTGAGGTAACGCGTTTATATTGACCATTGAGTATAAAATAAATGAAGTTAATTACAACCTTGGATCGGCCATGTTCAAAGAGTGTTGCCACTGTGAGTTTAAACCTGGTTCTACGATGCACCAACCTGGCAACTGCCATTAAAGTTTCTCATCTGAATTACAATTACAGATTTCTTGGTGGATTAACTCCATCAAACCCGTCTACTTCTTTTGTTGCAGGGAAATGCTCACAAACATATAAATATAAGAAGCTCATGGAATTGTAAAACGAATGGGTGGGTACTTGATGAAATTACTGAGACCAAAGAATATTGAGTAACCTGTAATCAGCAAGAACATGATCGCGCTTCAACGTTCTTTATCATGATTTCCATGCTAAAAGAGACTATCAAAGCTATCAACCATAGACTGGTTGAAGCATGTCCGTTCTTTCTTAATAAAACAGCGGTTAAGAAATTCCTTGTTGCAGTTGTGATTGTGAAGGGCAATATACCTGTTTGGTAATGATAAAAGTAATAATTTTATATGAACGAACGAGGAAATGGTTGTAAACGGAAACTCTAAGTTGCTGTAACATGTAAATTATACTAAGGTTAGGATAAAATATCAATAAGGTTAGGATATAATTATAGGTTATTAGACGTTTTACTGTACAATACGGGAATATATTTGGACTCGTACACAGCTTGAAAAGTCATATTGGACGATTTGTTTGTTTGTTTGTTTGTTTCGGGTTTAACGCCTGGTTTCAACAGCTAGGTTATATCCCGGCGGCCAGTCCACCTAACCGGTGTTCCTGGGTCTCCAACCAGTACTAACCAATTTCTCCGCAAGCGACTGACTGCTTCCTCACTTGAATCAGAGGTGAGGGACAAATGACTCTCAGACGCAATGTCCGAGTTCAATTGTTACGAAGAAATTTTTCCCCGCCTCGGCTGGGGATCGAACTCACGACCCCTGGATTGACAGTCCGATGCTCTACCAACTGAGCTAGCCGGGCGGGGCTTCATATTGGACGAGCCGTTAGGCGAGTCCAATATGACTTTTCAAGCTGTGTACGAGTCCAAATATATCCCGTATTGTACAGTAAAACGTATAATAACCTTTTTATTCTACATCTAATAAATGAAGCATGACTTTGTTTTTGTCAATGTGTTTTCGGCTTCTGTTTAAGTACAAATTCCGAAATTTCTTCATCAGTTAACATGATGACATTGTCTGATTGAACCAGACGACAACAATGACTCACTGTCACCAGACGCTTTACTCGTCTCAGTGTGTTTTTAAAGACAAGCGCCTACACGACCACGTGTTTTTTTCATTCGGATCATTTTTACGGTCAACGGCTTTTATCGTTGTAAAACAATGGTAAAGTGCATTTGCACTTAATCATCCAATATGAAAAAAATACGAACTTTTTTTGGATCCAATACGGGAAAATATTGGACGGTCACGTAGTACAATTAAAGGACGCTAATTGGATGAATTTATTAGATGTAGAATAATATCAATTATAACCTTATTATTTTATGCCTTTGTCAGATGTACAATTATTTGTATGAAATCACGCTGTTTAGAGTCTGTCTGAAAAGTTCCTGTGAAACAGAAGTCAGGCTACGTTCTCTGCTGGTCTTTATAATTATGGTATTTATTTCGTGAAGAAATAGAAATTAGACGAATCGAGTTACTTTATATGATGTATGCAAGTTTTTTTCTAAGATTCGCTATCTATAGCGACAGTTTATATTGACAACAAGCACGGATATCACACATTGTAATTTCACATTTTAAAACATTGAAAATATAATTTATGAATTAATGCTATATCAATAAACAATCGAAAAGCATAAAATAAAGTGTTTTGTTGAAATGAAACAAACTTGTGGAAATTCCTGATATTCATATTTCTCTTTTTTATAATGTTCCCGTGTTTATTGTTATTTATTTCTTGTTGGTATAAATCTATTTTAACTTTCAAATTTCCAAGTACATATTAATGTACATTTGGAGATATTTGAAGTCAGACAAGAATACGAATCTTGCATTTATCGAGTCTTCTTAATTCCCAGGAAAATTTAAGGCATTTAAGAAACATCGATTCAAAGTTGACAAATAGTACTGAGACAGCTTTGAGAACCTTATGGAATTCTGTTTAATGAAAGCGCTTCAAACCGCCGATCCTTTCTGCCTGTTCTAAATTGCTATATAATATTGCTCAGAAGAGGATCGCAAATGTATATTCTCTCCAACTCGCCAAATCTCAGGAAAGCAGTTACCTAATACGCTTTGTATACTCGTACTGTTATATTTGAGGAAATACATAACGGAAAACAACACGAAAGGCAATGTCGACTGTCAGATATGTACTCTTCAAACATGGTTACACTGTGTATTTACAAAGCAGAAAACCTAGCGTGGTAATATATTTTTTAATAAGAAGGTAATTTAAAACCTGCAGGAAGTTTTATAAATATGAAAATAAAGTTTACCTGTTTTTGTGTTTATATCATTGGGTATTATCATATTTCTTCATGTAACACTTGCTAAAATAAAAATATTTTCAATATTATATGCAAATCTTAATATGAGTCTTATAGGTGTCACATCAGTGCTTTTCTCCTAGAATGAAGCGTAGCGGAATGTTTAAATTAAATTGGTTTGACAGTTTACTGAATATTGCTGGTATTACTCTTTAAAAATTGAAGGCGTTGTTTTTTTCTAATTACGGAACATTGGTATTTGTTATTAAATGTCACACAATCAGATACAATTAAAACATGTAAAGTCATACATAAAAGTTATAACGCAAACTAGCGTAAAGGTGAAAACATATGCCAGGAGGACACATAATAAACAAATTCTCTAAAAAAAACACAAACAATAGAGAAGAACGCACATATTTATAAAATGATCGCCAGCCTGATCAAAGGACAACATAATGCCAATTTGCAAATTTTACATTTTTCTAAGCGGACGGTGACTTCATGTCATTTTAAAAAATGAAAAGAGCATTTAACTGATTTTATTGTGTGCTTTTCAAGATTAGTTTTATGCAGCTGTCCATTTAATTGTATAAGAATATAGAATTGTTATGATTTTAAAACATAAACCAACTGTAACGTATGTTTAAGAAAACCGATATTCTGAGCGCTTTTATTTGAACATTAACAAATGGCAAGAAGCCTTGTGAAAGGTTTATTATGTTTCATAACAAGGTGAACTATACACAGCAAGAATAGCAACATTGACAAAGTGGAAAAGGGAGCAGCATGTGTTTAAAACATAATCAATTTCAAACCGAAAAAATAAACAAAAATAGGTCAGTTTAAAAGGTTATGTTAATTGTTATTGGCAGGTAATATGAACCCACTTTCTGTACTAGGTGAAAACAAATATGACAACATGGTAAAACTTAACAAACACATAATAGGAATAATAACATTAACAAAATAAAGCCTCCCCAAACAACCAATGAGTAGAGATCGGAGCGGTCAGTGATGATACATCTTACCACTGGGTATAGTGGCAAAACACTATACCATTGTGTGTTTGAAGTAGGTTCTAGGTTGCAACAACTTCGCTCTTGCCCCTACAGGTTCACATTTGAAAAAAAGTACAATTACTTTGGTGAAGTTACTCCAGCCCATCCATTTTTAGCGAAAACGTTGCAAGCACAAGTACACACATGCAAGCATAAGAAATTAATAGACTTGTAAAGTCTCATGGGTAGATACTATCTGAGACCAGATTAAATTCAGCAAGAACACGCTGTCAGGAAAACGCACACGATGTCGGGAATAAAATTTGCCGATCGAGATTCTTGTATATGTTACTACCGAAATGTGATACGAACCTAGAAACACGAATACTTTGGTATTTTCATGAAATGATAATTCCAATGAGAGTTAAAAGTTAAGTAGTTTATGATATTTTTTTAAATTCTAAAATGTGTCACTTGGTGCATTTCTCGTTTTCTCTCTCTCTCTCGTAGAATAAAACGTAGTATGCTATTTTTAATTGATTTGACATTTTAGTTATATTTGCTGAAACATGAGCATGAGACTTTTAAAAAAACCTAAATGGAAATGGTTAATACAAAACCTCGACATCAAAATGAACTTGTTCACTTTTTGGTGATATTAAAATGTCAGACGAGCTTTAATCTAGATTCAAGATAATAATATAGAATAAAGGGTCTGAAAGGCACCTTTTTACCGATTTTCAATTAACAGAAACGTAAAACCTATTTGCCACATTGCTCATTTCAAACTGAAGGTTGCATAATTATTTTAGTTTTTATTTATTTGCAGTAACATAGCAGTAATAATAAACAAAGATTTAAAATATTTCAATGAAGACAAGTATTGCAAAATGCTTTAGATCTGAGCCTCTAAATTGACAGGCTCTGTTGTATTAAACAACTACTGTAAACCTAAGGATTGCTAATCCTTCTTCTTCGTGTTTTGAATCAGTATTAATACGCAAGGTCTAGCGGGTTTGAAAAAATCCATTCGTAGAGGATAAGTTTCAATAAACTTATTCATCATGTTGGAAAAAATCGGAAGGGAATTTTTGGGAAGGACAACCGGAAGAACTGACCGAGTTCTCTTTTTCGTTAATTGTTTGTGGCGTCCATTTTGAATTGACATACTTATAACAAACATGCTATCTCTCTCTCTCTCTCTTCTTTTTCGCAGCGCGGGGAGGCTGTGTTTTGTGAGTGTGGCGATTCCTGATATGCATATATTACTTTTTTGAAGTTGTAAGAAGACAGAAACAAGTTAATGTTACAAATATTTTTAGTTGAAATAAATTGATTTTGATTAAATGAAGTTAAATTTTCTTATGAGTAATAAACAAAAATATGTGGATGGTGCATTTCAAATTGATATCATTACATTTAGGATATTATTTCATTTTTTATGTTTAATCTGATTATAAAGCAATTTGCGAAAAGGATCTAATACGATAAATTTGACACAGCAGGGCGTTAATGGAATAAAACAAATCTAAACAACTGGAAACTTTAGTTTTTATGAAGATCACCGACACTAGGAACCAATATGTGATGAGTGCCCTCTAAGTACACAAATATGAAGAGTTTACCATAGCGACTGATTATTAAAACGTTATGTATTTTCAATAATGCTCATTAGACGCAACCGAACCGACCCTGCAATATTTTGATATTTGTCGTGTTCGGTGGTTTTCAAAGTTTCTTTTACATCTATTTACTTCTTCTTTTGTCTGATAAGTCAGTTAATGGCAAATGGATAGAAGTAGTTCTACAAATAAATTGAAAATTCTTATACCCAAACAGGAAGTAAACGATTTTGTCAGCTTTCATTTATGTTTAATAAGTCCAAATTATTAAATAACGTTGCAACTTTTCCATTTTCAAAATAATATAATAATGTTGTTTTAATATTTGATTCGGTTTATGTTACAGTGTTACTCTAGTCGTTATTGAAACAGAAACTTATTTTCGTAAAGTTAGTTAATATTTGGACGATACCAGATGGAAATTAAAACCTTTTATTTAATGCTACTCTACTTAGAAAGGAAATAACCTTGTATTTTTCAGAACGATGTAGACGATCGTGGTGGATCAACTGACGACGTTATTTTGATACAATTACAAATGTTTCATTTTTTCTCCATATTTAGAAACTTTTTCTTTTGATGGATCTCAAATGTCTGAAAATATCCAAGATTTGATATGTTTTCAACAAAAAGCAAAATAATAAAACCTAAGAAATGTGCCGTCGTTAAAAATACAACATGACAGTCAGAAGGACAGAATTATTCCCCGCCTCATTAGGGAATGTTGAAAAGGTTGTTGATGGTGAAAATAAAATGTATAGTAAAATATGTTTAATTTTAAATGAGAATTTATACACCGGAGTTTACCATTAATACATGTGGTAGACTAATCCATGACAAGAAATGATATGTGTATGGGAGAGACAATACAGCGGATTGGATCTACCAAAGTTGAATGAAATAGGTTTTGTGGTTTTAAAAGTTATAGAGCGGACACAAAATGCATGGCTTAATCTTTTAAACACCACTGACGACCTTTATCATAGCCTGATGGTTGAAAAGTAAGTTCTTATCAAAACAAACAAACACATGCTTATCACACTTTTTAATATCGCTCCAACTTTGACCTCAATTTGTGTCTTTGACATTGAGTCAGCACGGTTGGAACGTAGGTTCTGCTTATGTTTTAAAGAGGTGATCATTTGACCAAATTTTCAGGAAGTCCTTAAATGGTTTAGATGTTATATAGCAGATACGAAATACATGGCTTAAACATTTGACCTCCACCTGTTACATTGGTCTTGAACCAGCAAGGTTGATGTTATAGGTTCTGCATTTCAACAAGTTAAACATTGATCCAACTTTGACTTAACAATAATTTATGATAACGGTACAACTATCTATAAAATTATTTGATTCGTCGGTATAGCTTCGCAACTTCGCACAATGTCTTCCTCGCAAGATAAAACTGACAACACAAGACAAAAACACGTAAGTCTCTAAAAACTAAAGATCAAACTCTCTTGCCAGAAATTAAATTATGCATATATTAGGAACAAACACCTCCAGAAAACACCGCCTTCCCACACAGACAAGAAGTAGAGAGGAAAACAGAGCATGGTTTATAAAATGATCATAATAAAAAGACTACACTAATAATTTACGAATATTAGAACCTGGGGGGTTACTGCCACTGGGGTTTAAGCTTAGTTCTAGGGTGAACCAAACTCATACTTGCCCCAACATGTGTTCATATATGTTCAAATATGACAAAGCGAAAGAACACCTTTTCAAAAACAGATTTATATGCATCTCAGAAAAGTTTCACTCAAAATCACAAGCTTTTCTACTCAGCTAATTATAAGATAGATAGTGATCATTAGTTTGTAACTGAAAACACAAGGTAAAATTCTGGTTAATGTGATCTATCGTAACACAAAGAGATACTTGCAGGGTACGAATGCAAATGAGAAATAAACCAAATGTAAAACTTTTGCCAAAGCGGTGCATATACAACGTCGTTTCCAGTGCAAAAATATGACCGTCTTCTGAAGACAGAATGAAATTATATTTCGTTTTAATCGATTGTCTGACATGTACGTGTGATAAACGAAATTTTATTTGCAATAAATGCGTTGCACTCTGCCTTTTAAAAATCTTTTTCCATGCATGAATATTTCAATAATAAAAGTGTACCACTATAAATAAAGTATTTTTGTAGCTGATAAGTGATAAGAAAGCACGAGATAAACGAGTTTTCGTTCTCCTCGAATATTGAGGCAATTTAAAAAAATAGTGAAAGGTTTGCTTTAAAATACCCAGAGCCTGATTTTAAGAAAATCTGTAAGCTGATTTTGAACCAATTACAATGCAACGGCAATCCATTAAAACTCCTTGCAATGTATGGTGTTTCCATATTTGTAGCAGATTCGCTAGTTATCATTGATGAATCGCAGCATTGGGACGACTTGTGCCTCACATTGTTGCCTCTAGTTTATTAAGGTTCACCAACCTTACTCGTGATTTCACATGATTTGTTGTGGCAATGGATCAAGCGGCTGGAATATGTGCTTTAATACTTATTCCGTGTTCCAACTCAGTTTACATGTCATCAAATATGTAAAATAAATTGTGAAAATTCAAATAGAAATGTATTACAGTAAACCCTTATTTTATGTGTCATCATTTTCTAGCTATACTACGAATTCTTTCCTCCACAAGTCTAAAACCTGCACGGTTTGCCTGGTCAAATGGCTGTTTGAGTACGCTTTTACAAGGCCATAAATTAAATCAACATTTACAACATTTTACAAAGATTGTTCTCAAGCTCTCTTTATGGATATGATTATCCACACATTAATAATCCATTCAATCTTACAAAACCTTATTTGGAAATTTAGAAAACGTTCTGAGCTTGGAGAAATCTATTTCAAAATGACATTTGAAAGAGCACGGGTCTATGTACACGCGCGTTGTATCTTTTGTTCTGGAGAGGTTGTTGGTGTTTTAGCCCGATTTTTCCACTTCGAAGGTTTAGTTGCAATTTGTAAAAAAGTAAAATATGTATATCAGTAATTGCCACATCCAGAAGACACAGCCTCCCCACACAACCAAGAAAAACCCTCCCCACGCAGTCACGAAGAAAAGAAAGAGAGACAGCGTAGTTCATAAAATAATCGGTTTCAAAACAGACACAATGAACAATTAACAAAATTGAGAACCCGAGGGGTTACCGCCTTGGAACTTTCAGTGGCAAAAGAATTTGCCGTTAGGTTTATATCAGGTTCTAGGGTGCACTAGCCTCACACTTGCCCCAACAAGTTCTCATATGAACAAACAAGTACAAGTTGTCTTGGTAAAATAATTTTCAAGTAACCCATCAGCTCAACAATGTTGCATGCAAAAGCACACAATCATTTACGACATAAGAAGACAATAGCATTGTAAAGCAAAAGGGCGAGACTCAATGATCTTACCGAGACCAGAGCACCTGAAGTCAAATCAGCAAGAATACGATGACGGGGATAATAGAGACAAATCGAGCTTCTAGGTTTTTTAGCAAGATTTCCGCATAAACCTTGAAGTTCATAACCTCTTAAACCTTACCACTATCGTGTAACCAAAGAGCTAAGCATAATGATCATTTGTAGATGACTAAATCACCAGCAGGCAAGCAGAGCGCTGTAGAATATCATGTTGGTAACCTTTCTTTTTGAAGTTACAGATGAATTTTTACGAATAACGTCTCGAAATGAACATTGCCGTTTATTTCCTTTAGTTTATACATTAAATCTTCACACAAACAAGCGATGAAATTCCTTGTTGCAATCGTGCTTTTAAACTACACCTGTATTTTTTAATTAAATCTGTGAATCGGCGATAAAATTTGTTTGTTTTTTCTGATCCGCTATGATTACGTTTATTGAAATCTTTAAGGATGATCGCCTGGTTTGCTAAAGTAATTTAACTTTTCTAGATATTTTGTCAGGAGTTAGTCCATTCATTAACTAGCAAAAATCAAGTAAAAAATGTAGGGGTCACCGTGCTTCTTTTTTCAAAAAGTTCGATTTTATCAACATACCCTCAGAAATTGCAAAGTTTTAAACTCACAAAAATAAAAGGGTGGTGTTTGATGAATCATTTTCAGAGGCTGTTCTGCTAGCAGTTGTTGCAAGTTTTTACCGAATCGGTTTACAGACACATTAAACAACACATCTGTAGCACACATTTTGACTTCCTTGCGTCTGCTTGGAAAACAGAGCACCAATTACCCCACCCACTTAATTATAAAGCAAAAGTTTGTATATCATGAAAATGGAGTAAAAATAGTGCATAGATTAATTTAACTTTTTTTTTAACTTTGATGATAGCCATGTTTATATATCAATCTTCACAATTACACCAAAAAAATATGGGGTCACAGACCATTTAAGAAAAATATTGACAGTTATTTCCAAAATCATCATTTTTTAAGAAAATTGTGCTATTGATGAGGTTTTGTTCTTCTAAATGGTGGTTTTCACCACCAAAGGCATTATTTCTGAATGTTTGCATAATACTGTATTAGAATATTCATAGTTTGAAATAAAAAAAGGTCAGGTACTTGACAAATAGAGGAAAATGCCTATAAAATTACCCCACCCACCAGTTTAAAATGTACAATAAAATTATTTTGTTATCTGGAGCATTCTTAGTATTATCTGTTTTGTATTAAATATAACTATAAATGAAAAACAAGCTTATATAAATGATTATTACAAAAAATAATGTATTTAATCAAAGGTATTTTGTTTATAAAATTGATATGAAAAAGTATGTTGAAACTAGAGGCTGATAAATTCCAAATAAAACTTCAGCACTCCACACAAATTAGGTATTTTAAAGTTTTCTGTGATTTTGATTTTTTAAGTTTTATACATTTTCATTTAGTTGACATTAGAAATTAATAATGATATACATGTTAATGATGTTATACATGGTGTCCCTGAATAACACCATTCACAAGTTCACAACACCTTCAGGCTTCAAAACTGTGTTAAAGAAGAAACATTTTATTCTGGAAACATTTGAAGTTGCAAGTAATGCAATGCTGTTACTTTTCAACTAAACTTCCAATTTGAGCAGGGGCCTTTTTCCCAAAACCCCCTGAAAAATCCCTGTCTCAAGACAGCTTCTCAGGTGGCATCTAACAGTATGAAAAATATGATATAACTAATAATAAAGAATATCCTTGTTTGGCGGCAACTTTCAAGAAATGTATGGGGTTTTGGTGACTGTCACTTCACTTTTTGGACCTACAGTGCAGTGTTGGGCAACGGGTAATGTGGTAACCAAAAGTAAAATAGTAGGATGAAAATATAAAGGCCTCAACTGAGATTTTACTGTAGGATCTCCACAGCAGGAAACCGCCAGGAATAGAACATCAGATCTTTGGCATACTGCAATACTCTCACAATATGTCTAGTTTGGCTGCCTGATAATTATGCCAATTGCCATATAGGCTCTATTTCAATATCTTAGTTGAAAAATTAAATACAAATCAAGATTCGACACTACAGATTTGCAGCTTAACTACACTTTGAATTGACAAAAATGATCCTGCAGATTTGCAGCTTAACTACACTTTGCATTGATGACAATGATCACTAAATTTGCCTGTATTTCACATTTCATTCAAAATTGCAGTCTTTACCGAGCAAATTTTATTGAAAAAGAGTTGGTGTACTATAATTCTTGTAAGTTAGCAGAGTGACAACAGCAAGGAATGGAGATCCACATTTTCAAGACCTCAATGTTTTCAACTCACATTGAAACATAAAGTGATAAACAATACATTACCAGTTCTCCACTGTCATGACTGTGACCATTATTTACAAGATAAGTAGGTCAATAACAATGCTGTAATAAGCCAGTGGTAATTAAAAAATACTCAGAGCTTATGTCCATTATTTACAACATAGCTCGGTATAAAATTCATCACCAACCAGCCAGTCTGACAAAAAGTATTTGGTTGTTCTTCCAAGTCATTCCAAAATTGTTTTATCGTCCTTGACAACCATTGTGTTACACCGGTCTACTGACCTGTGTGAAACCACTCTAAGCATGATGGGAACGCACTACTTTTTCAAGATGGCGGCTTGAGTAACAGTTGTTAAGTTGAATAGTTTTCGGACAGATAAAATTTTAGTTGGATTTCAGGTACATGGGATCCTAGTCCTGTAAATAAGACCTTTCATTTTCATGTTATGCTGGATAGTAAAGGGCAAATATAAAATGGCAAGCATGAAGTCTTTTGGGACTAATGGGACCCAATATGCTGTAGAAATTTGGCATTTTGTTGCCTTCTTTTTAATCATCTGAAATATAAATTATAATTCACTTATTGTTATATTTTGGTTATAATTAGCTGATAGTTTGAAATGATGTTGTCTTAAATTCTAAAAGCTGGGTAGATCTTCACTCACATACATATCCTCACAAGTCCTATTGCAGTGTTGTTGTTTTTTTATATTATAAAAGCACTCAAACTTGACATTATATGAGAAATTGAAACTAAACCATATGAAATATGCTTAAAAAGCTTTGATCTGGATGTCAACTATTATGGATTTGGCGAAAAGTATAACTATATATTGAGAATGAGGCATAAAGAGTAAAGAAGTAGGGCATTGCACCTCATAGGAGGCTGAACATGATGTTTAACTCTTAAAATCTGCTGTCACAAAGATTTTCGTCACATCCATATAATTATGCATTTTAATCTCTGTATTTGTTTTCTTTCTATATATGTACCCTTTGGTTATTAATCACCCTCTGCTCAGTGCTAGTTGGCTTTGTAACACATAAGCAAGGTGAATGGTGTGATGCACAACCATATTAACCATTAACCAGGCAATGCAAGCATCATGCACCCTGGGGGTTCCAGCTAGTATAGAATCTACACATTACTGGCTAGGGGTAGTATAGTAGAAAATATAAATGAAATGTCACAACTGATTTAAAATGAATATATTTAGTCATGATGTACTGCTTTCTTATTATATTGTTTATACCCTGTAATAATAATTACACATTACAAACAACAATACAGTGATAAGACATGGGGCGAATTAAATTTTAATGCTAATGCATTAATAATGCATTACTTTTTGTCAGTAATGCAAGGCAATTATGAATGCTACAGATTTAGCATTATTTTAATGCTAATTTAATGCATTACCTATACCAAAATGCTGTAATGCTTAGCATTATTGGGCATTAATTGGGTTTTATTTACTATTGGATTTTGTTGATTCATTCTGAAATAAGATAGCTTCAAAATCAACTCAAACTTTCAGACTTGTACAAAACTCTTACATTCACTCACATGAAGTTATGTTTTAACAATTCATTTATAATGTTACTTACTGATTTAGTGTCATTGTAAAGTTATTTAAAGCTATGTCAGATTTCAGGAAATCAGCATTTAATGCAGATGCAGGAGACAATAATTTAATAAGCTTGCAGTGAAGTCCTTTTTTCAATACTACATGTACATACTAGATGCGTGAAAAACAGCAATAAATCAATGATAACAAAAGTGTGTTAAAAACCTAAACCTGTACTTATCTATAGATATGTACTGAGAACAGTTTTGTTGTAAGTTCTTGAGGTGTCACTTTAGGTCTTCACACTTTCAGATTGATACTTGTATATTAAACTTTGGGTTGTTTTTATGGAAGATGATCCCTTTTGTACATAATATACTGACAGTTGACTTTTCACTTGTGAATACTACAAATTTCAATTTCAGTTAGATTTTTGCTTGCAACCAGAAACATCAAACGTGTGACGCTGCGATTGATATTTCCTTTAAAAATGAGCAGGAAAGTTAAATTGACAGAATTCTGTTTATAGTTAATCATCATGCCTTCAGGTTGCTTTACTTTAAGCCACACCATTTGTTATTGCTTCAATGCTACATGTACCATTCAAATCTTTAGGAAATGAAATTTTTAGTTCAAGGAGAATAAACACACTGCGACAAAAAATTTATTTACAGGAAAACCTTACTTTGAAGTTGAAAGCAGCGTCTTCTGATTGGAGCGGCAGTTCTTACAGAAGTCGCATGACATAAAACTCGATACTAAGGCGTCTTTTGAAGTGTTGCAGTTCAACAGGTGTTTAAAGAGGTCGCTAGCTGATTCAAATTCTAGTTGAAATCAAAATTTGTAGTAAAATAATGCTTAATTTAATGCATTACTTTTGGATATAATGCTAATTTTATGCATTACTTTCTCAAAATATAGTAATATTAATTTAATTTAATGCACAAATTTGACAAATAATGCTAATTTAATGCATTAATTTAAAAAAAGGTGAAATATGCATATCAGGGATATAATAATTAAAAATAATTCGCCCCATGTCTGAATTATTACATAATATAATGTGCAATATACCCAAAGAGATATATTTTGGTCTGCAAATGTATCCATGGAAGCCAAAGATATTTCATGGAGGCTGTGTCAATCTGTCATAAAACATGAAACCACAACAGAAATCTAATAGAACAATTTCTCACACATGTCTAATCATGAAGAATATATAGTGCAGTGAATAATTACTGCGTTTTTTTGGTATTCCAGAGTCTTATTCTTGATAAATGTGGTTATCAGGATGATTGAAATGAAAAAAGGTAGTCTTTTAAGAATTATATTCTATTAAAGTAACAGTTTCCATCATGTTACAGCAGGGTCTTTTTATCAAGAGGTTACTAAACTTTAGCATAAACATGCATATTGAATGGATAATGCTGTTGGCAAATATTGTTTTCAGCTTTCAGTGTGTAAAACACAGATCATGGTCAATCAATAGACCCTGGTTACAAGGGCATTTTCAATATAAAAATAATAACAAAAGAAACATGTACATTGCCTAGCAGCTTCTGAGTAAAATCATTATATTTTGTAAAATCTGTAATTTTGCAATGTTTACAATTGGACACATACAAATTGTCCACAAGAATCTTGAAGATATCCATAATGGAATCAAATGGTGAATATTTTTCTTGATTGTCTAACCTGAACCCCTAGGTCCTCTAGCACTGAGGGAGCCTAGCTAATGGCTAATGTGCATTAGTGCAATAGCATTCACCATACAAGCTATGTTACAGAGCAGGTTAGCATGCTGCAGAGGGTGATTAATAGCCAAAAGGTGCATAACAAGCATTTTTATGGAAATATATCTGTGTGCAAAGTGTAAAATTCTATACTGTTTTTCACAACAGGAAATTTCACTCTTTATCTGACTGATTATATGCAAAAAATGAATTATTTGTTTTTAGCAATGCAAGGTAATGATTATTGCAACAGACCTAGTATTACGAAGAGAATTTTTGTTGTAAACGACTTTTGCGTTGCAATTCTCTCTTCTTCTGCGGTGAGCGCTTATTTGAACGCCTGGTGTTACATGGGTTTATTGTTGTTTTACACAGAGTAGTTGTTCTACACAAAGTCTTTAAGGTCTCTAAACTTTTATTTGTGGTTTATACAATAAATCCACAATAACAATTTTCAAAGTACAAGTTTCGATTCACAAAGTAATGTCTTAAGATGTCTAGCTCAATTTCCCTTTTTAATTTTACAGTTCACAAAGTTCCTTTTAACAGTTCACAAAGTTTTCACTCAGTATTATTTAATTTAGTCACAAAGTGTTAGTTAATTTATTCACGAAAGTTTTTTTGTTCCTTGGTTCACAAAGTATTTGTTGTTGTTATCCTAGCAAATTTCAGTTTATATACCTTTTTTTAAAATTGACATTAATTTTACAACTTATTAATTGAGATTTTAACAGATTAAAACAAGTAAGACCTAAAGCACATTGAAATAAACGGAGATAAAAGCTTCAGATTGAACAGGTGACAGTTCCTTACAATTCAAAGGAAATAAAATAATTATTAATCAGATATTAATCATCAAGTCTGGCTTCAGGTTCTCAATTTACTTTACTTAAAATAAAGAAAGAGTAATGTGATTTTTTCCCTTTTCAACAATTTACAAAATTAGTATTTTTTACAATAAATTGATATTAATTTACTAACTGAACATTTTAAGTATCACATATGAGTTGCTTTTAAAATAAGAAACATGTTGATAGTAAACATGTCATAATTTGATTTTCAATATTAATATACTAAATTATTTAGTATGATGCAGTATCAAATAATGTAGAAATTTGCATCATAATACTAGCATTATTATTGCTATTAATGCATTACCTATGCCAATTTGCTGTTAATGCATAACATATGTGAGCATTGATTGAATTATGTTCTCTATAATAACTGATTTATTGATATGAAAATATATATTATCATTAAAACTTGTAATGCCCATTTGTTCTTAAGATTAAATTGGTTATTATATTATTATATGGAGTCATCAGAATATTGTAAAGTTAGAAAAAATGATGATTAAGCTATGAGTTCTTAAACTGAGATGTCTTTTGAAAATTGTCAATGTACAACAAAGCAATTACCGTAGTCAGCAATCTATATAGCTCTGTCAACAAATACAGTATATTTTCAATCATTTCACTGTACGCATTCATTGGTACACGATATTTTCCACCAATTTTTCAAACACTTCAATATTCCTGAAAATGTTACTGATATAAATGTACTAAAACTGTTCTGATATACATGTAACTTTTTGTAAGATATATTTTCAACTCAAATCTTCACATTTACCCCATATCTGATGCAAAGGCAGCTATTGGCTGGACCAGCACTTGCTAAAATATTTTGCACTTTAAAATTTTTAATCATCATTAAAAACCTTTATGTGTAATATTGCTCTTTCTTAATATCAGTGTTTGTAGAAAACGTGTATCCGAAATCGCATTGATAATCGCTTTATCCGAAATACGTCAAGAAACGACGCTCAACCGTTCGCCATGAATCAAGCTGTCCGCTTCAAAAACAGCATTAATATTATCATTGCTTAACATAGAATAGTATTACTGATCACTTTTAATCAGTTGAAAAAGATATAATGTGTTGTTTTGACAAAATCGCCATCCCTACGCGGACTTCTTTATGTCGGAGTCTTTTTTACCTCAAATGGGGGTGAGTAATGTGTCGAAAGACACAGGTCGATATTTTGAGACCGGTGACGACACAATGCCTTGACAACAGGTTGACCTTTGCGAGCATTGAAATCACTTGCTGTGAAAATCAATATTGGCCCGGTACACGTTCTCTACCTGTCTACAAGGTATAGCTTTCCATAAAATGACAATGCAATGACGTGGAATGGGCTAACTAAGCCAGACGGACAAAAACTAGCTTTCAATTTCAAGTTGGAGGACGAGCGGAAGTAAAGCGCTTTGAAAGAAAAAAATGACTGTCGCAAAATATTTTCTTAACCCACGGACGAATTTAAAGTGAAAATCAATAAATTTAGAACATTACTGATAAATATGTGTTATTTCCTTAATTATAGCTACTCAATAAATTAAAAATACCGCTGTCGAATTTTAACGACAATTCGTCCTTTTGCGGTAGTTAGCACATGCGCACTTATCTGAAGAGTTTTCCTTATTAAGCTGGAGTTCATAAGGATTTAATTTATTACTAATATTAAATTTTTATTAACAAGAGATGAAAAATGGTTATTATCTATATTTAGCAAATCATTAAGGTACCTCGAGGTGTTGTTAAAGGCTGTTATAATGTCATCTTGAAAAATCTCTTTCATAACAGACTAAAAATAGATCAGCAACAAGGGTTGCACAATAAGTACCCATTGGAATGCGTGGTACTTGTTTATAAATAGAGGTACCAAATCTCACATTAATATTATCCAATAAAAAGTGAGCGCCACAGTAAGGTTTTGACACGTCCATAATAAGGTGAAATATGCATATCAGGAATTGCCACATTCAGACAAAACAGCCTCCCCACCCAATCAAGAAGAAGAGAGAGTGAGAGAGCATGGTTAATAAAATGATCAGTTTCAAAAAAGACACTACAAACAACTAACAAAACTGAGAACCCGATGGGTTACGGCCTTAGAACGGCCAGTGGCAAATCAAATTGCCAATGGGGGTTTTAACCAGGTTCTACGATGCACCAACCTCACATTTGCCCCAACAGATTCTCATATAATTATCATTATCAATTTTTAAGTATACGAATGTTTATGAGTTGTGCAACTTTAAAATTCTTCACCTGTTTCTCAAAACACATTTTCCAAGGTAAATGTAAAAGAGGAGCAATCTTATTTATCCGTGCTAAAACTGTTTTAGCACGACCTATCAAACACGTGAAATTTACCACACTACCCACCTGAGCCTATCTTTTACTAGGAAAATGTATAAAACACATTATATAAAACATTTAAGAAACTGTTTTATGAGAAGAAGTATAATTTAATACATTTAATATATCAACAAAAACAAAATGAGGCTTCCATTGCCTACTTATTTAAACTGATCTATGAATTTTGCTTAGAATATTTTCAATGTCGTAAATTTTCCCATCAATTTCAAGCTTCAGTTTATTGTTATAGTCTACTGTTTTCAGAAAGGGCAATCGATAAAAATATGTTATTACTAGTAAGAATTTTCTGTTGTAAAAGATACGTCTATTAAATAGAGTTCTTTCACATTGTTACCTCCCCTTAGCGCTCTCTAAAATTGAAGAGCATATTTAGTCGATAAATGCACGCGAGGGGGCATCGTTTACTATTGTTAATATGACTAAGTGATTATAAAATTAAGAAAATGTTGATTAATCATTTCAAATTTATAAATAAGTAAGTTCAGTCAAACAACGAAGAATAAAAAAAACGTTATGATCATTTAAAAGCACATCAAGAAAGTTTATGCGCATTTTAAACATTGTTTATCGCGGTATTTTCAGGACGCGAGTATCCAACGGATTTGTTTGGTTTTTTTTATGAAAATACACACGTGAATTGTGTTTACTAAAATTAAATCTGTATAATTGACAATTCAGACGAACATTATCGGACATTTTACCGTTTTACGGCATTTTTTTGTAACGCTATAATTTATATTGGAATGAGACATAATTATATTCTGATGTAGCTCGTCGGCGACTAGGTTGATATGTGTTTTGCTTGTTTTGCTTTTGAGAAAAAATATTACATATTTACATAATAGGATGATTCCAGCTACAACCCGAGAAATGTTTAAATTGATTGAACCAAACGAATATTGCCGGACGGCAGGCCAACCAAAACTTATTCAAAAAAAATCCAGAGAGTTTTGTTGTTTTTTTTTTAAATAAAAACTAGTTTGATGTCGAAGTTCGTAATTGTTGTCGCTGAAGCTTTTGAAATATAATATTTTCATTTCTGTTTAAAATCAAAATGACCATGGACCAAAACAAATGAACGGGACTGCGATATTCAGGTCCGAGTTTATTTTTATGACACTTAGCTGTTGTGTACATGTGTGCCCGAGGCAGCGTGTCACTATCACGTAATCTCTCAATAAACAGGAAATTTTGGAGCCGTGACCAAGACCAAGTTTCTTAATATTAAATAATATAATTGTAAAACCCATTCTAAATTCAGTTAAATTTATGTTTCATTAATTATCCTATTCAATATTTTTAAATCCTGAGATTTTGCCTGAAAATCCTTAGATCCGGAGAAGAACCTTACGGTCCGGAGATTTCAGATAAAATCCTGAGATTTTTTAGGTCTGCGGACATTTTGTCTTCTTTCTACATCATTCCCGTAACACGTAGATATTCATGAAATGCGACTTAAACTAATGTCTATTGACTATGGCTGACGATTTTATAAAAAAATGATGTTTATAATAACATGAATAACTTAATAAGCTTAACGGGCGTTGAATACAACGACGAGTATTCAACGCCGATACATTGCTGAATTCATCCGTTTACCTCCAATTTAGAGAGATCATGTAACATAAAATATATTTCTTGAAGTAAACGCATTTTGTCAGAAAAACTCGATACGCTTATATATGTGTCTGTGGAAAATATACAGTAACGTGTAATCCACAATGTATTTGTTTTCATATAAGACTTCCCGATTCAAAGTGGCAACCACGTCTTTGATTGTTTTACGCTTTTCACAGTCAAATCTTGCCGACCAGACGTTTTAAGCCTATTATATTCGGAAATTCTAAAACTCGAATTTATTATGCTTTATCATAATAATTATTATTATTTATCATTAGCTTTAAGACGACACCGTGATCATATCTGTTCATTCTGTTAGCAATGACACAGTTAAATGCCCCCTCACTTGTCGGTTTAGGATAAAACCAATATTTTCCGCACCTAACGTGGCGTACGACGCATGCGCACAACAATGTGAAAGACCTCTATTAGATAAGAGAAAATTAAATTCGTGGAGGCAGTAAATGAAGCAATGAGCCATACTGTTTCATCAAACATTATCAGTATCACAAGATAGGTTAACATGAATGTTAACATACAATGTTTGTAAAGCAAAGTTTTACCATATCAATAGTTATTTTTATGTATTGAAGCGGTCATAAACATAATATACTGTACTTCAATCAAAGCTGATGTTTTATATACAGTAAGGATTTAATTTGATACACTGTCACACACATCTCAATTCCCTAACCCATCACGTCTTTATTATAGTTGCATGGTCCCCGAAATTCTGCTTTATTCAAAGTGGGTTTATGTCCCATATTGTCAAAGTAAGTCTAGCTGTAGATAACATAAAGACTCTGTCACTCTTACATAGCCGTATAAATCAGATCAGCAACAATGGGTGAACGATAAGAACCCAAAGTAATATATGGAAAATATATAATACCTGATATTACTCTCCTATAAGGGTTTTTTTTAAGATAAATGATTTAAATCAAGCGTGGAACTTAAACACGGCTTAATTAGTTCAAATGTATCTTCATCATTAAATTTACCATCTATTTAAAACAAATCCTAAGAAAATGTATTGCTAATATACAAAATAATGAAACAAATGATAACCAAGATTCACGTTGTTATTTTATTAAGATGTGACATTAAGATAAAGTAACCGCATTTCAACTATGTTTCTCAGCAGTAGACAAGAAATATTTAACTGTTAAATGAGTATTAATTTTCGTTTTGATTTTTTCAGAAACGCTATATTACAATATGATTTTTCTTAAATAGAAAAATGTGAAAGCTGAATCACGTTACCCTTAATGCTTTAGTTTATGTATTTCTTTGGTATTGACATGTTTATGTGAAAATCAAAAGTTTACCACCTTGTGATTGGTAGGGTCTACCTCACTTTTTATTTTTAAAGTTTAAACTTTTTTGTATTTAGACTTATCTACATACAAAAAAGTTTAAACTTTAACTTTTAACTCTTTCCTTAAACTGAATCCTTACTCTTTTTTTTTCTTTATGCATAACATATCAACTACATATGACCAGGTGGTAAATTCATATCGTAAAAGGAAGATGTGTGGCCTTGTCCGTTATTTCAGACAAAGTCTGTTTCTTATTCAATACAAACAAAGATCAATTTGGTATTACTGTTTAGTCAAGAATGTTATAAATATCGTTTATTGGACTAGACATCAAGGAAATTGTATTTGAACCCAATGAGAAATAAGTAAAACAAATAGCACTGCATTAATGCAAACTATGTATCATATGTCAGACACTGTTATTTATCTTGTCCCTTAAACAATCACATTACTTTGTTTACATGTTCAATTAAATACGATGCCAGTTTTTCGATGAAACAATGAACTCTACACTCGTCAAAAGTTCTAAGTGCACACTTTTCAATTTTGAATATCTCAAAGTAAACTTATTCTAATTGAATGAAAGTTTGACATCATGTTCATCATGATCAAACAACAATATTTTTGTTGAAAACCGTGCATATGTTTTATGTATTACGTCATCCACGTCGGCATAAGCTATTTATTCGTAATCCCCGTGCGGCAATCGAAATTTATTTTTTACAATTGTTTTTGTTTTTCACATGTTCACCGACTCCAGACAAACACGAATAACACACGAACAAATTGTAACCATGGAACGGTTGACGTCAGCAGACAACGACATTGCCGTCAAAATTCTTTTCACTGGCACAACTTCAAATTTGTTGTAAAAAATTTTGACGGTTTGCGTAAATGCAAAAGAAATACCTTATTTTTGCATATTTTATTAATTTAAGAAGAAAATCAAACGTTATTACTTTCTTGATTGATTACGTTGCTTACGTTGAACGCTGATAATACTCAATAACGTCATTAAATATTTACGTAAAACAACGTAAACTCGAAAATATTAGTGTAACATTTGTTAGATAAGTGTCCAATAAATAAAAATTTAAAACTAAAATTTATAGAAATTCAATAAACTTTACAATCGAATTATTCGAAAATGACTTTTATTTGGTCAAAAAGCGTGTCCGAAAACTGGTCAATTTTATCGAAATGAATACATTTTTTCGTTCGGAAAGGCTGTTACACATCTATCATAGTGAATTGCATCATCCCAAACTGCTATAAAATTCAAAACCTTTTGGCATAAAACACTCTGACAAAAATGGAATCTTCTCCTTGAAATCCTGTAAAAACGTTATGGATAAAAAAGGGAAGAGTGCGCTGGCTCGTCGTGCCCAGCAGACCATTACAAAGCTACAGGAAGATATTTCAGTGCAATGGAATGGCGAACTACAGTATTTTCTTTAAATGTACATGAAATTTAAATTATACAGAGATGAGAAAACGATCACAAATGATAGCCGATGCAATGATAATTAACTTGAGAATTGCTCTCTGCGTACAAGTGAGCTAAAATGTTATTATTTTTTAATCTGGTTAAGCAGACTTAAATTTTTTGGTGTTCTTTAATAGAATATTGATTCTTCTTCGTTGTAATTTACACTATTTTGAAAGATTCTATCAAATAATTTGAAAAATCAACATTTATTAAGTGTGCACTTAGAACTTTTGACTAGTGTATAATGACATAGATTAAAATTTTATAATTTTCTAAGGTAAGATTCGGTGTTAATACGATAGAACTGCTGAATGGTTTTAGCAAATAAGATAACTTAACTTTTGACCAATTCTCTTTTCCGAAATTGTGAAATATAGTTTGAGTTGTATTATCTGTGGTTGTGTAGTTTTGGATTGGATTTTAAAAAATCCGTTACTTCGTGGCTCCTTTTTGACAAAGCATACCTTAGTCTATGTGATAGATGCTAACCTGTTTGGTTGCGTGATGGCGGCGGGAGTTTCAGTGTTTATTAAGGTTGATGGGGAAGTTTTGAAAATGAATTTAGAGACTAATTTAATAAAACCTATCCCTGTCATTATGTTCTTTCTGTTATACGTCCGGTCCCGTATAGGTCATCGGGTACCTATTAATTTTGATCTACTGATCCATTTGCTACATCTTTGTATGTTCGAATACTATTACATGCATCAGTGTCAAGTCACTGTGTGGGTTAGAAAGGATCCACATATTGTTTCTGGTGTCTGTTTTGAAAATGATCGTTTTATTAACCATGCGATCATTATGCTTACCTCTTTGTTTACCCGACGGTGGCAGAGGTTTGAGAGTTTATGAAGGTTTAGAAGGAAATATTTTCTTTAAAGAACCAAAATCTTTGTTTCTTTTATCCCTGTCATCGTATTCTTGCTGATTTGACTATAGGAGCTTTGTTTTCTGTAAGATCATTGAGTACCCACCCCCTTGGCTTTGAAATGCTATAAGCTTCTGATGTTTTATATGTTAGTGTGCTTTTGCATGTCACATTTTTGAGCTGATAGGTAGGTTGGAGTTATTTCACCAAGACAACCTATACTTGTGGGTTGATATGAGAACATGTTGTGGCAAGTGTGAGATTAGAGCATCCTAAAAATTGGTTTAAACACCCCAATCGATTTGCCACTGACCGTTCCCAGGCAGTAACCCCTTGGGTTCTCATTTTTGTTGTGTGGGGGAGGCTGTTTTTTCTGAATGTGGCAATTCCTGATATGCCTATTTCACCATTTTTGACACTGAGGTTTCAAACAAAGTTCTATGATGCATCAACCTCATTTTGCCCCGCCCGGTTTCTTAAAATAAAGTTCGATGTTCCGTCACCCTCATATTTTTCCAGCTCTGTTCTCGATTTAACGTATACAAGTTAAATGTCGACGTAAGTCCGCGTCACCTCCAACTTGACAATTGTAATAGCATGCAGTTTCGTAAATGTTTTGTCAAGCTAAGTGGATAAATGGTATTCTTTGAAAAAAAAGCACTAAATTTATCACGTGGATCTCAACCTTTTCGAAGAAGACGCAAAAATGCATCTTTCTTAATTGTACTAATCTAAATAACGATTTCCTTAATTAACCGTTGAATTCCGAAACGTGTATAATAATATTTTTGTATGAAGTATCATTGAATTCCTGTTACAATCAAATATTAACAAACATCATAGAGTCAAACACGTACACTATCATTAACGAACGAAACAAAGATATTAATTGAAGGTCGCTAAAGTTATTTGAAAATCTTCAGTTTCTGACATATCTGCCATGGTCGTTAGAACTGTTAACAAATTATTCAGTAAAGTTGTATAACATTCTCCGACTATGAAGTGGCTGTCATTGAAATGTGACATTTGAAATCAAGTTGATGTATCATACGATTGTCCTGATAGACGACATTGCTACAGATCGACAAGATAATATTAAACCATGTTTTTGTACCTAAAACAACAGTATGATCAACAATAAAAAAATCTTAGAAAATTAACCAACTAAAGTTAAACTTAATATTATGTATGAGAAACATATAAAAGAAACGCGTCTTTTCAAAAAAATATCAACTACATGGTTGGGCTCATGACATTGGTATAATGTAGGTCAGTGCGTTAGGAGATAAATACTGTCGTAAATAAGTGACTGAGTGATCCGAGCAACAAATAATTCAGACTCTCCACTCTGTTGAAAACGTGAAAATACAGAAGTCATATAATGCGGCATGAAGCAAGGTAAAAAGTAGTCAAAGCCTCAATAATCGGCCTAAAAATGCGACACCATCATTTAACCCAACCTGCAGCCTTGTTGTTATGCTTATTGTGCTCTCCAGTTAAGGAAAGTAGGTTTAAAGTGTCAATCATTATTTAATAATAAACAAATAAATTCTTATCAGTTATCTAAATTTATGAAAATATGTGAAGCTAATATTTTAAAAACTTCACACTGCATCATGAATTGTTGATTAGGTACTAAATATTCCCTAAAGTTATTAGTCATATCTAAATATTTAAGGTATAATTGTAAGAGGACATTACGCTGGTTATTGTTTATGAAATATGTACATCAGAAAAAGCCATATTCAGAAGACACAACTTTCCAAACATTGTTTTTACGAATTACTAATCGTAACTAACCTTGAAGAAATTAATATTGTCTATTTTAGCATATAAATCAAGTCTCCAATTAACACTGCTCGAGACATACCAATTTGCAGTACTGATTTTAAAATACCTGTTTTGGAAATAAATCTAAACTCGGCGAAAAAAAACTAGCAAAGGTGTTCCTTAATACACTCACCGGCATTTCTAATTACACACTTTTTATAGACGAAAATAACTATCAAAACATGGTGTTTATGGTAATTGGTTATAACGGGAGTTGTACCTGGAGTTGATGTCTAATCGTAGCACGTTACACGAAAATCCCCATTCGAGTTCATTCATGCGAGACGAAAATTTGAAATCAGCATTTTCCTCGTGCACACATGTACAAAATGTTAGGCAAGTTTGAATTTAGCCAAAATCATTAGAATTCTAGCCAGAGATAAAAAGGCCGGTATAAAAACTCACAAAAAATGGCGCGTATGACTTTGGTAGAGAGAGCGCGTGCCGTTGGAATGCTCCAAGCTGGCACGTCAGTAAGACAGGTAAGTTACAATTCTTTACCTTCATTTTACTGCCCTTAAATTGTTTTAATTAGAATAACTACGGCATAACGTTGATATTACGATGATTGAATACCATGTTGAGTGTACGAAAATGACGTAACGCGATGCACGTGACGTCATATTCGGCGACGGTCATTTACGCTACAAATGCTTTCACAGAACTATTTTATTGTGCAATTAGTTTAAGAATGTCAGTGCTATAATAATTCGCTGTTAAAACTTAATCCAATTACTTTTTTCAGATTTTAGAAAAAGTCAAATATTTTGATAGTTATTTTCGTCTATAAAAAGTGTGTAATTAGAAATGCCGGTGAGTGTATGTGGTACCAATAACCAGGTTTATAAATAATTCCTTTATTGAAAAATTACGTCATTAAAATCTTCAACATTTTTAGAAGTTCTAGAAAAGCGAACAAGCTTTGAAATATTAACATTCGTTTGATGTTGCATGTGGCACATCACCATCTAAAAATAGAAAATGTACAATATTAAAGCGAAGTTTTAACAAATAAATATCACTGCAACTCTCATTTCCTTAGTGTCTTTCAATACTTTAGGCTGTGTTGAACTCCAACAATCCTCCAACTCGCTCCTCCATATGACATATGTAAATTACAAATGTCCTAGACTGTAGAAGAACATCTATACTTTATATGATATATACTTTTTAATTGCATCCTTGTAATAAAATATTATTAATCACAATAGTAAACAATTAAGCTTGTGAAATGTATCTAAACTAATAGTTAATTTCATGCGCCATGACCAAGTGCTTTCAATCCCACTGTTTGCCATACCTAACTCGCAAACAATTATATCTTGTCTTTATGTAGCGCCTTGTTAACTACGGCTCATTAACATGGTCTATATGTACATTGTCTACATTCGCGGACTAAACCCTTTTCCGAAAACAATCATTCTCATTGTTGTACATTGTAATAAGGATGACGAGCCTATAGTTATATCAAACAAAGTAATATTTCAAGAATAACTTAGCAGCAACATGGAGGATAAAGAAATAATAAATATTGAACAACATAAAACACACCGTAATATGATTTAATCAAAGCACTGAAAGTGCTGAAAGCCAGTGGTGCGTAAACATTATGGAAATAAAACAAATTAATAATGTGGAATGTGACCTATGGGAGCAGTCATATGCTTGCAAAAATGTGGGTTGTCTATATTGTATAGCATATGTGTAATATAAGTTTAATTGCAGTAAATTTTTCATTGTAAGTAAAACAATAACTTTCAGATAGATAAACAGGGAACAATCATTGAAAAATATCCAATTCAGGTGTTGCTGAAAATTAGAATGTTGAAGCCACACATAATAAAACTAGCCAAACTATTGAAAATAAAGTAATTTAAGGAGAACTATTGAAATTAATGTAAAAATTGAACATAAAAAGAAACAGAACAGGGCAAATACAAAAACGCTATAGACTCAGTTTGATCAAGCAGTACAATGATCAAAATGCATCACTGCCCACATTGCCTAGCCATGCTTTATAGCAATACATCACAACTTAAAGCAATGCCAAAAGTCTTATAAAAGTCTTTTGGCAAATGAAAGAGGCATAACAATTTTTTGTGTCAATCCGTAAAACTATCGACACAGTATATTTTTAAATAAAGCAGAAAGAAAGAAGTATATTTACTTCAAAGTTCTTGCAACGAGTATGCGTTCAGAACATTACTTCAAAGTTCTTGCAACAAGTATGCGTTCAGAACATGCGCCATTTGACACACCCCCATTTGACGTCATTGTGAATGGCTAACACATACGCAGTTTATTTAATCAATTAATCAATTAATCGGTAAAAGTGCGCCTTTGTTGCTTTTCTTGAGTAACATAACTAATCCTTCTTTATCAGCAATCAATTAAAATGATCGTCTACAACTGATTTTTCTCGTTTCTATAATTGCTTTTGGAACTCTTGCCTGACGTCTACCGAAAGCTGTGCTGCGACTTTTTATATTTGAGCGCACCTGCTGAAAGGTATGAGCTTTCGGATTGTCATTTTATTGCCAGTGGTTCCCACCACTGGCAAAAAGAGGAATATGTATATCAGGAATTGCCACATCCAGAAAACACAGCCTCCTTACAGAGACAAAATGTTTAAAAAAGAAAGAAAAAAGAGCATGTGTTTATAAAAAGATAAATTTCAAATAAGACACCACAAACAATTAACGAAAAGGATAACCTTTTGGTTTACCGCCTTGGATCGGTCAGTGGCAAATAGTTTGCCACAGTGGGTTTAAACCAGGTTCTAAAGATACAAGAAAAAAGTTTTCATTCGTGCCTAAATCATATTTTGTTTCGGTTTAATCATATTTTGTTTCTGTTTAATCATATAAACAGTTAAAGTAAGTTCATCAAAATTTCAATTCATTTGAAGTCTCCTTTAACATGTTTTGGTCTGTTTTAATAGGGAGATGAAATCGCCAGAATTACAAGAAAACTTATATCGCTATAAGCAAACGCACACAATAACGAAAAGTGATTTTTGTGGGTAAGGCGTAGTAAAGCTGAAAGATCCTGTAAAGATTTGTGATTTTGTTGGAAAACAGCAACTTATCATATTAGAGCTAGCCCAATCTATCAATATAATAGAAAAGGGTACCTAAATATGCGTGTACCAAAATATCGATGATAACATAATAGACAATAATGTTATAGAATAGATAGAAATTCAATAGATAGAAAGGACAGTTTACATGTTACCATCAAAGATGATCTATTGTGTGGTTAAAATTGATTACGTTTGTAACATTATTCCTTGATCTGTATATGTAAATTCTGTTGTTCCAAACCAGAAAAGAAACAAGTAGATATAAAGGAATAAGTGTGAAAAATCATACTAGTCAATTCTGTAATAATAAAGTTACTGATACCTGTGTGTAGATGTTGAATTTTATTCTATATGACAATCTACGTTTACCGTGTTAATAAACTATAAAACTGTGATATGATCAAACTATTTTTATGATCTTGAGTTGTGCAAAACTAATATTCTATATATAATGTTTCATTATTGTAAAAAATGATCTGATTGAGTGTAGAAGTATTTTTACCAACATAAGTTGTTTGTTGTTTTATCTACCGGATTGGCATATAAATGTTAAGTTATTTTTCAAAGCACGCTAGTTTCTAATTACTTCAGTCAGTACAATTTTTACCTTCTGTCTGTATTTATTAATGAAAATATGTACATGTGGAAATGTTAAATATCACGTAGTGTTTCAAACAAAACTCTACTGTCTAGTCTGTGTACTTATGAGTTTAATGTATTGAGGTGACTGAGCAAACGAAAGACTTTAATGATATTTAAAATATACGTATCATTTTAACATCGGAAGATGATCGCTGAAAAAAAATACAAGCAATATAGGAATGTTCATATTAATTTTGTAATATCGGCGTATAGTGCGTGCTCTTGTTTATGATACATGATTCACTAAATAAAGTGTGTTTTATGTGCTTGTTCTTTTATATTGACCGAGAAATGACTCAACAACTAATAAAGGCAATGGAGCCACACGTGAAATGACACACATGTTTTACATCAAACATTCAGCCATAATTATCAACCAACTCATATGTTGATGCAGTTTGCTTACCTGCTAAATGGAAATCAATTTTAAAGCACTTAATTACAAAGCATTCGTTTATTAATTTTTGAGGTTATACACTGGCATCGATAAAACGCGTCCTTTTGCCGTACCTTCCGAACAGTTATTTTTAACTGAAAGTGACAATCCTTTCAAAGAATTAATTCGATAGAGCGCAGTATTGTCGCCAATAAGAACTAATCATCTTAACAGATTTCCGAGGTGGTTCGTGTTATTGGCTTGCTACTTTCAACATCGAAATCAAATTTAATTAAATTAAGCAGGTTTTATTTGTATTAGTTTTTGTTGCAAGACCCGAACCGCAAAACGTGGTTGTTTTCACAAAGCATCATTTATAGCAACACCGTGGAGGAATAATTAGTTTGTTAAAGAAGCTATAAACACGAGAACTGATCATTTATCATTACATTTAACACAAAGCTTTATAATCTTAGATACTTAGAGACATTGTTCATACAAAAGGCCCTAGAATTAATTGTCAGTCAAACTTTTATTTATATCGTGGATGATTACATCCATCGGACTGAACTCAGTCATTGACCTCGATAAAAAGTACGTGGGTGATAATTGTTTTGGAAAAAACTGAACTATCCTACAAATGAAAGTTCATCAAATATTAATAATCGTAGTAAGAAAGTCTGCATAGCTTTTTTTACTGAAGATAAGATTTCAAACCTACATGAAATAAATGAAGTATGTAATAATCTACAAAAATTAGAATACCAAGAAATTTCATAATCCTTTTTTTAAGTCCAAAGATGCATGTTTTGAGTCCGTTCATTTGTGCAAATATTATCCTGATTTGTAAAACCAAATACCAATATAATTGCAAAGTGACAAATGACACACGAACCGTCTCATTACCGAATGTGGCATCAAAAACTTCACTTTGCTTAAGTACTTTTGTTATGTTGGTGTCTTGTAGTGACAAACAGCCGTACAACGTTTTTATTTTTGCCAAATTTGAAAGTTAACAATTATGTACATGAGTAAAGTTGATACCAAACATATCAATATGATTGTTTTGGACAGATTTGGAGGACGTCGTCTTTAGTTAACGAATTTTTATTAATTTATAAATACACTTTTATGAAAGCTAGATAGCACATAATTTCAGTTTAATCTCAGAACGCATAAATTGTTTAAAGCTCCAAATACTATGATTGACTTCTAAATGACGAAAGATATAAATTACGATTAAACGTCGTTGCAAATTCAGTTGTTTATTTAGCAGTATCGAAGGATTGCATTCAAGAATGAAATTCAGTTAAGTCAGTTTTAGACTTAATTACACGAGTTTAAGAGTTTAGCGTATATATTTACATATTCTAGTTTTTCTTATCACAAAAACATACCAAGTACAGACTAAAAAGCAAACCATTTCGAACCGTGTATATTGCTTGATTAAGATTTCATATTTCCCGTATATGATATATTGGTCTATAAATTTTAAATGTTAACGTGGTACTGTTCATTTTTTATTGCAAAATATTTAATATGCCATGCATTTTAGCCCCATCTATCTCTACTTGTCTGTAGTATATTAATTTGTGGTAGTAGAATTATTCTTAAAACGCTGTATATTATTGAACATATATATTGGTATGCTGCTATTGTTGCTACATGTATTAGAGCAATTCATTAATGGCAACCCTTATAAAAAGGTCGCTTTTGAAAATCGTGAAGATTGTCAAAAAGCATTAGATTTCGAACCTTACTCGTATTTTATTTTCTTGCCTTAAAATCTAATACTTTCAACGTACAGCCGATGACGTTATATCAGACTTTCTGTAAGTTACTTTCGTGAAATATTATAAGGAACATCTCTATTCAATCTTAAGAAATTGCCATTAACAAACGGAATGTAAAAGTCTTCTCACTCACTTTTTCATCTGTTTCCACAATGCTAAAACATAATATTTAACGACGTTTGTTAGGTAGTAAGACTCAAGTCATCAAAAATGTTATGATGATTATAGGCCGCTGGTACTGTATTGGTAGTTTTCATAATGTGATAAGTAAATGTCATACTGCTATGATCGCTCTAATAACTTTGCCTTACTGATACCGCTAGGTTAGATGTTTAAACATAAATAAATATTGAAGTTCAGTCAATACAAGATTCAAGATTTTTCTTCGTGGGTGGTGATTTGTATTTATTTATGTTTTGTGTTCTTGCTGATTTTACTCCAGGAGCTCTGGTCTCGGTAAGATCATTGAGTACCCGCACTTTGGCTTTGCAATGCTATTAAATTCTTATGTTTTATATGTTTGTGTGCTTTTGCATGCAACATTGTTGAGCCAATAAGTGGGTTGGAGTTGTTTCACCAAGACAACTTGTATTTGTTTTGTGATATGAGAACCTGTTGGGGCAAGTGTGAGGTTGGTGCACCCAAGAACCTGGTTTAAACCCCCAGTGGCAATTTGATTTGCCACTGACCGTTCCAAGGCGGTAACCCCTACGGTTCTCATTTTTGTTAATTGTTAGTGGTGTCTTTTTTGAAACTGATCATTTTATTAATTATGCTCTCTCCCTCTCTTCTTCTTGACTGTTTGGGTAGGCTGTTTTTTCTGAATGTGGCGATTCCTGATATGCATATTTCACCTTTTTATTTGTAGTGTTTCACTTTTGCTCTAAATGTTTTATGTTTTTTATGTTCATATACTGTACCACTAATGACTTAAACCTCTTTGATGTTACATGTTCACCGTCATATGCAAACCATTGTTTGGGATAAATTGAAAATGTACTATTTACTGGCGTAAATATTGAGTTGCGCTCAATCCGTGGCTAGTCGGCGTGCGTAGTTATAGTTATGCATTTCCATTACTGCCCATGAACAGGCTTAAGGAAAACGAGCCTTCAATATTTTCATATTGATCGTGTTCGGTCGCATGAAAAGTTCCTTTTTCATCTATTTTATTATTTCAAGCACATATGAATTTTTTGTAGAAGGTGTTGATGAACCTATAATTAATGTAGATTTATGTAAAAAAACAACAACACTTTAAACACCTGGTGCATGTTCGTTGTCACGTAATGCAATTTGTCGTGGAATAAATTCAACAAATCAGTGAAATTATCTAAACAAAATTGATCTGACATTTTAATGAAATTGCTGCTATTACTCCTCTGAAATTGTAGGTGTTAGTTAAAATTATAGTCAGAATTCATGACTGCAGACAAAAGATCAAACCAAGTAACGTGCAAATTTGAAGACAAGAACTTTTTTTGAAATTCAAAAGCCAAAGCAAGCAGCAAAGATTTTTGCGGTGACGACAATTAAATCATTTAACAAAGGAGTACATTAAACATCATTTTACCTCTAATTTTCAAGCTGTTGTTCTATTTGGTGTCTTCGTGTGTTGTTTTTTTTTAATTAAAACAACGATTGGTCTCTAAGACTTTGTAGTTGCAGTGATATTTACGATGACTATTTCTATCATGTAAAGTCGTGCTTTAAAGTAAAATGATAAAAATATTCTATGAGGCCATGTGCACTTTGATACAAAAGATTTTCGGAGGACAAATGCAGATGTTTTAAAAACAACATCTGACACTTGTTATTGAAAAGTGGTTTTAAAAATATAAAAGAACTGTACTTTAATGAACTTCATTGCTTCATTTCTTTTATGTACTAAACCGCATCGTCAATGGTATCGGAACGTCGTAGAAAAGTTGTTACGAATAACGTGTTTAAATTTAAGCATACAGGAATAGTGCCATAAATAGGTTTTCTTTGAAACCCTCATAAAACATAACCCACTCATGTTGTTGTTGTTTTTTCAATTGTTTGGTGTGCTGGAATGTTGTCATGGTGACACTATTTCAGTCAATGAGATGCTTGAGATTTAATAATTGTCTCCTGTTTTGATTTTTTAATTTTGGCTCTAATCTTACTAGAAGGAGGACCTAAATCTTACATCAAAGAAAACACAAAAATGCATCGTAACAATTCCAAAAAAAACACCATGAACAATTAATACAAAATAGAAACTAGATGGTAACCGCCAGTTACAAAGCATTTTTCCACGATATATGGTGCATCAACCTCAGACTTGTCCTGCCAGGTTGTCATATCTAAGACTGTCTTACCCACCCACTAATCGACAATGCTGCATGTAAAAGCACACAAGCATACAAAACGTAAGACACTTTTGCGCCCTAAAGCATAAATGGTGTGAAATTCCAACTACAAACCTACAGGCCTGCGGCCGCCGCCCCAATATTTTGACCAGCCGCCGTTATATTTTAACTTCGCCGCTCCAGTATTTTTATGTCGTTTTCAGTTTTGGGTACACTGAAGACAGTCATCTATACGCTCAACAGGCTGCGCGTGACAGGAATTAACGACTTAAGATGACCACCGGATGTTAATTGCACTTTATGACACGTACAGTACCAGAGTATTATCAATAATGATTTTGTTAATTGTATTTATTGGTCAATTAATATGATAACCGGCGACATGTTACATTAGTTTTGGTGTCCAATATTAACAAAACGTAGTATATCATATCTGTTGAATATTAATTCCTAATCCATAATTAGATGTGATCAGATATAATTGATATTTGTAATCAACCTCAGAATTTTGAAAACCCGAGCATTTAAATCTAGTTGGTTTGATGACTATCCGTGTCTTCATTTGTTTACGATGAGGTTTTTAATATGATTTTGAAATGCTTCAAAATCTTTAACAAAAAACTTTAAATATTTAGTAATTTTAATTGATGCAGATTCTTGCATTTTGATGCTCAGCAAATTTGATTTTTTCCACTTTTGGCCCCACCTAATTCTGAGCTCTGGGTCAATTTGATGCAGGTGAATTTAGGAAAAGTGGTCGAATTTTTCAAGAATAAAAATAGATATTGTGTCTTTTGCATTTTAAATATAAAATAAATGTTTATTTGAACCATGAAAATAAGTTAAAATGAAGATTATAAGTAGTAAAGTTCACAGAAAACAGATGACCCCTGGTTTTCAAAAGCTGTTGACATCCCTGAATATTGTTCTAAAATATACAAACGTAGTAACCATGAAACCAATTTTATACGTGCATCTCTAGTTTTATCTTTTAAACAAAACTAGTTAAATAATATTACAAAATTTCCACCGCCCAAATATTTGGAACTTGCCTACGCCCCTGAACTAGCACATGCAAAAAAAATCAACTACAACACAATGATGTAAAAGAAACTGAAAAGACGTCTATGTACATGTACTATTAACATTTAAAACAAGTTTTAAAACTGAAACGAACGTATTTGGACAACAGTATTTTCCTTCTTCAATATGAATATATCATCGATATTCATATGTGCGATATTATTCCCGACCTTTTTACAACCAGTGCAATTAATTGTCATTCATAACTTACATTTGCAAACTTTTACAAAATACATGAATGGAATTGAAAACGAAACCCTACATTGAGTGCGATTTTTATCCATTCAGCTGCTGTCAGAAAATTGAAAATAGCTTATAACAAGTTTTGTAAAGAAAAGAAGAAAAATTCCGACCGCCCCGATTATGGACATGGTTCTTTGATGTGGAATTATTTGATGTGAAATTCGGCTGAAATTCCTGAAGAACAATTTACTGTGTGACAAAAGCCGCTTAAGCAGGACTGAGATTCTAACATTTGACACTTCTCTTACTGATATTTTTTTAGAATTTTAGCTAAAGGCGCTTGAATGTTTGCAAAGTTAAACTCCGGATATGATATCTAATGGACAGTTGGACGAAAAAGGCGATAACGAAATGTACGGAGAGTCGGAGACATACAAATCTAGGATGACATTAACATTTCTTAACAGTTTGTACATCTTTCTGTAATTTCAGTCATGTGTATATTGTCGATACACCATGATATCCCTTTTAAATGTTGACTCGTATTTATGTGGCATGTTATACTCACAAGCGTTTTCATAAACTCCAGTAGGTGTTGCTTTATTAAAAATATTTCTTTTCTAAGAGAGTAAGGAATGACTATGAAAATTATTTATGCGCCATCCACCATGTCTTTTCACGTCAAAGCATCGTTTAAATCCAAGCCCAGAAACACCTATATGTTGTTGTTTTTTCCATTAAAACTACGTACGCCTTTTAGGCCATTCTGGGCTGAAGGTTATAAAGCTGAGATTGGAAACCAGTCTCCAATCTCAAGCATCTGATTGGCTGAAATGGCGACTGGTCGCCATTTCAGCCAATCAGATGCTTGAGATTTGAGACTGGTTTCCATTCTCAGTTTTATAACCTTGGGCACTGGGGTAATTACCCTGAACGCAATAGGTTAATTTTGTATACGGCACTACTGTTCTAAGTTAAAGACAAAGTTGCCAACACAATAAGACGGACACCTTGACATAGACTGAATATATATTACCCTAAGCTGTGTCCGCCACGACGGATCCAATTCGTTCAGGTAACCCCTTCGTACTTAACTATCCGTCTTTTCATTAAATGTATCCCAATGATCGTAGACAAATAAATTCTTAAAACAAAACCGAGCCTGAAATATTTTCATATTTGTCGTGTTCGATGGCTTTCAAAGTTCCCTTTTCATCTTTTTTAATCTCGAATTATGACAGTATTTTTTCAATTCACGTACAATGATTAACTATTTATCTTTTACAATACGTAAAGAGTTTTCGGATAGCGTTTGAGTGCCAACACGCCCAAAAGCAAGGACAGAAAACAGTCACAACGCCAATACGCCATAAACCACACCAATATTTGTCTTTCTCGTGAGATGGGGGAGGGCGCGGCGCCAACACGCCGTTACGCCTGAACGACATATTTTTAGTTAGTATTGTCGACTAGGCAGAGAGACTAGTGCGTTTTTTGTAGTATTAGCGCGCGTTCTTGGTCGTTCTTGAGTGTTGGCGCTCTTTTCACGCACCAATAAGTCAGCATGACGTTGCAAAAATAAACGTTCATACTAATATCTACTGTTATTATATATTTATCATCTGAATATGATACAAATGTCTTTACAATTTTTAAAGTTATTTCTGTACTTATAAAATTTTTATTGTCTTTTTTTCGTAAACGCTGCATACACTACGTGCCTTGATACTGAGGAGAACTGCGTTAAAACAATTTGGCCGTCTGACACTTATCGTTGAATGATATATCAAACAACAAGGAAATGTCATTGAAATTTATCAAAAGAAACATATTATTCATAGTTATCTGTATACTAATCAAATAATTCATAAATATCTGTATATAAATAAATATGTTTGCAATATCGGAGACAGGTCAAATATGAAGATATTGGAGACAGTTCAGTGTGTAATTGATTTATTTTTGTTGGTGTTCCTATCAAAGTTACGAAATGTTCGAATCAAAACAAATAATTTCATTAGTTTTGGTTGCATATTCATCGATGTTGAAATGTTCAAACAAAACATCCATTTTAATGGGAAAAAGCAGAAACTTACTCGTACGTTTTTAGCAATATGGTATCAGTTGTGATAAGTTCACATTTGATTTATATATGTGAATGCCTATTTGCAAGTCTGTGTACATGTACATACTGATACGTCTTAGACCGTGTACACCAAAATACAACACTGATTCGTCTTAGACTGTCTCCATCAACATAGAATACGGATACGTCTTAGTTGTGCACCAACATACAATACTAATACGTCTTAGACCGTCTACGTCAACATACACTACTGACATATAGTCAGTACTGTTACCAGTAAAATAACCCGTTACCGATGTCATGCAGTGATGGTTACGTTTATCAGGGCTATCCGATCAAACCTTTATTGGGGTTGTCCCGGCTAGCTCAGTTGGTTGCGTCGCCGGAATCGCAGGGCTAGGCGCTGTCGCCGTGACCGTGCGGGCTCGCTCCCAGCTAGAGGCACTAACAATGTGCAACAACATACACTACTGATAGGTCTTAGACTGTGTGTACCAGCATGCAATACTGATACATCTTAGACTATGTGCGCCAACGTACAATACCGATTTGTCTAAGACTGTGTGCACCAACAATCACACACTTATTTATTTTTATTATAAAAAGTGTAATATGAAAATCAGGAAAGTCGCTAAGAAAAATATGTGTTGGTAACTTTTGTTGTCATTTAACTGATGAGTTTTACACATTGAAAACAATTATTCAATGTGTAAAATTTATTTTTGTAAATCTATGGTCGTGGTATACCTTGTAGCAAAGTAGCTTTATTCCATATATGTTGTTTTTTTTTAATTAATACGTGCAGCGGTGACATATTATCAACAAGTCTTTTTTGGAATTTCCCGATTCAAATATCACGCATTTACAGAAACCTCCAGCTTATTAAAACTTCAAAACATAAATTTTGATTATTGTAGCAAGATCTACAAAAAAGGTTTAGAAATTTCGACTACATACTAAAACAAGTCAACCGAAATTTCAACAAATCAATATTAAAGTCATCTATTTGATGACAAAATCAAAATTATTTTCAACAGTCATGAAGATATTTTACCAAATTTACATGTCAGAAAAATTATATGAAAACCTAATTTCTCCCAGTCGTTGCGAATGTTGACAATAGCTGTGTGTTGTCTCGGAATTTGTGCTCATTGCGTGCAAAAAAAAGATGGACACAAGTGGAATTTTGTTTTCCCATAACGTATACATTTCTCTTTTTATAGGATTCATCTTGACAAGAAAACAATATACAGCACTCTGTTAGATATTGTATCCATCAGTTGTTTGTATGAAGTAAATTAAATGTGATAGCGTAGGATTTTCATGTGCGACAACAAACTATTTTCTTTCATTTTCCAAAATTACGTCAGATTATCACAGTTCAACGGTCCTGTCAACAAAAGGGAATACAGTTATGAAAAGATATTGTTCACATTTATCTAACTTACTATCGTAAGAACTGCATATAAACGTTTCGAAAAAAAAAATTAAAACACAACAATGTAACACTCATTTATATAAAGTTAATGGGCCGTTATGATCTTTATTGGGGGAAACGCAAATTGAAACCTTTCATTTTACAAATGCAATAAGTTATGCACTAAAAGCAAAACGCGTTTCGTTTCTTTCAGTGATAGCTGATATATGCAATTATCGTCGATTTTACGTTAAACAAAAATCATTTTCAGTCCGCAATGTTCCGAAATTTGAGAGACAATAATAGAAGAGTCGGTGTTTCAAGACGAGTTTTTAATGGTTCTTCATTCTTGTTCTACAAAAATACGAGCATTAACTTTCGTAACTTTGACTTTTTTGAGTAGGTGTTACAAGCAATAGATATGCTTCCAAATCGACAATCTTTTAAAAAATGATAAAGAGAACTCTAAAAGCCACCGAAAACGAAAAATATAAAAATATTGCAGGTTCAGTTAGATTGAGCCTGTTCATGGGTAGAAATGGAAAAGCATATTACGGCCAACGCCGTTAAGCCCCGGGTTGAGCGCAACTCAATATTTATACAAGTAAACATTTCAATACCGGTCCTGTGCATATGACGGTGAACATGGAACTTTCAATACGGCATTTTCAAATTAATACAATTCCAAGGTCAGCATCGTATATTCTCTAAATAAAAGAACATGTTTGACCTAAACGAGGAAACAAAGGATAAACACTATATGGTTTCTGCACATAAATAAAATACTTTTATAAAATATTATTAAACTAATTAACATTATTTACACCATCATTGCTATTATATAAGTTGATAAATAAAAACATAGTTATCGAGTGGATAAAGGAACCTGCTGTTTTATCTAACAGTGACTGCATACTAATAAAAGATACATAAGGCGAACAACCCGTTTTTTCTCCTTGTTTTATACTTCTGTAAAATCTAAACAAATGTGTTTTCTTGTTAGAAAAGTTTAAGTAAACGAATTCCAACATTTACTTAAAAATTAAGGACAATAGAACCCCAACTTCTTTAAACACGAAATATATCTGGTCTTTAAAGAAGTTGCTTTTCTGATTTCATTAAATATATATACTTTGAGGAAATTAGAAACGCAACTTCTTTAAAGGCGAAAATATTTCGCCTTTAAAGATGTAATGATTTTAAAAACAACTGCACAATTATAAAAAAGTGATATATGCATATCAGGAATGGCCACATCCAGCAGACACGGCCTCCCTACACAGCCAAAAAGAGGAAAAGAGAGCATTGTATTACAATAATCAGTTTCAAAATGGACGCCACAAACAATTAACGAAAGTGAGAAACCGACGGGTTACCGCCTTGGAACGGTCAGTGGCAAAACAATTTGCCACTGGGAGTTTAAACCAGGTTCTAGGGTGCATCAACCTAACACTTGCCCCAACTGGTTCTCTTATAAAGCTGCAATCCATAAACAGTGAAATATGCCTATCAGGAAACGCCACACTCACAAAACACAGCCTCCCACACAGCGAATAGAAGAGAGGAAAAGAGAGTTTATTTCTGTAAAAGATTATTTCTCAGAAAATTCCTCTATTCTTGACTCTATAGAAAGTATAAATAAAAATGTGCAAAAATGAATATAAGTAATGGTCATTTTCCCGCTGAGTGAAACAATCACACGAGAACGTCTAATAAAATATTTGTCGACTTGATGCTCTTATTTGTCGTTGTGTTTGCAGGCATACCGAAATACGACAATTTTGTGGCCCCAGACGTTAAACAAAAATATTGAATGACTGTTTCAAGTGTCGTTGTTTTGTCTTTTGACGCGTTTGAGGTTGCCGTATTGGCGCTGTGAATCTGTTATTCTGACGTAATGGCGCGGACGACAAAAAGCCAACTCAGCAGAATGACAAATAAGCACGTCGGTATAAACAATGTAGTATTTTTCGTTCTGGTTGGGGCTTTCTTACGACACATGGCACCCCAGAACACCGCGTTTTTTCATTCGGCGTGTTGGCGCCCGCCAGAACGACAAATAGTTTATTTGTCGTAGCGGCGCTGTTACATTTGTATGTGACGTTCTGTCGTGGTGACGTGTTATATGGAAACGTATAATAACCTGAATATGCTGTATAAAACTGTGAATGTAATTGACTTTTTAAACCCCTGGGTAATTGAAAAATTTTAAGCGACAAGACAAATGATTGCTTTAAAGTAATTTTCGTTATTTGTTGTAGATTAAATAATTGATAATTCCCAAGTGTTTGGCCTTTTTAACGTGTTTACTCGTCAGCACATCATGGCAAAAATAAGCCACCATACTAAAATCAATTTGTACTTAAATTTTACTAGATCTTCAAATTATAATAAGAACGTCTGAACTCTTTTAAGTAAATTTGATTTTTCATAAATCAGCTCTAATATAAAATTTTCATGCATCACACGCCCGGAAGCAATGTTATTTCTTAAAATTTGAGAAGAACGGCACCAGAATAATTTGGCTGTCTGACACTTCGGTGTATCATAAGCTGTTTATCGTTTAGTAAAATGTCAAACAGCAAGGAAATTTTATACAAATTAATCCATAGGGTAATATCATTTATATTTATCAGCATATTGATCAATCTGTTGTTAAAATCGCAGACAGTTTTGTGTTTGTTTTTGTTGTGGCGTGATTTTGGTTGGTGGTTCTATCAAATATAAGCAAAGTTTGGAATAGTGTATGAAGTGTGTGCGTATACTTTCCAAACAAATGAAATACGCTTAACATGAATTGCCATACAAAGAAAATACAATCCAATCTTCCCAGCTAAATCTTCGAGAGTGAAAAGAGAGCATGGGTTTATAAAATATTCAAGTTCCTTTATCATCGACTCTATGTTCTCAGTTAAGGATGCCCAGCTCATCAAGTTCCTTTATCATCGACTCTATGTTCTCAGTTAAGGATGCCTAGCTCATCAAGTTCCTTTATCATCGACTCTATGTTCTCAGTTAAGGATGCCTAGCTCATCAAGTTCCTTTATCATCGACTCTATGTTCTCAGTTAAGGATGCCTAGCTCATCAAGTTCCTTTATCATCGACTCTATGTTCTCAGTTAAGGATGCCCAGCTCATCAAGTTCCTTTATCATCGACTCTATGTTCTCAGTTAAGGATGCCTAGCTCATCAAGTTCCTTTATCATCGACTCTATGTTCTCAGTTAAGGATGCCTAGCTCATCAAGTTCCTTTATCATCGACTCTATGTTCTCAGTTAAGGATGCCTAGCTCATTGTTATTGCGACAAATATAAACCCATTCCACCTATTTCACTGGTATGCTAGGGAGTGTATGAATAACGTTGATAGTGACTTTTTAAGGTTCTTATGGGTTTCCACCTTTATTAATGTTGTCTCATTGACAACATGGATCTAGAGTCCTTCTGTACTAACGAGTTTTACTTAAAACGAAAGTATTTAAAACACGTTTTCTCTTTCTCATTGTTCTTTTCTTTAAATGCGGTTCAACTTTCGTATGGGCAAAACGACATAACGGTTTACTGTTTCTTCTAAAAGACTATTCTCGAAATTTCTGTGCTGCTTAACAATATCCCCCTATAATGTTTCTTGCTTCAAAAGCCCAATACCTAGAGTTTCAGAAGAACTGACTGTTTAGACCTAACAACAGTTTAATACAAGCGAAAAGACAACTCTTGAAACTTTAAACCAAAGAAACCAAGACTGGTTTATTGTTACCAAAGATTGGTTTCTTGTTATAAATATACAATAATGTTACGATCAGAGATGAAAATGTTTAATAGGCCTATTCAAATAATTTCGCGCTCTTGTTTTCTTTTTTTTTACTTTTTACTTTTAAATTAATTAATTTATAAAATAAATTGAAAACAGTTTCTAAATATGTATAATGTTATCTCCATGAAACTTCGAATGAGGCTGTTTAAAATTTTAAAAGCATAAAAGTTCTGAAATATTGATATACAAAGATGAAAAAAATTAAGGTCGTATCACAAGCCATAAGATTAAGATTAATATTAGTGGTATTAAATAGATTACATATTTAAAGTAAGAACATTTAAATGCTGCATTTATTTCCCATTTTAATGTGGATGTTTACATATTAAGCTTGTTTGTCTCGGAAGTCGTAATTTCTTGCGGGCAAAACAACGATGGATGCAAATGAAGTTTGTTTACCCATAAGGTATGGATTTCTGATTTTATACGATTAATCTTGACAAGAAAAAACAGTCTGTCAAACATATTTCATCCATGAGTTGTTTGGGGACAAACTGGTTGCGTGGGATTTTCCGAAATGCGACTACAGACAATATTTTCTCCATTTTCCAAAAGTACATTAGATCAATTGTATAGTTTTTTCAATAATAGGAAATATAAAAGAGAAATACTATCATCGTATATCTTAACATAGTACAATAAGAGCTGCGGTTATACCTTATATTAAAAAAGGCTAACCCTACATCTACGTCATGGAAATGCAAACTATCTATCAAAAATGGTATATACAAGACCTAGTCGATTTCAAATCTTAGTTTGTGGTACAAATGCAATAAATACCGCTTCGTGTCTGCCTGTTATAAATGAAATGTGCAACTAACATCGAAAGAGCAACACATTTTCAGTGTTAAAGGTCTACATGCCCTGGAAAAAATATAGACAATAATAGAAAGTCGGCGATTTACTTCTAAAATGAGTTTTAATGGTAGAATCTACTTACTTTATTTGTTTTCACTGAAAATTATTTTGGATAAAGTTATTCGTTATTAAGTTACAGAAACGCTTCGCAATCAACAATCTATGCGAGTTTGCCGGTTAGAAACACAAAGCAAACACACAGACTCATTCTAGCAATAGCCACAATAATTGTACGCTGCAGCCTAATAATTCATTTTCTCCATTCTTCGGACAATCGAAATTTCAAGAATTCAGAACTCATATTTGGCCAAGTTTCGATTATAAAAATCACGTCCGATACAATTTGTAATAATAATGTCTTATTCAAGTTTACAATAAAAAAAAACTTTAAGAATATTTTATGTACAACTTTAAAACAAAGCTTGTGTGTCGGAGTCGGCACACTTATTTAAAACTTTTATAAAATTTTCCATTAAAAGGACAAAGTTTACATCTTATATCTCAAATGTTATAAGCTGAAAAGGTTTAAGATACCAGAAACGACCGACTTCGACTTTCCATTTGAAATCCGAAACTTTGGCTTGAACGGCCGAATCTGGCGCTGCAAAGTGTAAAAATGTTTGCAGTTAACGATAGATTATTTTGAATAAAACATTATTAAATATCACCCAGGGAACTGTTAAGTCTGAAAATATGTCAGAAGCACTTTAGCTTTGAAGATATTTGTGATACCAAGGGAACAAATTGCGTGTGATAGAAAGTGTACGATTATATACTAAGTCCGAGTACCCTAACACATTCATTTTTAAAAAGGTTTTTGATAGATTTAAAACATACTTGTCAATGTTTGCCACTATAAATGATATATTTATTAAGCTAGAAATTTAAGTAATCATCAGTGTGATTCCGGAATTCATCCATTTAATCATAGACGGTATCTTTGTATTTTTAGGGTCGAACAAAGAATCCTTATGAATGTATCAATATATTTCCTTGATGTTTTATTTTCTGTGATTGATTCATTTGCAAAATTCATTTGTTGTTTAACATATTGTTATTATGTCATTTTATTTGTCTATGTTATTTTTTATGTTTGTAAATTTATGTACTTGCCGTATTTCATGTTGTATTATGTATACAGCCAAAGGCAAACATTTGCAGAGTGCTTGAAATAAAAGTTCTTAAAGTTAACAAAATCGCATCTATTCCTAAATATTTACCGAATAATCGTTATCATTCAGTTTTGAACTGAATCCAATTTTTTGTGCGACGTAATTAAATTATTCAAACTGACTTTAACTTAGAGAAAAATAGAATGGAATATTGAATTCGGCAAATACAAGCCTGTTGACGGACATTCACAGGAAATTAATGTATCCCTATGCACAAGCTCCGGGTTGAGCGCATCTCAGTATCTACGGAATGTAACCAGTGGTAAAATTTGCAATTGTTTAAGATCAATATCGTTTCAATAACAACGGTCAACATACAATCAAACAATCTCTTATCGTAAAATTGTGAAGTTATAAACCTATTTTCAGTGGGAAGATTAAGATCAAGTATGTTTGCTTGCTGTTCACCGCTGAGAATAAGAAGGAAGAAGAGGCCCATCAAGATATATGGTGTTGACGAGAAATGGAAAATGGTTATTAGCTATATTTAACAAATCGCCAAGATACCTCCATTATTATAATTTTCCATTATTGTTATTATTATTTACTTTTTCCTTTCATAAATTTATAGAAATTATAAGTTTTTAACTTCTATCTAGCAATTATTAAAGTCTTGTTCATTTTTAAACACATTGCAACTACTTGCTTAGGTGTGCATTCAACTGACTTCATGTTTTTGAGTAGGTTAGGACATTTCACACTCTATTACGTCTGGGTATCGAGATATCACTATCTTTGGTTCCAATATGATCACGTTGACGAAGTGTGATGTGTCCATTGACAATTTTTCAGTCGTTGATTTAATTAAAGTTTAAACCAAAGATTACTTAGTACGTAAAAAGCATTATCATTAAATGTACAGATATGTGTGTTTACATGATTTGATAAAAGTTCATATAAAATATAACTCCTCAAAATGATACAGATTCTTGCCTGAACAAAGTTATTTCTGTCAATGTATTAGTACAGCATATGTCATTCGTATGGTAACAAACGAAGTGTGATTAAATGTTCTTGAACTGAAGGACCTTTTTACAGAAATATAATTTTTGTGGTTCTGAACAACTTTAATATTTAATCCTGAAGTTATATTTTTCTTTAATAGAGCTGACAAAGCAGAACGAAATCCGAAAGACAATTTTGCCAGCATGATTATTTATTACAAAAGCAACAAGTAAATAACACACAGTACATAGATTAGTCAATGTTTGCAAATTTATGAGATATGTTATTTGCTTGACTAGACAGACTAGAAATTGTAAAATGACAAAGAGAAATACTAAAACCTATAACGATATATAAACACGAAAAGATGCGCCTTGTTTCTTTTATATAATACTTTCACCACTGGCATTTGAACAAGTTTTCAAGACAACTTTTTTGTTATTAATCTTGTTGGAGATTCAATCAAAATATCAGTATCCTGTTCTTTCCATTTTATCAGAACACTTTCCGAATTAGAAAATTTGAAATAAGAATAAGCCTTAGGTGACATATTATTATCTTGGAAATGTTAAAATAGCGGCAAATATATGCTGATAAAGTAAAATGTAGCAAGTGTAACCAACGTAATTAGGCAACCACAAATTAAGGGTGATAATAATCTAATAATGTATCTTAATAAAAACCTTAAGTTTGTAACTACATGTAACTACATGTAACTGCATGTAACTACTACTATATAACCAATGAAACCAACCGAAACACGACCTCTTATATTTTGGGATATAACCAGTGTATCCATATAACCACGTATTGTCCAACAATATTGACCTGGCACCTCGTTTAATTTCGTAAAGGTCATAGGAAAAACACTGGTACATACATGTAACCAGAGAACGAATTGATCTAATTGTTCGCTCCGAACGTCAGTGAGTTGTGGTGTATTGGTATACATGTCGGACTACGGATCTGATGGTCTCTGGTTCGAATCCTTACAAACATTATTTTATAAAAATACACCTTTTTTTCTTTTACTTGTAAAAAAATCATTTGAAATCGTTTACTACTCGGTACATCTGGTCTTAGAATACCCTTTGAATAGTGTTTTTCTACAATTTTATTTGTGACATTATGCAACCGTATAGGCTATAAATGTATTTTACTTTAGCCCATACATGCAAAATATTCAGTTATAAAATACTTCACACTACACCGGTAGTTTACACAGAAAAATAACAGTCTATACGAGTTTTAAAATAATGGAAATTTGAAAATTAAAATAAAACAAACAAAAGTGGCTAAAACATTAATTCGAACCCACGAGTTTACGTCTTTATTGTCGAATTTAAACACTTTTACCGACTGCGCTAAGCGGGCTTCTTACATTTTGTAGCTTATTAAAATTGGTTATACATAACATATCAATTTAAATTTAGATCGTAAAGTTTACGAAATATACCGACTACAGGGTCAAATTCAAGAGTGCCAGGTCAATGTTGTTGGACAATAACCTCACATTAAGGGTAAAAAACTTATAAAATATAAATATCATAATATATAGAAATCTTTGTAACCAGGTACATGTAAAAACGTATGTGAATATATTGGGTACAATAAAAGTTACATTCGAAAAAATAAAGGCCATGTTTTTAAGGGTTAAGTAAGGGTGAAAATAGTTCTCTGTTTGTATGATTAAACAAATTAAACAATTCTGGCAGACGTTCACTAAAGTGAAAATATCTCATCTGGTAAAAATAATACGTCACATTAACTTAAAATATCGACATTAAGCATTTATAATTTGTTTTAGCTTTTTTCAATTTATTTCAATTTATCTGCTTTAAAAAAACTATAACACAATCTTGACATTTAATTTTAATTTAGGTTCAATACCTGATTGTTGTTTCCATTTTTTGTCTTGTTTTACCCAAACCACTTCTGGATGAAAGGTATTTCATTGGCGTTTTGATCTTACACATTTATCATCCACAAATGATGTATCACATATTGCTTTTCCAATATTGTCAATTATTACAACTATAAATCAGATATGGTATAATTGACTAGGCATCTCAACAAAAACGATATTTATACAGGCAAAATGTGTCTCATATGCAGACACAATACTTACTCCTGATTTTCAAACGGAAGGAGAGAGACACTTACAAAACGATGTGATTTACACCGAATGATGTTTAGTAGATCATTTTAATTGCTGCGTTTAACAGCATTCATTTTTCATCCCCCTCCATATTTGTCCAATAAATTTCTATATACAAATAAACAGTATCATGTAACAGTTTTATTTCTTAAAGAAAAAATAGTATTAAGTTAAACGTGACATTTTGACCTCATACAAAAAGTCAAATATTATCTGCTTACCGATATTTTGCCTATGTAAATAACAAAGTAATATATGCATATCAGGAATCGCCACACTCACAAAACACAGCCTCCCCACGCAGCGAAAAGGAGAGAGGAAGAGAGAGCATGTTTCATGAAATTAAGATGACAGTACAAGTCTCGTTATTAAACTTTACTTTGTCATACGGACTTCATAAAACTTCCAAGTACATAGTTGATAACGTTTTTATCATTTTGTGTATTATCTTGTTTAAAAAAACCCTTAAATGAAAAAAACACCACTATGTAGTGTTTTATAGCTAAGCGATATGTCGAAAGATTTTTGAACGTTAGGAGGAGGTTTTTGTTTAAAAATAGAAAACATAGCTTAAATAAATGAGGCACGTATAGAAGCGAAGCAGGCTTTTAGATATTGAAACACACGTTTAATTTCATGTGAAATGTTATAGTTAATATCGCCTAAATTTATTGAAAAAAAGTAAAATATGCAGATCAGGAATCGCGGGCTGTTTAAAAAATGGCTTGAACAGTGAAACAATAGTAAAAAAATAAAGTTCATAAAAAGTCCAAACTGATATTTCCATATTTTTGCATATTGAAACTGAGTACAGAAATGATTATTTTTGAAATAAGTCAACTGGATGCTGCGATATTGTCATTTGGGCTATTTCAAAAATGGCAAATAAAGTGAAAAAATTAATTAATAAAACATCATAAAAAAATCCAAACTGGTTGCTCTATATGATTGTACAGTTTTGACAGTGATAAAAATCAATCAAGTGTTACTCATATGAGACAGAATAAAATTTATAAAGAGCTTTATTGACCAATATAAAATGAATTACAAGAATATTAATGTTTGTGCCGAAAAGACTGTTATCTCTGTTTTGTTAAATTTAAACGTGCATTTCTGTTTTAATACATGTTGAGGATCAAAAATAAATGCTTTAGAATTTGCGTTATCACATTAAGATCGAAACATTTTATATTTTTAAGAAATTGTGTGACAAACCATGACACAGACTTCCTAGAAAAAGCATGCTATACTATTCGTGTAAGAGATAAGTAGGCAGAATATTAAATATAATATGTGTATGATGTCACACTCCTGACAGATTTAGATAATATTTTATCAAGAGAGATAAAGAATAAACTAATTTCAATAAAGTGGTTATATATTAATTATTGCATCTAGAATATTCAACAAAAAACACACAATAAATGTATTTTATTAAATCTACGAGTATATATAAGTCCAATAAATTTATAAAACAAATGTATTTTTTTTCTTAATCTATTTTCTTATCTGCCACGCTTGACTCAATGGCATAAATTTTGATAACTAAAATTGAAGTTTGATTTTAGCTGATGCCCAATAAATGTACCTTTCACTTAAACAACACTAAAACGTGTCTATTTTCCATGGTTCTGTAAATTGATGGAATTAACAAAGGTGATTTTAAAAACCGTCACACTTTTTTTGTCACACTTCTGACGTGCTTTGCCAATTATTGTATAATATTTTAACGGATGGTGCTTTTTTGACCACACTTCACAGGTCTTTTAAGGACATGATAGACACAATTGCAAAATAGGAAAACGGTTGTAAAAGTGTGTTGTGTATATTTATAGTAGTAAATGCAAACTGGCCACTTTTTTGAAACAGCCCGTAAAGGAGGTTAAAACGGACTGATATTTAAAATTGGCAACCGCAACCGTGTCGTTACAAATTCAGTTAATTAGAGCATAAAATCTTAAAAGTAATATCGTACGACAGAAAGAGAAAAGTAATGGTAATGAAGATATAGTGCAGAAAATAATTCGATGTGTTTTAAATTATACGAAGATGCATCAATCATTCCTCTGAGTACACGAACATGGCTTTGTCAGGTCTTTTCTGTGTTATAATAGGAAACTGAGCATAAAACAAAATCAATTTCGTTTCATCATCTGTTTTATTCCTATTTCTTGTAGAAATTGTGATTTTCTATTAGAAAAAAAATAATTGCAATAAACTATTTAACCTATCAGTTTAAAAGCTTGAATAACGGCGTCTTAGCATGTCAAAAATACAAAGAATTCCTCAAAAAAGAGTTATGCTAAATATCTTTTAAAGGAATCTGTCAATTAATAAATTGATATATTACCTGGGTAGTTCACTTTCTGACGGCCTTAGCAAGTTTCCCAAACGTCGGCTAATTATTCGCAACTGACAAATTAACGGTCAACCCCGAATATAAGTCGGTATTTTTAATACTTCTGTAGTATTGTCTCTCCTCCTTTAGCGAAAAGAGACGAAGGGAAACTGACAAATACGTCTCTGCCTTAACAATAGTCACAATTTTGATCGCACTTGGACAAAATATCGTGATTTTAAATGCAACCGTATCGTTGAGAAACTGCTTAATTTATGAATTTGTTACAAAACATACTTTTGATAATTCTACGCAAATCAAGGTATATAACATAAAATGCCTTTAACTGGCTCTAACTTCATTTTTAACGCTCCGTATTTTATATAATTATTAAATGATGCAATTAGAAACTGTCAAATATAAAGTCTACCAATATATTAAACGTCAATAGAATATCGACTTCTTATATTCTAATAGACTACGTGCCAGTCTAAATTTAAGCAATTACTTTGGAAAACCTATCGATTCAATACAGGATTCCTAATACGGGTGATTAAACAGTTCCAATATAACTAACTAATCCCGAACAACATCATATGGTTATTTTAAAACTCTTAGACTACTATAATATTCAAATAGTGTTTTCAGTTTGTATTATTTGCGTTATATACTGTTAAATACCGTTATTGACCGTTATGCTATCCTAAAGTTATTAATATTTACTTTTTATTAATTTTGATATGGTCCTTAGGACAATGATATTTAACACATTGAATTTTTATTTATTAATACTATAATTACGTACTTTATTTGCATGCAAACGAAATGCATGTGTTTCTTAGTATATGTACCACACATATTATAATTTTAATTCAGTAAACACATATTATAACTAGAAATGTGTCCATAGGACACGGATGCCCCCGCTATGCATGTTTGTCATGGTGAACATTTATACCAAGTTATTTGAAAATCCAATAAGTAATAACAAACTCACAGCCCAGACAAGAAAATTCTGGTTTTAGTAATAGTGACATTGACCTTTGACCTACAGGCATGGGAATTGTACACAACACAACGCCTTGTCATAGTGAACATTTGTGCCAGATTATTTTCAAATCACTCTTTTAATAACGAAGTTATAGCCAGTACAAGAAATTTGTTTGTTTTTTTGTAACAGTGACCTTGACCTTGGACCTACAGGCATGGGTATTGTACACAACACATCGTCTTGATATAATGAACAATTATACCAAGTTATTTTAAAATCCAATAAGAAATAACAAAGTAACAGAGCAGACAAGATTTTTATAACAAAATTCTATTTTTAGTAACAGTGACATTGACCTTTGACCTTAAGGCATGGGTGTTGTACATGACACACCGCCGTATCATGGTGAACATTTGTGCCAAGTTATTTTGAAATCCCTCCATTCATAAGGAAGTTACAGCCCGGACAATAAGGAAGTTACAGCCCGGACAAGAAAATTCTATTTTTAGTAACAGTGACCTTGACCTTGGACCTACAGGCATGGGTATTGTACGCGACACACCGTCTTGATATGGTGAACATTCATACCAAGTTATTTTAAAATCCAATAAGAAATAACAAAGTTACAGAGCGGACACTATTTTTCCAACAAAATTCTATTTTTAGTAACAGTGACATTGACCTTGGACCTACAGGCATGGGTGATGTACGCGACACACCGCCTTGTCATGGTGAACATTTGTGCCAAGTTATTTTGAAATCCCTCCATTCATAAGGAAGTTACAGCCCGGACAAGAAATTTCTATTTTTAGTAACAGTGACCTTGACCTTGGACCTACAGGCATGGGTATTGTACGCGACACACCGTCTTGATATGGTGAACATTCATACCAAGTTATTTTAAAATCCAATAAGAAATAACAAAGTTACAGAGCGGACACGATTTTCGAACATACACACTGACACACTGACACACACACAAACACACAGCCAGGGTGAACACTATATGCCCTTCCGCCATTACATGGCGGGGGCATAAAAACTATATTGGTCTGAAAGCTTACACGGAAAAATATGTCAATAAATAGTTAATGAACGTTTCACATTCACAAACACCGTAAAAGAATGTAAAAGTGATTGAGGCTGAGCAGAGTGACATATTTTACATCTGACTGTGAAATGATTGTGCATGTACAACTCAAATTTCTTGTGTTAAACTACAAAAGATTAATAGCATAATCCACTGAACTATTTTTGATATTTAAGATAAGAGACTTGCAATCGGTAAGACCTCTTAACTCATCTGATCATTCGCAATCCACACAGAATGAATCATGTTGTACATTACAAAGCGACAACCCAACTTTCAAAGTTCTGCAGAAGTGCTTTCGAGTCCCGGACTGGATGTACATCTTTCCCCCTCTGTGACTGTTCTAAAACTATATCGAAGCTATTCAAAAAAGAACTATTCTCTGTAATGGACAAAATTGATCAGTATTATCAGGTAAAGTAAGACTTCATAATTTTCAATCCTATGAACAAATAATCAAACATAACTTTAGAAGACATTTGCCGGTCTAGTATTACAGAAAAGACTGTAATATTTTAGCGAAAATAATGAAAAGTATTGTTTTATTTCGTCATGGTTTCTTTTTGAATCCGAGTTTATGAACCAGTTCATTGTCATCACACGGTTTTGATATCTGGCACGTGTATTGCTGCAAACGATTTGCATTTTAGAATAATTCGCCATCCGTATAGGTCTAATTGCGATACCAGCCACTCCCTGAAACCAAGTATAAACATTCGTTGTAGCTTCGTGCGAAATAGGTTGTAATCGTTTATAAAATAATTTGGAAGAAATCCGTTCTTTAAACACCGTTTCAGTCGCTTCAAACAATAGTCGAGACAAACGACGATATTATCTTCCTTCCAAACTGACGATTCAGTTTCCTCAATTGTCCAAAACATTATTGTTTTCATTGTGTAAGATGACACGAAATCCTCTTCTGGAAATTTCTTCCCGATGTACTCTTTCACTAATATCTTCAAAACAATAAAGCATGTCCTTTGACAGTCGCTGAATGACTTCACTAACTTAGTTTCCGCACACCTGAACGATATTCTCCACTCCAAGTCTTGATCTGCTGAAAGATGCAATTTCGATCCGATTGGAACAACCTGAAAACCAGAACGACAGATTTCCTCAACCATGCTTATTTCTGGCCAATTTCGAGTTCGGATTGTCCATTCGTGTGCACTTGCCGGCCACCCAGACTTGCAATAGATTGCATAAACGACATCTATGTCAAAACACCCAAAATATTTCTGCTTAAAAGCGGGACCATTGTCTAGAAATTTGGGGAGAAATCTATTTACGAATGACAGAAGGGTGAATCCGCGTTTTCCGAAATATTCTTCCGTTTTAGCCCTCGAGAAGTATTGATACCCATCTTTGTTTTCTACTATTGCAGGTCTCAAACAGGGTATTTTATTTAAAGCCGACGTGTACGGAAAATGTGAATGCCCATCAAACTCCTTTACCTTACAAATAAAGTACGCCTTATCAAGTTGAGAATATTCATCGCAGTGGTAAAACCATTCCAGACCATTGCGATTAGGAACTGGATCGCCATATCGGTCGCCCTTTAATGTATTATATGCTCTCAACCAACAACTTCCAGGCGGAATTTCTTCTTTGTCTGTAATGACGAGCAATGCGTTTTTATAGTCAACGGGAATATCTTCAGGGTCCGTGAAAGCATTGCAGATCCACGTCATAAAATCAATATCTGAGGAATTCACACACGTGTCCTCAGTATAGCTTCCTACGAGATCTGCCCATTCACCTGGTAGCTTTTGAAACAACCTATGAAAAAATTTGTTGTACAAAGAATTGTAAAACACAACTAATCTCCCTTTCAAAGGCTTTCTTCTTCTCATACTGTGCACAGTTCTGTTGATAAGTCTGGAATAATTTTGATTTCGACACACATCCGAATCTCTTCTTAATTTTGAAATCGTTATACCCATTTTGACGCGTAAAAAGCGTCAAAATGATTTTATGTCGCTTTTTAGCTCTAAAGTAAATTCCAGGAAACCATCATCGATATCTTTAAGAAACTGTATATTCCGAACTTCTTACAACGCAACTAGCATTTAGTGTTAAGAACAAATCATACTCTAATTATAGTTAATATAGGACATTATTGCTTTGCTCTTGAGTAGCCACTCCTTAATATTTAAAAATATGAATTACTGAAATATTAAACTGTCTCTTAAAATAGATATACCTTCTTATGCTTATTTTATTGTTATTGGTTTTGAATTTGTCAATCATAAATTTTCTTTTGCCCAAACACCATGCGAAATCCGAATATATGTATTTAGTCATGCTTTAATTCTGTATAAATTTACAACAGATAACATCTACATCTTTAACATCCTTCTCATTTTTTTTAATTTTAATGAAGTACAAGCTGAATCCGTGCAATCGACTCTTCTTGCTTTTTTAATCTTTGAAGAATATTTGAAGTTTTAAAGGATTGTTTTGCGAATGACCTTATTAAGAAAGCAACAGTGCTGACCCAGGAAAGACAGCAGAAAAAAATGAAAATTGATATGGGTCTACTGCTAATCTAGTCTTCTCAACTAAAGCATGGTTAATTGTTATCAGTAGACTAATATGGTAAACCAATTAAAAATATTTTTTAAAAAAACCTGATAAATGTATTATTTGCACAAAGCAAGGAAATAATTTTAAAACATATTTTAAACATTTTCTGATAATGAGATGTGTTGTTTTGTTTTCGGCATTCTTGATAGATAGATTCACAGTCGTTGCGATATTTGTTCATATCTGTTGTATTTATTGTTGATTTAACTGGCGTTGAAACTTGAGGCCAAGTCACTGTACATATATTGCATTATATTTAACTCTTTTGAGGATGTCTTAATTCAACCGTGACAATCCAAAAATAAATACATTTGGAAACCCGAAGCTAACTATTTATTTCATTGACTTGCAATTGAAGAAAAAAATGTAAAATGCACGCGCATCGTGTTAACAATTTCTCATGTGTCGCTTTAGAATTCAATAGGTTATTTATAACCAGTAAGCGACTACGAATAATAGAGATCTACCATCGTCCCGCATGGGTTATAAGCCGTTTCCATGGAGTAAGGGAGTTAATAGATGTTTTGCGGATTATTGACAGTTTTTGTTTTCTGCAGAAATTTAATTTTGATTTTATTGGATTTTTCTGTCTTAAATCATTATCTATTTATGTTTAGGAATTGAAAAGAAACATTAGTCCGCTACCTGATCCACTGATTCCTGCCTAATAATTATACTTGGGTAAGTAGGAGTAAAAGAACAAGTACGAGTAGCACATCCCTGTCACTGTTTATTGAACAGATTACAAAAAAAATCGTGAACAATTCCAGCCAAAGTGGTACCACCGGTAACCAATCGATCAAAGACAATAACTTGCATTCGTAAACGGTTATAAGTGTACTCCGTTTTACGGAAGCCCATTGGGGCCATTTTGAGTTAGAAGTTAAAAGGCAACGATTCTAACTTAGATGTTAGATCTTAGAATATTAGAACTTAGGTTTTAGAATGTAGAAATCTCTTGAAAACGGGAGACGCCATATTTTTTTCAAGAATATCAACAGCGGCAGGTAGACATGAAAATCTACAACTAAGGGTGAGTTATAATTCATTGATGACATTTTCATGAGAATTCTATCCAAGCGATAGTGTAATTTTGATCTTGATGGCATATGTACCAATAAATGTTAGGGTAGGTTGCATTAGAGTTGTTTTGGGTGTTTGTTAAAAGGTGCTTCTAACTCCGCTTCCCGTCCATCATTCAGTCAGTGAGCTTTATATTTAAATTGTATTAATATGTATTATTTGCTAGGCTTTCCGACCCAACTATTCTAGCTGGCCGTTTATACACAGGGGCTCCTTGTAACAATAACCCAAGTATCTGTTGCTTGTCTTTGTGTTATTTCCCTTTTACAAAATTTGGAACGATATTTTAAAAAAGTATCATGAACTGTCAGTTGTATAAATGATACTATCGGTTTTTATGTAGTATTATAATTTAATTATTTTTCCTATTGCTGTATCTTCACTTTTCTTTTTTACATACGACAAAAATGGTCACTAAATGAGCATGGACATTTGGAATTTGGCTGCTTGTTATTACGCCAGTAACTAGTGTTATGATCACGGATTTAGCTGTCATTCTCAGAGGGGCGCATTTTATAAGACTAGAACTTATTAAGCATTACTTTTTCTATAGCTTATCATACAAGGATATTATTTTGTTATTATATAAAGACATAGGGTGCACTGGTGGATTTCATTTTGCAAGGATTTACTTGACGTGAACGTTTTAGATGCAACAAATCGTATACACATTGAATGACTCAGATATTGTTTCATGGATTGATCCAAGCAGTCATCGACATGATAGCTCAGCAGTGGAACGCTCACAATATTCGAGCCCAAAACAACTTTGATATTACTTGCGGAAGACCCGGTATAATGTACAGTGTACTTGATGGCGGACATAACTATGGTCATCGTGTTGATCAAGAGGACATACATATATCCATGTAACTTTATGGATCACCTAAACGGCTTTATTCTAACGAAACCGAGGATCGCGTTCGAGTGTTGTCGTTTGATAACAGAATGCCTTTGACAGCAGACGAAACATTGTACATTGAAATTTTACCGATGATTGAGGTGATGATTGAGGTGATTTTACAGTGACTTAAAATGAAACATGGGTAAACATAGTAAATCGTATCAAATAAATTGTAACACTACAAAATTCGTATGGTTACTGACCATTCAACTTGTCTGTCAGAGTCGAAAATAATATCTATTTTGTGCTTATTGTGCTAGTTGTAGCTAAAAGAAGAAAAAATAACTCCATTCTTAAACATAAAACTTTATTCAAGTAACAGTTAACTACAAAAAATGAAACAAGATACTTATTAATCACTAAAACTAATACCAACACCTCGACTAGAACTTGTCGATGGCATACCCCCGTGCCACACTCAAGAAGTAGTTAATACTAACGCTTTGTAAAATTAAATAATATTTATAGCAAAGTCCAATGTTATCTTCAGGTCAAATATTCATAGATTAAAAAGAGGTGCTTATCTAAGGGATTCCTTTGTGTTAAAAAGGTCAAGAAATGTTAAAGTTAAAGTTATGGAAAAAAACCATTTTAAAATTTCAAATTTATGTATGTGTGAATATGAGCCAAACAGTTCAAGAAATAATTTTAGTTTCAAGAAATAAATATTATTTAAGATCACTGTCATCTGTAGGTCATGGCCAATAATCCAAGTTAAGGAAATTCTAGTCAAAAATGGTTACGTGTGCATTCAAACTTAAATGGTAAAAAGCAAGAAATACTCAAATTATGATGAGTTATTAAAAATTTTGGTAAAACAGCATCGAATAACATAACCGCTATTACAGATGGAGTTGGATCATCTTAAGCGGCTACTTATTCCAACGCAACTACTACCAGTGATGTTGGATCTTCTAAAAGAGCCTCTAAATCCAGTGTAATAAAGCCATTCTTTCGCGTAAATGGCATCACATTAGGCTAAGTATTAGTCAAATATAAAAAAGAAAGAGAATCATTGTATGAATTACTATTCAATGAAAGGGTGTTATGAAACAACTTCAATGACTGTTCCCTTTGATGAATAAAATCTTTTTTGAATGGATTAGTGTGTCACATTTGTCACTTTATGCCATTTATGTTAATCAGCCCGGGTAATACAGCTTTGCTCTTCAGGCTGAAACAGTTGTTCTATGAATTATTTTGTTTCAACATCAGTTCTTTTTTCCTCCTCCTTCTCATCAGGTTCCTACAAAGCAGAAAACATATTTTGCTTAGTTGAGATAAATTGATAAAAAGTTATGCCCCTTTCAAATGACTTAAATATGAAACCTAATGTTGCCTATAACTTTGAAAGTACTTGTCCTATAAACTTAATACTTGGAATATATCATCTGCATAAACAAAGCCATCTGTAACAACAATAATGATAACTCCTGTTCGACCATTGTTTGGAGTTATGTCCCTTTCAAATGACTTTCATATGGAACTTTATGTTGACTGTAACTTAAAGTTCTTGTCCTACTAGCTTAATAATAGATAATAATTATCATCTTCATGAACAAATCCATTTTGACAACAAGAATGATAACACCTGTTTCGCTATATTTTTTTAACTTATGCCCCATTTAAATGACTTTGATGTGATACTTAACATTGCCTATAACATTGAAAGTACTTGTCATGTTTACTTATCCATGTATATTTGAAATATGTCAACTGCATAAACAAAGCCATCTGTGACACTGAGAGTGATAACTCCTGATTAACTTTTTTCAGTTATGCCCCTTTCAATTAATATAACCGGAAACTTAATTGCTTATAAATTGGAAAGTATTTATTCTTTTGACACAATACTTGATATATGGCATCTGTTTTAATGAAGTTATATCTGTTTTGAGTTGTGCTCCTTTGAAAATTTTAACCTGAAACTTTATTTTGCATATAATTGGAATATACAATAAAGATAATAACTGATCAATTAAAATTAGTAATTTTGTAGAATTGCAATGTAACTTGAATTACATATTTTTATCATATATGATAAAACAAAGGCCCGCATTTCAACTTTTTGCAAGCAGGAGACACATGTGTTCGGCGGAACACCAAATTCTAGTGATAATTATATTGAACTGCTCACCTCACCTTTTCCCTGGTTACTAAAGTCAACTGTAACTATGGAAGTCACTGGTCGCTAAGAATACTTTGTTGGTATGGAACTAATGGTTGCTAAGAAAAAGCAATTGTTGAATTGAAGTCAATGGCCACTGAGGAAAATTGATGGATGCTGTGGGTGTCACCTGTTGATAAGAGAAGTCAATGGCTACCTGGAGTCACTTGTTGGCTTGGGAAGTCAATGGTTACTATGAAAGTTAATGGTTGCAAATGAAAATAAATGATTGCTAGGTTGCTGGGGTAAGCCAATGGTGACATTGACATTCCCTTGATTGCAAATCCTTTGGTTTCCATAGCAACAACTTTACAAAGAGACCTAATCATAGCAACTTTCATTAAAATCAAACAGCCTTTTAATAGATTTGTTCAATTAAACTCTATTCTCGACAGAAATGAATTATTTTTATAACTTTGAAAGAACATCAATCAAGATATAATTCCCATAATTTTCATTGAAATTCAACTTGGATTTTGTCAGAAAGACAGATAGACAAATGGACGAATCGACAGACAGACAGATAGACTTAAAGATGGACAGCCAGCTAGCCAGACTTAGTTTGATCGCAAAAGTCACCTTGTCAGAAAATTCTGGTGAGATGAAAATAAACCTAGCACAAAAATTGACTTTATGCAAATGTAGACTTCATGTGACCGTTACTTTTATCCTTGACAGAGTTACTAGGAAACTTAATAGATCATATACTATGGAATTTTCATATGCTTTAATGAGTTACACCTTATTGAATTAGTTATCCATGCTCACTCAATACAACCACTCCATGTTAAATAATCTGACATTTTATTCCGAGGTTATTTATTTGCAAATGAGCTACTGAAATATAATACCTTTGCATTCCTTCGTTTTCTACATAAACCTCCGCTAGTTGATGATATAAAGTTTATAACTGCCTTTACTTCGCCTTCCTTTCCTCTCTCTGAAGTAAAAGAAGTAATTAGGTTGAACCTCAAGTTGCTCTTCAAAGTGTCATCTTGAATATATATCTAGCCATATTTGGCTAAACTAGTTAGAACTTGCTATAAAAGCCACTTTTGAATATCGTTCTATCCAGTTATAGATAGCTTGGTAAACGAATGCCCATTGAAATTGATTGTTTTGACTCAGCCTTGAAGTTGTACCGATATAATCACCTGATGTTTTAACTTACGAGCTATATATCACGAATACTTGAAATAAGAAATAAAATATTCAATTAAAAGAATTAAAATAAAATAAGAAGTTTATCTCACATCCATCTTCTTGTCTGTCTTCCATTCACTATGGCGTTTTAACATCTAATTTCTAAGTTCTAAGATCTAAGACCTAAGTTCTTAGATCTAACATATAAGTTATAATTGTTGACTTCTAACTTCTAACTCAAAATGGCCCCAATAGGCTTCCGTACGTTTGATATAATTCACATAAACGTTGTTATAGTAGTTTTTCATGCCGTTTAATCATCAAGATTAAACAATATGCCTGACATCAGATGTATCTTTCCTCTGCATATAGTTACATTGTCTCCTATTGCTATTGTTTAATTGTCTTGACAAATAAACCATATCTCTTGTATAGGTGCAAACATTGACAAAATTGACAGCTAAGTCTATTTTCCATGTACTCTCCGAAGATGATGGATTAATAACTGGAACACCTTTCACCCAGTATTGGTCTGGGTAAATCAAGATAAAACGAACCTACAGTTACAGTTATGCCCTAAATCTTCTATTAAGATTGGATCTTGCAGAATTTTTAAAAATGCTTTTAAAGTTCAACTTCATGCATTCAATTTATTAAGAAAAACGTATATTCTTTCGATTTCTTTTAAAACAGTTCCAAACTCAAAAGACAATTACATAAATATCATGTCATATGGCGGCAAACCATTATATGATATCATCCACGGACAGTACATTTAACACGAGATAATTAACAGTTGCAACAAACATGGACCGAACATAAAATTTAGAACAAAGGGGAAAATAACAGTTACATCAACCACGGATCAAACTAAGGTTGACAAACAGTTACAAAGTCCACGGACATACAACATCAGAACATTGGAAAATAAACGGTTTCAACCTAAAATTTTCTGCATCAATAATAATTATATTGTCTTTCCGACGGATTTTGCTGTTTATTTTATGTAAGAAAATATATTTTTTATTTACATGTAATCAGTGACAGTAAGGTCAATACCACCAAACAAATGTCTAATAAAGTTCTATCAAGCACTTTTATTATCCCACTTGATTAGCCTATACACCCACACCAAACGCGATAATGGCAACATTGCCTTCAATATTTCACAGGCTGACTAGTTGATTGCAGAAGTATGTCTTTGTTTGATATCAAAACCAACATTACACATCTATCATGGCTGGATAAGCAACTTCATAAAGCTGTTGCAGCCTCTGGATGCTTAAATGATTAAAATAGGTTATAACGATTAGTAAGACATCAACCTTCTATTAAAACAGGATGTTTCTTGGTGCAAATTACAGTGCGTCTGTTTCTGTGAGAGGCGAAGAAGGAAGGAAGAAAAGGCTCGTCAGATCACGTGCATGTTCACTATTCACATAATGACATATTAGGGATTCCAGATTGCTGGATCCAGTTACCTTAAGGCAGATTTATTAAAGGATTCGTGCAAACTTCATCGGAATCCAGAATATACACTTCTGAATCCTCAAAAGTCCATAACGTATTGATCCAGAAGGGTTGGAGACAAAAAGTTGTTCATGTTCATGGTATCCGATATCTTTAAATCTAAAAGGTAAATTTTGCCGATCCAATTGTCATCCAAGAAAAACACGACATTAGATCAAGCCTCCTTTATCCAGTGAACCTGATTCCGGGCTATGGCAATAACCTGTTGGGGTGAGAGTCCTGGTATTTTGTGCAGTTCATTAAGTAATTTGAACAGATTAATTAGCGGACAGTTAGGCTTTTCTTCCACCTCCTAAATGATTAAATAGCTGCAGGCCATATCCGACATGGAATTATAAAATTGCAGATTTTGTTTGCACATGATGGACACTTGTTCTTGAGAATATCAAGGTCATCATAGGCAGACGTGTTAACACAGGTTCCAAGATACTATTCCTGGCAGTAGTCACATTGAATGATAACTTCCCCTTGGTATGTTTTTGACACAGACAACATACCTCATCGCTCTTATGCCTAGTCGCTCTTACCTAAATCCAATGTTAATACCTAAAAATTATTGTTATATTTCTCCAGCCAAAGTGGTATGCCCCGTGATCTACAAGGGACAATTATAATTTATCTCATTACGGGCTTTTTCATGAACTGGTATTATTTCCTCCTCCGTTTTAAATTGGAGATTTAGTACATTCATGCTTTACAACTAAATAATTGGGAATGTCTGGGTGCTAATTACTTGTACATCAAAATCAACAAAGAATTTCAAAGCACTGTATTGGTATATTAATAAATGTATAACTGATGGATATGTCTGATATTCTGTTTACATAACTATGAATGATCTTATGGAATATAAGGGCGAATAAAGTATTTGTCAGATGGCTCAATCAAGGGAACATCGGGATATTAAATTTGGAAAACTTTTTGCTGACAGTAGTTACATACTAGATACACTGTAATATGCTTCTGTTGGTACTATTTCATTTTCAGTTTATATTGATTCCATATGCATCATGCGAAGTCAGTAAATATGGGGCAATTGGGGGTCTATCATCTTTCATTCTACCTTTGTTGGTCTTGTTCCCAAGGACAGTATATATACCTTCCACAATGTTCTCTAGCCGAATGTGTCATCTCCCACATTATCAATTATTGCATGCTCTATTGCGAGTCTTCTGCGAGGTGACAGACATGGTTTCTGAAATTTGCCATTTAATGTCTGCAACAAGTTCGTCTCTGGGGTAAATACGCAGTATTAGTTGCCAAGCGAATCCACAATCCCAGTTTAAACATCCATGGAACTCTTTTTGAATTTTCGCAATTCGTACTTCCGCAGTTAAAGTAACCCTTTCTATATGGGGCTAGGCGGCGTGGGCAGTACTAAGCATTTCCATTACTGCCCATGAACAGGCTCAATCAAACCGAGCCTGCAATATTTTCACATTTGTCGTGGTCGAGGATCTTCAAAGTTCCCTTTTCATCTATTTCAATATCACAGTTGCGTTGTTTGTGCCGTGTGGCGGCTGTAAAAAGTCTCCCCGTACATTCAATCAGTGCTGTTGTCAGTTACGTCTTTTGAAGGTCGTCGAGCACGATATTTATGTACTATGTGAATAGTACTTCTAAATTTACTTTTTGTTTTTAATATTTCGGCCATTTTAAAGATGGGTGGTTTCAATATCCCAGCCAATATAAATCTGGATATTGTTCAATCACCACCAAGGATATACTTCGTGCTTTTTAAATTTTGTCTTTGGTGTTGTCTGTGATATGATGGATTTATATTCTAAGATCCCCTTTCAAAATTCTATTCTGTTTAGTTCCGCCCATTGTTTTCTCGTTTAGGGCAAACCCATTCTTTTATCTGGGGGACCATACGCCGCCGAACATGGAATGGTATTAATCTGAAAATACCTTATTGAAGGTTCCATGTTCACCGCCATATGCATACCATCGTTTGGGATGGAAAAGAATTGAATTGTTTATTGGTGTAAATATTGAATTCCGCTCAACCCGGTGCTAGGCGGCTTGGGCAGTAATAAGCATTTACATTACTGCCCATGAACAGGCTCAATCAAATCGAGCCTGCAATATTTTCATATTTGTCGTGGTGGAGGCTCTTCAAAGTTCCCTTTTCATCTATTTTGATACGAATAAACTTTTGCAATGGGGCCCTTGTTGCTTTAGAAAGGGGTGTTGACGTTCATAAACGGTTTCTTATGTTTAGTCGGCTGGTCATTTTCCTGATTTGAATTGCTGTCATCAGTAAACGTGTTGACATGAAATGCCGACATGGTTTCTGAGCTGACTGAATTTTGAGGGAACTATCTTGCTTCTTTCATGTTAATACATTGTCATTATCCAGGTGATCATTCTCGTTGTTTGTAGCCAGTTGATCATTTCCGTTGTTTGTAGCCAGTTGATAATTCCCGTTGTATGTAGCCAGTTGATCATTTCCGTTGTTTGTAGCCAGTTGATCATTCCCGTTTTTTTTTGTAACCAGGTTGACATTCTCGTTTTTTGTAGCCAGGCGATCACTCCCGTTCTTTGTAGCCAGGCGATCATTCCCGTTGTTTGAAGCCAGGCGATCATTCCCGTTGTATGTAGCCAGGCGATCATTCTCGTTGTTTGTAGCCAGTTGATCACTCGTTGTTTGTAGCCAGTTGATCATTCTTGTTGTTTGTAGCCAGTTGATCATTCCCGTTGTTTGTAGCCAGTTGATCATTCCCGTTTTTTGCAGCCAGGCGATCATTCCCATTGTTTGTAGCCAGGCGATCATTCCCGATGTTTGTTACCAGGTGATCATTCTCGTTGTTTGTAACGAGGTGATCATTCTCGTTGTATGTAGCCAGGCGATCATTCCCGTTTTTTGAGGCCAGTTGACCATTCCCGTTGTATGTAGCCAGTTGATCAGCCCCGTTGTTTGTAACAAGGTTGACATTCTCGTTATTGGTAGCCAGGCGATCATTCCCTTTGTTTGTAGCCAGTTGATCATTCCCGTTGCTTGTAGCCAGACGATCATTCCCGTTGTTTGTAGCCAGGCGATCATCTCGTTTTTCGTAGCCAATTCTCATTCTCGATTGTGGCCAGACAATCATTTTAGTTGTTTGTAGTGAATCCTAAGTAAGGAGTTGAAAAAAAAGAGAAATATGCATATCAGGAATCGCCACATTCAAAGTAAAGACAAGCATAACAGGAAAAGCCAAACCTATAAAACGTAGCCTCTACAAACAAAAGTTAAAAGCAACATATATAAGACAACCGATTTCCAAAACAAAAGTGAACGAACATAAATGTATATGATGGCTAAGACTCATGTTTAATTTTACTTATTATTTTTCAATTAAGGCCTACCAGATATCCTGTGTTTTTATCCAAATCTCCCAATTTTAATTCACTTCTTTGGATCTCCATATAAATGCGCAATAAAATAAATAAATAATTCCTAAAATAAAATTGAATTATTGTACATTCTTATTCTACCTCACAACGTTCAGTGAAATGCTGCCTTTGACAACTGGTACGCAACTGCTGTGTCAACATGTAAAGATATTATTGACCTTGGTATTGCAGTCGCTTTCATAATGGTCATTTCGTTTTTCAAACATGTATGCAGATATCATTATCCTCGTCGTTATCATATTTGTCGTCGTCATCATCGTCTTCGTCGTTGTCAATAATTTCTTGAACAACAATAAATAAGCAAAACAATGTATCATCTAACAAGTATATTATTAAACATCTTCGGATTTTAATGAAATTTGGCAGGACAGTCAGAATGAAAACTACATTCTGTTGATAAACTGGACAGACTTACAATGAGATAAAATCTCTTGAAGAACGTCTATTGATTTCGTCCTTGTTTGTAATGTCGTATTATAAACCATGGACCATCTAGCTCTCTTCTGGTTGGCTGTGTGGAGAAACATTTTTTCTAAGTGAGTATTTTCCTTGGTTTGTATATCTTTTTTAGTATGACAAGCTTTGAATTAAACTGGGAAACATCAGCGAATCGCAAATATACGGGTATATCAGTTTGCAATACAATTAAAGTATATTTCATTTCATACAAAAGCTTATTGCGAAAAATAGTTAGATGGCCTGCCTATTACCGTTTAGGATCAGGTGGTTTGTGAGTAATAACATATTCAGCTTTAAACTAACAAAATGTATACCACAAAATTTAATTTTGAACAATTCATTTAAGATAATCGTAGAAAAACATTATCAGAAAAAGAAGTGATAGTTAATTTGGTAAAGTAAATTAGCCAAGCGGTCAATCGCTTTAATATACATAATAGTCAGAAGTATTTTTGTTTTGCTGTTGTTGTTTCTTTTGTACAAGTCGGTAATTATCCGTTGCACTAAAATGAATTCTGTGATTTCACAACTTCGAACACACATGCAAATAATTCATTAAAGAATTGTTAAATTTACTTTCTCACAACGGTTTTCTATCACTGAAAATCGGTCGTATGTTATGCCCCAGTTACACAGACGGTCGGTGCCCAATCGGTTGTTTTATTTTAAGTAAGTCGCTGTTTTGATCGGTTGCCATGCGGTGATTGACAAGTGTTCATCGGTTAAATAGATAGTTCATGGGTTGCTGGTAAACATTATTTCTCATCTTTTTTGTTCTATCGGTGGTAAGTATTAGTTGATCGGTTGCTTATCGGTGACCCATCGGATATATCGGTTGTAGACAGGTTGTCGATCGGTAAAATCGGTTGTAGACAGGTTGTCGATCGCTGATGATCGGTTGTAGACAAGTTGTCGATCGGTAATTTTTATAATATTTTCACCGACCGAGAATTTTAAACATGTCTTTAAAAATCCCGATCGGTTATTTTTCACCGACGAAACTCATCTTTCTCCAAATAACAACTGATAGGTGGCAAACAGGTGACCAATAGTTGATATCGGTGGTAATTCCCTTGTCATCGGTTCACTCCATTATTTTGCTAAATAAACTAACGATCGATCACCGATGGCTCTGTGTAACCTGGGTTTTACCCGTTGCATTAATTGGTATAAAGATGTGTAGTGCTTATCAAATTTTGAGAAGTAAACATGTAATCATCATAGAACTTTCAACGAGCCTTAATCGACTGTTGCAAGCAAGAATGCTGTAACATTATTGAATTTAAGAGGTAGTCAGGACAGTCTTGCGTGCAATCCAAAATTTGAAAATTTGAGAGATACACTTGCACTGATGTTACAATGTTTGATGTTAATTGGTGAATTGTTCAAAGAAACTGCATCTGGTTTTGTATTCCTTTGAGAAATCTCGAGTCGCTTGAATTGTCTAGTCATGAAATAATCGTCACAGTCTCAGTTAACTTAACTCTACATTATTTAACACTTCTACGTAAGTCAAAAGAAAGTATTCGTGATGATCCTCTATTACGCCTTTATAGCTACGATTTGATTACTGTTCACCTACATTGGTACATTTACGACAACATATCCTTAAATATTTAATTTGTAATGTCGTGATCATATATAACTCTGTTCGATTTTTCTGACTCGTCATTTTATAAAATGTATCTGAATATGCTTTGTAAATATTTTTGTTTTATTTTTAGTCTTAATGTGTCTCAGTAAAGCAAACAAATTCGAAGATATGAAATCTAATTTCACCAATATTGTGTCTGATCTAATTTTGTCATCAGTAATTGAGTCATATTTATATAATAAATCTAACATCAATCAAATTGAAAGAATGGAGTAGAATTAAATCAAATGGAAACAATACCATGACGCACTACTACATGCACTTGAGGAATTAGATGAAAGCGCTTTGCTACTGTATAAATCTAATTCAACTTGCGAGCAGGCATTGTACATTTTGTATTATGTAACGTTTCGTGCAATATGAACACATTTTATGGTAACTGAGTCTGTTCCACAGTTTCGAACAACTCTAATTTGGTATTTTTTGATGTCGTGACAAAGGAGACACACTGTGGCTACAATTATGCTGTGAAGTCATTTATATCAAGCATTCTGCTCAAATGTTGCCTTCTTAACAGGTCGTGGTCATGGTAATGTATATTTGGGTCTTTATTCAATTTGCAAATTTATTGTATTTACTTAATCCAAGACATGGCTTACATAACAAAAATTTAAGTTCAAGAGTTGTCAAGCTTCTTCAAGTTATTTTATTAATGCTTATATTCACAACTCTTTGCATCCATTATAAGCCAAGGAATTTTCGATTCGAAAGGTACTTGTATGAGTTACAGTTTTAGTTGCCAGAAACAGCTTTGATCATGATGATATTTAATTTTGCAACATATACCCAACAAAAAAAGTTCTGCACACAAGTGTTCTTTTGCGTAAATTTTATAACATAGCAAATAAAACTTCTTACATGTATATCAAGATTAATTGTTTGCGGAGTTAAAAACAAAAAGGAAATTTAAATTTGTTGGTTAACAAGCGCGATATGTCATTTTGAGTATGATAGGGGTCAACAGTCAAAAGTTGCAAATTTGCCGTATCAAGGTTGAAGTGTGAAATTATGAAATCACTCAACATTTCACCAGTGTCTGTTTTATGCAACTATGAGCATGCACTGTGACGCTACTAACAGTTGCTTATCAAAATTTGATACCAAACCATTTCCAGAATTACGCTCAAACTTAAGTTTTTATTCATTAAAGTATCACATGGTCTTACTCATTGACCTGAAGGTATGACAACACAGTTTAGTGATGATTCGAACAGTTTCCATTCCTTATTTAGGAATCAAAGCACCCAGTTTATAAAGTGTACAAAAGCAATCATCCAATGCAATCAACACCTAATCCTATTTGAGAAAAACACGTTTTTCAAATTAATTTATTTCTCATGGTCAACAAGGAAGGTTTTCGTTAATTTGACCGTCATGGCAAATCTCAGACCACACCGGCCACCTACACGTCTTTCTAAACAAGACAGAAGTTGAAGTTGATCAAGCTAGTTGATCTACCCGGTTCTCTTGTTCACGAATGGAAACTAATTCCACAATTGAAACTTCGACGGCTGTTAAATTCCGTGCTAAGCCGCTTGAAAGAATGCCGGATTCATCGTGGTGAATTTACTCAGTATAAGTCTAGCGATTTTTGCAACTTTTGTGTACTAACCCCCAGTGGCTTTAACAATGAATGGCTTATACAGTATTGATCGGATTTTATTTATGACTTTTTTACATTGTTAACCAGGTTTTCTTTAGAAAAATTCCTGGTTATTAGATTGGGGTATGTCGTTGGGCAGGCGGGCGGATTGGCGGGCGTCAACATTTTAAGTTTTTTGTGAAAGTTGCGTTTTTCTCAGTAACCATCTAAGATATAACTTTGAAACTTAACATAGTTGTCTGACATCTCAATACCAATTATCAGGACAAGTTTCATAATCCCTGACTGTATTTTGACAAAGTTATGCCCCTTTTTCACTTACAAATTTTGTTAAGTTTTTTGTGAAAGTTGTGTTTTCTCAGTAACCGTTTAAGATACAACTTTGAAACTTAACATAGTTGTCTGACATCACAATACCAATAATCAGGACAAGTTTCATAATCCCTGACTGTATTTTGACAAAGTTATGCCCCTTTTTCACTTAGAAATTTTGTTAAGTTTTTTTGTGAAAGTTGTGTTTTTCTCAGAAACCGGTTAAGATACAACTTTGAAACTTAACATAGTTGTCTGATATCACAATACCAATAATCAGTACAAGTGTCATAATCTCTAACTTTATTTTGACAAAGTTATGCCCCTTGTTCAGTTTTTTTGTGACAGTTGTCTTTTTCTTAGGTACCATTCAAGATATAGCTTTGAAACTTAACATCATTGTTTGACATCACAGTACCAATTATCAGGTCAAGTTTCATAACCCCTGACTGTGTTTTGCCAAAGTTATGCCCCTTTTTGACTTAGATTTTTTTGTTAAGTATTTTGTAAATGTTATCTGTTGATGCCAAATTGCCTGTTGACACTTAGCTTGGTTTGTTGGTAGCTTATATCAAAACGCAGCTTGGGATTGCTACCCAGGTGTCTGTGATAAAGGTCAAGGTCACTGTTGCTAAAAATAGATATTCAGCTTACCCTCAATATCTTGAGTTTGCTTTAACCTATTGATTGCAAACTTGGTATGTGAGTAGCTGATATCAAAAGGCAGCTTTGGATTGCTATCCAGGTGTCTCTGATCAGGGTCAAGGTCACTGTTGCTAAAAATAGAAATTCAGTTTTCCCTCAATAACTTGAGTTTGCTTTGATATATTGACGCCAAACTTAGTGTTGGTATCTTATATCAAGATGCAGCTTGAGGTTGCTACCCAGGTGTCTGTGATAAAGCTGAAGGTCACTGTTGCTAAAAATAGAAATTCAGTTTCTGCTCAATAGCTTGAGTTTGCTTTGGCCTATTGACACCAAACTTGGTTTGTGGGTAGGTTATATCAAGACACTACTTGGGATTACTACCCAGGTGTCTGTGATAAAGGTCAAGATCGCTGTTGCTAAAAATTGAAATTCAGGTTCTCCTTATTACTTGGGTTAGCTGTGGTCTATTGACACCAAACATTATTTGGGTAGCTTATACCAAGACGCAACTCTGAAGTATGTGATCAAGATCAAGTTTCTTCATACCAGATATTTTCTTTACAAAAGTATAAGTATTAAATGAAAACCTGGTTTTCGGCGCGTGGCGACGTTTTTTCTTGTTTACTTTGAATTGCTGATTTATTTGGTATGTATTAATTTGTTGTGTTTGGTGAAATTAAAAAGATATTTAATAAAATGTCCAAGTGTGCAGAACTTTTTTGCCGAGTATAGTGTGGCAGATTTGGGTTGGAAAGAGTAGCCTCGACCAGGATTCGAACCTCGGACCTCCGGCTTACCGTGCCGTCGCTCTACCAATTGAGCTACCGAGGCCGCTGGTACGAAATCTACTACATTTCCTCCCCATTTTTACGAGACATTTCCAACTTACTTGGGAATGTGCACGTTTCTGCCCAAGTTCGAGTCGAATACCCCAGCCAAACGTGCTTCGCCCGAAAGAGCTCCAATGGTAATCGCCCTTTTCACGACCATGACGACGCCAATGTGGCAGATTTGGGTTGGAAAGAGTAGCCTCGACCAGGATTCGAACCTCGGACTACCGGCTTACCGTGTATAGTGTGGCAGATTTGGGTTGGAAAGAGTAGCCTCGAACAGGATTCGAACCTCGGACCTCCGGCTTACCGTGCCGTCGCTCTATTAATTGAGCTACCGTGGCCGCTGGTACGAAATCTACTACAATAGTTTATCTGCTTTTAAAGTTCCATAATAATATCTTTCAGAAGGGGCATTACAAATTCAATATATGCCAAATTAGAACCTATTTTAGCTGTTTCAATCTTCTTGTCAGATATCAGTTAAAATACTTTCAAAATTACATGCAACATTAAGCATAGGATTGACGTCATTGGAAAGGGACATTATTGAAAGGATGGAGCAAAACCATCAGGAGTTATCATTCTTCTTGTCAATCTGGCTTCCCTGAAACAGATGCTATATTCTCTTCTTACCGAGCATCCAACCTAACCAGACGTGTTTCTTATTTCACCAGGTTTTATTCTGCTATCTTTGAATGTTGGTGACTCACTAATCGTTTCAGCTGATTTTATTATTAAAGCATCAAATGGCGCTTCATTTCACTGACTTCAATAAGAGGCCTGCTTTAGCCGAAAAAATAAATGAATGTAATTATTTTCCGTAAGGCCATTATCAGGTCTGTGCTTGGTATAGAAAGAGCATCTGTAAACTTAAAGGTTATTTGCATTATTTATTGCCAGACAACCTAGACATTTAATTGCAATATTTAAGAAAAATGCATTTTCCATATTCAACATTTAAACAAGTCTTTAGTCCATATTAAAGTTTTGCGATTTTAAAATCGTGTTTAAAACACGGTTATATAAGTAGCCATTGTTATAAATAATCAGTAAATACGAGTTCTGTACTGTATGTCGTTTCGGTCAATTTCACATGTTTGACTATAAATATATAGAGATCAAGCAAAGTGCAGTCAGATTAGGTCAAACATAGAATTGATTAAGTTATATTCTTTATTGTCAATCCAAAAAAAGCAAATATCATGCCTGATGGAATTATTTCATATCAAGAGTTTCACCTAGGAATGGGTTATTATTAAAGGTTGTTAAAGTAAACGTGCAGTTAAAAGCAGTAAGTGTTCTCTTGAAGTCCGAAAATGCAGGGGTCTTTCTTCTCAAAGAGTTTCACTTAGGAACAATTTATTTTAAAAAGTTGTTACAAAATAAACGTGCAGTTAAAAGCATTAAGTGTTCTCTTAAAGTTAAGTCTGAAAATGCAGGTTCTTTCATCTGAAGAGTTTCACTTAGAATGGGCTATATTTTTTAAGTTGTTACAAAATAAACGTTCAGTTAAAGCAGTAAGTGTTCTCATGATAAAAGTCCGAAAATGCAGGGTCGGTGCACGATTTCAAGAAGGGCGGTTCGTTTTGGGCATTCCTATGAGCAGTTATATGATAAATACCAACTTTCTGCAAAAATCCCTAAGAAAACTAAATATTGCTGCCCCCAAAAAGAGGTTTGAGGAACCCCACTGAACCCCCTGAATCCGCCCTTGAATTTGCTGGAGGTGGCCCGCATCTCTGATATTAGACCATATGTTTTTATCAAGCTATTTGTTCCATTTAAGATAAATATCATCAATTTCTCGCATGCAGATTTTCAGAAAGTAATTCAAGTTTGGTAAAATGGCGCATTCCGCATTTATAATATAAGTTTACGCCAAAGTCGTAGAACTACCGAAAATTGATGGCGCCGACGCCCGCGCCGGACAATATCATCCAGGTGAGCAGAAAGCTGTGACCTATAGACAAAGGGCAGCAACTCCAAATTTCCATTGATACTTTCTGAATTCGACGGTTATCGACGAGAAGATATACATGTAGTTCTCATAAGGACTAAAACATTGTTTGAAAACCAATACCAATCACTTGTTTCGAAACATCTTTAATTTTCCCAAAGCTTTTGGGAAAAATACTACTTAAGTAGACAAGTATCTGCTTGATATTCGCTTCCATGAGAATTTTAACTTAATACGGCATGTTTTAATCATATTTGCCAAATCACTCAAGAAGACCAATTGAACGAAGTTCTGAGCACGAGAAACGTTTATTCGATATTGATAAGCCCTATGGTCTGAATAACCAAAAAGATGCGATATCTTTCCTTACCTTACGTTGCTTCGGTCATAAAATCATCAGAAGCTCACGTCACCAACTACGAACGTTGTAATGAAGTCACTACTATTTGGCGTATAACAGTTGTTAACATGTAGAAAATCAAAAGTATTATATTTTCAGTTCAGTACAAATTCATCTGCTAAAGCAATATTTCATTTTCAAGTCAATTAGATCTTGTTTTAACTGAAATTGCCAATATTTTGTACAGACTATTCAGATTTAAGCATAAGTTAATGGAATCACTTAAAACAGAATGCTTTTAACAATCCATGCATCAAATTCAATTGTGTTTGATTTTTTGAGCACTCAAACATGATTTGCAGTTACAATTGTCTTCATCAAAAATTTTCCGGGAATTCTTTTAGTTTTCTAAACATTGCATTAGTACTGTTTAAACAAGCAAATTCGTTGAATTTATATACCCCGCCGAGTACTGGCTGTTACTAACACAACAGCTGAAGACATAGGGCTTTATTTAGATATTTATCATGGCAAAAACAGTGAAAAAAACTTCAGATGGTCAAAACGGTTGGGCAGCTCACCAGAATATAAGAATGAGACGTAAAGTCTTCAAGTTGTTGAAATGAAGAACGCAGTAGTAAAAAAATAGCGCAGTATTTCATTGAAATCCATCCAGTAGTTGCAGAGAAATAGCAAGGAAACGAATACTGCTCTACATGCAAAATGCATAACTTATCAAAGGGCCATAACTCTGTGTTAAACGGTCTGACTGGAACAGGACGACAATATGCGCATCTCCTGATGGTATTAAAGGTTTCCAGAAACATTCATTGAAATCCATCCAGTAGTTGCAGAGAAATAGCGCAGAAATGAATACTGCCGTATATGCATAATGCATAAGTTATCAAAGGGCCATAACTCTGTGTTAAACAGTCTGACTGGAACGATACGCGCATCTCCTCTGGGTATTGATGGCTCCCAGAAAGTTTCATTGAAATCCATCTGGTAGTTGCAGAGAAATAGCACGGAAACAAATACTGCTATATATGCATAATGCATAAGCTATCAAAGGGCCATAAGTCAATGTTAAACAGTCCGACCGGAACATGACTATGATATGCGCATCTCCTCTTGGTATTGATGGCTCCCAAAAAGTTTCATTGAAATCATCCAGTAGTTGCAGAGAAATAGCGCGGAAACAAATACTGCTCTATATGCATAATGCATAAATTATCAAAGGGCAATAACTCTGTGGTTAACAGTCTGACCGGAACAAGACGACAATATGCTCATCTCCTCTTGGTATTGATGGCTCCCAGAAAGTTTCATTGAAATCCATCCAGTAATTGCAGAGAAATAGCGCGGAAATGAATACTGCTCTGTATGCATAATGCATAAGTTATCAAAGGGCCATAACTGTGTGTTAAATGGGTTGACCGAAACAAGACGACGATATGCGCATCTCCTCTTGGTATAGATGGTTTCCAGAAAGTTTCATTGGAATCCATTTAGTAGTTGCAGAGAAATAGCGCGGAAACGAATATGGCTCTATAAGCATAATGCAAAGGTTATCAAAGGACCATAACTCTGTGCTAAATGGTCTGACCGGAACAAGATGACGATATGCGCATCTCCTCTTGGTACTGATGGTTCCCACAAAGTTTCGTTGAAATCCATCCAGTGGTTGCAGAGAAATAGCGCGGAAACGAAATTCGGACGGACAGCGAGACGGTGTGACAGCGCGACAGCGTGACGGTGTGACAGCGTGACGGTGTGACGGACGGACAACGTCAAAACAATATCCCCCTCCCGATTTCATCGGCGGGGGATAACTAGGTGAAATGAACAAATGATGTACACTAGAACACATAATTTTAGTCGTTGGCCATCTATTGCTGCAGAAAACCAGACATTCAGTTGCAAGTATAGAAATTGCTTTTTATTTCAGCCAGTCAAGAAAAGTAAAGTTTATAGATTCTATACTCAGCAGCCTATTCTATAGTCGGTGGCAATCAAATGGCGCTTTCAAATTTAAACAGCTGGAATGAAACAAATCTAAGCCGAACTGGATCTACAGCAGCCGGTCGTGATCAAAGCCATATCCTGTTGCCCATAGGCCACAGCTCATCCAAAAAAATAAATAAATGAAATATGCATATCAGGAATGGCCACATCCAGCATACACAGCCTCCCCACACAGCCAAAAAGTAGAGAGGAAAAGAGAGCATGGTATTACAATAATCAGTTTCAAAATGGACGCCACAAACAAATAACGAAGTGAGAACCAGAGGGGTTACCGCCTTTGAACGGTCAGTGGCAAAACAAATTGCCACTGGGGGTTTAAACCAGGTTCTAGGGTGCACCAACCTCACAATTGCCCCAACAGGTTCTCATATCACAAAACAAGTTCAAATTGTCTTGGTGAAATAACTCCAAACCACCCATCGGCTCAACAATGTTGCATGCAAAAGCACACAAACATATAAAACATAAGAAGCTAATAGCATTGTAAAGCCAAAGGGCGGGTACTCAATGATCTTACCGAGACCAGAGCACCTGGAGTAAAATCAGCAAGAACACGATGACAGGGATAAAAGAAACAAATCGAGCTTCCAGGTTCTTTTAAGAAAAGATTTACCCATAAACCTTCATAAACTCTTAAACCCCTGCCACTGTCGTGCAACCAAAGAGGTAATCACCAGGCCTGAAGAGCGCTGTAAAATATCATGTTGGTAACCTTTCTTTTTAAATTTACAGATGGTTTTTACGAAAAACCGGGAGAAATTAACATTGCCTTTTATCTTCTTAAGTTTATAAATGAAATCTCCATAAAAAAACTGGCAGTGAAATACCTTGTTGCAATAGTGATTTTAAACTGCACCTATATTTATGAATTAGATCTGGGTCACTGGGGGCTAACGCGTGTGACGACAAGTGCTGCGCAACGATAGTGCGTGTTAGTTGCACATCGAAAGATTGTTTACTTTACGACAACATTTATCAAGTGCTTGTTCATTTTTGTGTATTTTGGACTAATTTTACTTCCAATGGAGATCCAATAATGATATTTAATGCTATTTAATATAAACTGACACCTCTTGTTGTTATTCATAGTGCTTTAGTTTAGATAATGTCATGAAACTAGTTTATTTTTAGGTTTCCTGTTCATAGTCATAGTCATATTAACTTCACAAAGATAATACTAATGGCATGTATAAAAATTCTTATTTAGTGTATTAATGATGTGATATGATAATTATACGCTTATTGCTTCTGTGTTTCTGATTAAAAACCACCAGTAAGGCTGTTTTTCTGCATGAGATGGTGTGTGCGTGTTGCACAGAGACTGTGTATGCTGTTCAACGAAGTAACATTTTATGCGTGTGTTAATAAACGAAATCATTTTTTAGTTTTCAGGGAATAGACCATGCTGTATGTCGATACTTCTGTGTTTCATTTGGCGTTGAAACATGATGAGTCAAGTCAAAGTGCAGTTGTCCACCCAGAGAAATATTTGTCGTACATCTATGAGACAGTCTCTTTGTCAAAAATAGGATATAAAGAAAGAACATTTGAAGTACCTGGTCGTGATGTGGCGACAAAATCAATGATCTATTATTTGGTGAATTAACTGGGAACCTCGGCGTTATTGGAAAGCAATGTCAGATATTGCAAATATAAGATACACGTTTACCTAAAGATTACTCATGTGTAAACTTTTATAATATAATCTGAAGACCCTGTCACACTATACCGCGTTTCTACTGCGTTGCCACGGCGTTGTTTAATTTTTCAAGACTGCGGCCGCATGATCGCAAGAAAATTGTTATATTTTTCGTGCAGATGGAGATATCAAGACGTCCACACAGCGACCAAGGCGTTGTTAGGGAGCACCCATTGTGTTCTATTGCGTTCCTACTGATTTATTGTTGGCGATTGACTGTGCTCTCGTGGCGCTTTCACTACGTGCACTGCACTTTAACGGCGCTCACACTGCGCTGACTGCATTCTGAAGACGTTCGTTTGCTATTCCTTTAAAACGAAGTGAATAGAAACATCTTCATCAATAATTTGTTTGTTCTCGAACAGCTGAATCTATGCCTTTGGGCCCTCCGTTGTCGTCCCAGATTGATATGCACAATTTATCTGCTGGACTTGTATATTGGCAAGCAGTAGCCAGGCTTGGTGCCATAGTGAAATGAGTGTTTATTTGCAAATCTTATAAATGTATATAATTGTGTTCGTCTTTTTCATGCAAACGACGATGAAAGCGGTAGAAGCGCACTGGGAGCATGTAGTCGTTGTCATGGGGCCGTCACACTACGACGTTCTGGCAAGCGTTCTACGACGTTTGAGGAAACATTGTTGGTCGTCCATGGTTGCTGGGATAGCGCCAGAAGTGCGTTGTGTGAACGCTTATGAACGCTAGTGAACGTCGGTGATCGCCGGGAATCGGCGGAGAACGCTGGTTCGGAAAAAAATTGAACATGCACAAAAATTTTCACTCAGACCAGCGTTCTTCGCGTTCGGCTATCGTGAGTCAGTCGTTACTCAAGCGTTACTTGGTTGTTACAAATCGTTTGCTTTGCTGTAAGCGACTCACTGGCGACCTGTCAACGACCGCTGAACGGTCCCCTAGCGCACGAAGCGTGTGACTAAAGTGAAACGAACGTTCCTTTGGCGTCCATTGAGCGTCATTCGAGCGTTACCCGAACGTCCATGCCTCAGCACGCTCGTCTAACGTTGACAAATCGTTCTTCGCGACCAAGTGGCACTTGAGAACATGCTTATGGTTTTAGGGGTTTCTTACTTGGTCTCTTGTTACACGCTTCGAGTGCGTTAGACACACGCTAGTGGTGCGTCAGACTAAACGTTAATAACACGCCAGATATGTCATACTCATTATAAAACTAGATGGGTGTTCAGTTGAACACTTGTGTCGCCCTCTGGTGCTGTCGGAATAAAAATGCAAGTACAAAAAGGGGCATTACTCCAACAAATGTGACCTTGACCTTGTCATAGGAAATATAATTTGAAAGTTTGAGAAATATTAAGAATTGGCAAAGTTATTGCCAACGTTAAGTTTTCGTGTCTAAATATAAGTACAACAATGGGCATAACTCCATCAAATGTGACTTTGACCTTGAGAATTTGGTATCATCTCGAGCGTGTTGTCAAGAGCAATATAATTTGAAAGTTTGATGAAGAAATATTAAGAAATGGCAAAGTTATAACCAACGTTAAGTTTTCGTGACGGGTGGACCGACGGACTGACGGACGGACAAAGCGGTCACTTTGTATCGCCATTTCTTCGAAAGGGCGACACAAAAAATGAACGATTGAAACGTTCAGAGAATGTTCACCAGAACGTCATAGTGTGACGGCCCCTTAAGATCACAATAAAATAACTAACCCAGTGACTCTATATAAACGCCGTAGACGCAGTGACATCTCTGAGATTGCCATAAAATCTCAGTACAAGCGCCACTTACAACTACAGCGTTCGCACTGCGACCTCTATGCGCGCCGGTAGAGCTCCTGTGTCGTTTAAGTAGATATAACTGCGTTGCTACGGCAACCTTACGGCGACCCTACTGCGCTCTTTTCAAAATACCTAGCGAGGGCATTTGTTTTGTGCATGCTCAAACGTCTGTCGGCGTTCTACTGGCGATACCACTGCGTTGCTGCGGCAGTGCTTCGTACTGCGCAGACCTCGGCGTTCTTGAAAACCATAGGATCGTCGTGAGAACGCTGCCATAGTGTGACGGGTTTATCTGTATACATTGCACTGCTCGTATTTTAAAAGGTTGTACGTTTTAACTTTTTGTACTACGCATCATCATTGCTAAATACTTAAAAAGAAATAAAGTGTTTTCATAAGCCATTCTTGTAGCCATGGGACAGTATTCAGAAAAGAGAGAAAAGTTGGCGTTATAAAAAGAAATTCATTTACTTTTATCTGTTTGTATTTATTTAAATAAATTTGATTGCAAAATATGAAACATGTATATTTATAACACTTATTACATTTATATGTTGTATGGTATACTGAGATGAATAGATTGATATATTAAATATATTAGAAATATGTCTGGGTAGGTATTTATACTCGAGTGCAATGATTTTAAGATTCGCTTAAGATGTTACATGACCACGGCCCCTAGGAAGACAGAATTTGGACCAATGTTAAACCGTAAAAAGAAATATGTAAGTGAATATATCAACAACATTCAGCTAATAAACTCAAAAACGTTCTCAAATGGTTATCCTCGCGATCGAGATGAGTAGAAATATGCAGACTTTTCACTTATAAATTCCTGTGAGTCTGTGGCTGCCACAAACGGCATTTTCCACACTCGGTCTATGCTTTGCTGTCGCATTATCGTTATTGTTTTAGTCCTGCAAAAATAATGTGCATTTATTTAAGTAGGTGTTATGTGGAGTATGGGTCATTTCTTTATTTAATGCACTTAAAATAACTTTCTGCTCAAACCGGCGCCGAAGGGTGTCAGAAGTGTAGCATTATGAATTAACACTGATGTACAACATGTATGCAACAGAAGTTTCGAACATTCATTTTAATGTATAATTCCTTCCATTTCTTTTCCTGATGAACTTATATGCTTTTAAACTTTAAAGCTATGTGTTTGTACTGTCTATTGTCAGAAAGAAAAGTATAGGTCGTTTATTAATTGACAGTGATCTGACACCTTGAAACCGGCGCCCCGTTTTTATTAAATTATATGTTTACATATGTCATGTTATAAGCAGAGCCTATTTTCATATTTAGGGCATTTCTTATATATAGACATAAATTTGCTTTCATTGTGTCAGTAAAACCTTGTGATTTAACATAAGAGATAACATAAAGTCTCTTTCATAACAGTATAAAAACAGATCAGCAACAAGGGGTGCACAATTAGTACCCATTGGAATGCCTATTACTTGTTTATAAATAGAGGTACCATATCTCAAATAAATATTATCCAATAACTAGATGGGTGTTCAGTTAAACACTTGTGTCGCCCTCTGGTGCTGTCGGAATAAAAATGCAAGTACAAAAAGGGGCATTACTCCAACAAATGTGACCTTGACCTTGTCATAGGAAATATAATTTGAAAGTTTGATGAAGAAATATTAATAAATGGCAAAGTTATAGCCAATGTTAAGTTTTCATATAAAGGGGAATAACTCCATCAAGTGTGACCTTGACCTAAAGAATGTGGTATTATCAGGAGCGTGTTGTTAAAAGGAATATAATTTGAAAGTTTGATGAAGAAATATTAAGAAATGGCAAAGTTATAGCCAATGTTAAGTTTTCGTAAAAAGGGAAATAACTCCATCAAATGTGACCTTGACCTAAAGCATGTGGTATCATCATGAGCGTGTTGTCATAAGGAATATAATTTGAAAGTTTCATGAAGAAATATTAAGAATTGGCAAAGTTATTGCCAACGTTAAGTTTTCGTGTCTAAATATAAGTACAAAAATGGGCATAACTCCATCAAATGTGACTTTGACCTTGAGAATTAGGTATCATCTCGAGCGTGTTGTCATAAGCAATACAATTTGAAAGTTTGATGAAGAAATATTAAGAAATGGCAAAGTTATAGCCAACGTTAAGTTTTCGTGACGGACGGACCGACGGACTGACGGACCGACAAAGTGGTCCCTATGTATCGCCATTTCTTCGAAAAGGGCGACACAAAAATGTGAGTGCCTGGATAAGGTCTTGACAGGTCCACGAAGTATAATTATCATAAGAACCATCTGTAAAGAATGCACTATGTGTATTACAAGCAATAAATGTTTTATTTTCTCTAGCAAAAGTTTTTTTTCAATGAGACTGGTTAGCTTGTCTCTTATTAAGTTATGAGGGAGAGAAGTATACAAAGTAGAAAAATCATATGTAGACAAACAGAACGCCTGAAAATTATTTGATTTAAGTTTTTTCAAAACGTCATTTGAATTTTTTATAGACCAAAAAAATTTTTGCCAGTAGTTTCAAAAGCTTTTTCGCAATACCTTATTACATGTTCTTTTATAGCTTAAGTCAAGATGTTAGAGCACGGATAATTTTGTTGTTGTACAAGAACTAGAATTTGCGATAAATCTTGCTTTGTACAGTGTTTTGTGCATTTTAGGCAACTTCGAGCTTATATGAGCTAAAATGGTTGAATTTTTAACTGAAACTTTAAGTTTAGTAATTAGGCAACTTTTTTTATGAAACTGTAGCCTAGTCTCATTGCTGGTTCTTTCTTGAACATTTCAATTCTTCAACAACTGCATTTTTGTTCCCCTGCACCAACTAAGTGTTGCCTTAGAAATACAAGGCAGTCTGAAGGACAGCAATATCCCACACCACATGAGGGAATGTTGATAAATATCAAGTTTAGATTAAACATAAAAATTATGGCTCTTTAACAATCAGAGAAAGTGGGTTTTTAAGCCCATACAAAAAGTTAGGTCAATTTTTGTTACTTGCTGATCTAGACTGTTAGCTTCTTGGTCAGAAATATCTGAGTGAACGCAAACAGTGTAGATCCTGATCAGATGGCTCATATATCGCACATTTGATATCAGCCACATACCATGGAGTAAAGGGCTTATGCAAAGTGCAGAAAATCTACCTCGAAATTTAATGTAGGAGTTACTCATATAAGAAAAATAAACTCGGCAGTTCATGCCATGTGCAACTGCATAAAAATTCATCCTTTCAAGGGGGTGGGCTGCAGGAAAAAGGGGAATCTGGTTTTATTTCTATTCTTCTACTTGTTTCATTAGAACCATTGGCAAAGTGTTACACTAAGAAAATTAAAATGAATAATTTTATTATTTAAAAGTGTGTTTAATTTATCACAATATTTTGCTTCTTTGTAAAGCTTTCATTTTGCATATTAATGCATCCTTACATGTTATCACTTTAACATTTTTCCTCCATATACACACCTTTCTTGCATGTGCGAACAGTATAGATCCAATCAGCACATCCTTACCATCTGATCAGGATCTGCACTGTTAGCTTTATGATTCATTAGGTAATTTTTTACCAAAATGCGACCAGTGCAAATCCTGATCAGACAGCACATTGGTCACACGCATAAAAATGTGTATATATGGAGGAAAGGGTTAATACATTTTGCAGTTTTCTGTGACCTGTAATTATTTCTGCAAAACAAAATTGTCACATTCACCCTTGGCAAAGTAATCTCACAACATTTCATATTTAAAAATATATAAATACAAACTCATGAATCTAAAAATTAATTAAAGTAAAACTAAATTATTTAAAAAATAGATATTAAAAATCACATGATGTTAAGGAAGGTGGAACCACCATGCCAATTTTCTTAAGTTCTTAATGGACAGTACTGTAAACTAACATCACGACTGCGGTAAATGCCGAGCCTGTTATATTTTGGACTCGTAATCAAAAGTGGCACCATGGGGATCAATTTCTCAAATTGAACAAAACCACCAACTTTGTAAGCCCATGTGATGACACCACTAACCAGTTAAGGTAGACTCTTTCACGTGTTCAGAAACATAGCCAAGGAAGATGACGCAACAGTGATCATTTTCTGAAGTTGAAAAAATAACTGCTGACAGTATTGTATGCCGATGTTATGACATTACTGGCAGTTAGAGCAGAGTCTGACATATCCTGGGAAACATAGCCAACATTCTGTAGTGATGCTGTTTCAGTCGGTGCCGGCAGTGCTGGAATATTGTCTGGTACCCGTTCCCAGTCGGCGGCTTCAGCATCCTCCGAACCAACGTGTGGGTCATCATCACTCTCCTCTGATTGGCCGTTAGAATCTTCCACCGAGTCCATCATGTCTTGAACAATTTCAAATGATCCCATCCTGAAAAAAAATGTGACTGAATTGTGAGTAAGGAATGATAAAAAGGAAACATGTTGCTATATTAAGAAACATTTTGGAAGATATAATTGTCTATGTTTCATATCCTACTGTGTTTGTCAGAGGAGACAGTGTTCTTGACAAATCAATTTGTTTGAAATAAATGCAATTTTGATAATAATTATCTTTTGACAATTTATCATTATATTACATTGAAAAAAGGGATAACTAAACTATAACATATTTCTGAAGCATTAGAAAATTGTTATTATATTTGTGCTGAACATCTGTTACAAAATATATGAAGAATAGGTCCCTAGATTTAAATATATTATATGAAAGGTTTGAAAGGTGTGTATTAAAAAATATATATTTTTGAAAGAATTATGTAACTAGTTGGAACTTATAAGGTCATCACATTGGACATCTATTTAAGTTTCATATCAATCACTTAAGTAATTTTAAACATATTGATCAACTGAATGAAAAGTTTCAAAAGGGACGTTACCACTTAAAATGTTTTGGAAGTATCAATCAATTACCCAGTACATGATGTTTAAGTTTTTAACCAAATAAATAAAAATTGCATGCTAATCTGAGTAAAACTAGAATTTAGTGTTCCCCTAAACATGTGTTGCCTAAAATTGCATTTGAAAGGGGCATAGGTAAGGGCATAATACATTCATAAGATATATATACATCTACATAAGTTATAGGCAACATTAAGTTTCATGTTAAAGACAGGGGACTACAGGATGCCGCTGCCACCTGACTATACGATACCTATGTGTCTACCTACCATCACAGGCGACATAAAAAAGGCATAATCTTAATGTTTTATTTCCAGAAACCCGCCAAGTTGATTTTGAATAGCCATATTAGAGTTTTCAGTGAGAACTGGGGATTTGATGTTCACATACCTGCCGAGTTGATGATGATTGATAAGTTGTAGCACATTATGCAGTGTGTGCTTCGGTTCAATGTTTTCTGTATCTACCCCCTGAGAGAAGCACAGGTACAAAACATTCTTGTTCAGCCGGGAAACAGCACTGTTAAACTGCTTCTCAGACAGATCACTAACACAGAACTCGCTGAAAACAATGTGAAAACAATTGATTACAATTTAAAATGTTAATTGTTTAACAATGTGGCAGTATTTAGTTAAGTTTAGTCAGTTTACGTATTCCCAAGTTCAAAAATGAAAACTGGAGACCAGTCTTAAATCTCAAGCATATGACTGGCTGAAATAGTCTCCATTTTTGCATATCAGATGTTTGAGATTTGAGACTAGTTTCCAGTTATATTTTTTATGATCTTGGGCACAAGTCTGTTTCCTAGCACAATGGTAGGTGTGTTGTTGGAATGACTTCTCTTCAGAAACTTACTAAAACAATAATATAAACTTTTAAACCGTTAAACACGTTATGATATTCTTAAGCAAATAAATTTTCTACGCCATTCATAAACTTACTATTGCATTACTGTTTTTATTTCAACTTTTATGTAAACCACATAGTAGACTTAATTTCTCATGTTTAGTGTAATTAAATTTGTTTTGAGCAAAAAGGGTATATAATAAAAGGAACATAATTACAGTAAACAGTCTGTAGGTTCGTATTATTTCTAGTTGCGTATGTAAATAACAATATGCTCGACCTTCTGTCTCATGTGATTCTGTTTACATACCCAACTCGAAAATATGAACCTACGGATTTCATACTGTTATAATAGTATATATATATATATAATACAGCCATATTGTGAAAAATTAGATCCCAAGAATACCTGTAACACTGTCGTTTTGGAAGACTGACATTCAGTATGTGTGCTAGAAGGCCTACAAGTTGTGAGGTGTAACACAGTGCTGCTATGATGCTGTTTCCAGGATTATCCGGACAACTGGCTTCAGTACTACACTCTTCCCGAGATCGAGCCACTGTATAATATATACGTGCAATGTATACTTTTAACACTTTTATAATGCATACTGTTTTGACAGACAATAACAAACTATTCTGTAAAAGCGATGCAACACTAGAATTGCAGGGTTAATTTCCACGAAATAGGGTAAATTTACAGTTTCCATTGGAAGGTTTAATAAGAGAACTTGTGATCACCATACCCATGAGATTATACTGTGCATATTCCCCATGTGACGGCAGGCTTGGCTCAACAATTGTGTACTGACTGCTAGAATATATCCAGCGCCCTCTTACATAAGCTGTCTGACATGCCTCCTGTAACGCCCTCACTGTGTCACTACCATCCATCGTCATACTGTCACTGAAATGATGTACAACATTTACACAGAAGTAAGTAACTGTGTCCAAGGTTATAAAACTGAGCATGGAAACCAGTCTCAAATCTCAAGCATCTGATTGGCTGAAATGACCAGTCGCCATTTCAGCCAATGAGATGCTTGAGATTTGAGACTGGTTTCCAATCTCAGCTTTATAACCTTGGGCCCTGGTGGAGAAGCTTGATACTTGCACAGATGTTAAATGATGGTAAATCCACAATATTCTATTTCCTAGCATTCTGACCAGTTGCCTAATTGTCTAGATACTTCCACACAATAAACAGCTGCCTAAACCATACCAGGAGAAAAAGGTTTAAGGTGTCAAATTTAAATTGGTACTGAAAAACTTGTGTTTGGTCTCCTCAGTATGACACTGTACCCCTGGATTGGATCCACTCAGACCTAAATGCTAAAACGCTTTAACCCTTTGCTCCGAAGATACACCTTTATGGCATGAGTAAACATGGTAGATCCAGATCAGCTGGTCCATCCATCTGCATTGTTCGCTTTAAGATTCATTAGTTTATTGCTGAACAAGATGCGACCAGTGCAGATCCAGATCAGATGGCACAGATCAGCTGGTTGATCTTGATCTATTATGGTCGCACTCATACAATGTGTATATATGGAGTGTACGGTTAAATATACAGACCAATCTTGGACAACAGCCATCTGATTGGTCAATATTGACTTATGGGAAGACGGTAAAATGAGACTTGTTTCCATACTAAGTTTTAAATCTTCAGAAAAGTAGGAGATTTACAAACTTTAAAAAACAGCAGATTTTTTCATGAAAATTATAATGAGTGCTTTTGAGTCTGATAATGCAATTTAGCCATAAAAACCAGTAGCTCAACCTTTAGTGGAAGTCTTCAAGCTAACAAGAAATATATCATAGCACATATTTAAATAAATAATTCTTACAGGGATGAAAATCCTAAACCTACCCCTTGTTCTTCACTTCTGAAACAGGAAAAATGTAAGTGATGAGATCTTTTATATGCTTTTGCCTGAGTTCCATTAACTCTGTGTGTCTGCTTTCCAATTTCTCTTGTTTCATCTTGATAGTGTCCGTCACTTTATCAATATATTCTACAATTCTTCTCTTTTTCTCTTTATGTCTCTTTCCCTTTGCATAGCGAACATGGTTTTCTTTTCTGACTCTCTCAATGCTGGACCTTTCTGAAAAATAAATACATGAATCTTATTGAATAATATTTCTGAACTGGCAAAACCAAATGCTGTTTGTTTCACTATGCCTTTCAAGAAAAAAAAAACAACAAAAAAACATTCCTTGGTATTTAATACATAACAGTTTGGCATGCCTATAACCAGGTGCAGTTTTGGGTGTACCATTAGAAACTTTTTTGGACAAGACAATATTTTAAAAATTAAAAGTGCATACATTTTATAATTATATGCCTCTTGCACAATTGTAGGCTTGGAATGCAGGGCAGTGAATGTGGCACTACAATTGAGTGAGGACTATGTTGCAGTAGAAAAAAGTCAGTTTTTAAAAACAACATAGATATATCTTGCAACGTAAATGCCTTCATACAATCTTAATTTGACGTCCACCTATGCATTCTATGACCAGGTGCCTAAGGTACCCGCAACATTTTGTTTTAAGAACACAAATCTTTTAACAAAAAAGTTGTTGAAAGTAATATATAGTTTAAGCAGTGGAAACATGCCAAACATACTTTGTTGGTATTTTTTAAGTAACTTTATCAATCAGTTTAATCCTTTCCTCCATATATACACATTTTTGTGCATGTGTGACCAGTGTAGATCCAGATCAGCCGGCACACCAGTGCTGTCTGATCAGGATCTGCACTGGTGGCATTTTGGTCAGAAATAATCTAACAAATCAAAAAGTGAACAGTTTAGATCTAAACCATTCGTCCATGCAATAAAGGTGTATCTAGGAGGAAAAGGTAACAACACCAGAGTGCTAAAAACCCTTTGATAGCAAACAAATATTACAGAATACCTTTAATAATCAGGTCCTTTGTGGCTGAGAGAGACTGTTTCAGCAGTTCAATATTCCTTTTGCACTGGTCAATGGCCGTTCTCTGTTGTAAATTATATCATTACATGTACAGTTACTGTCATATCAAATATTTATTAATAAACTGGAATGATAATTTTGTGCAGGCATAAATTTATACATTTTAATTACTGACACACAAGTATAAGACAAATCATGCAAATTAAATTTGCTGATGGACTGAATCTGTGCCCCTTATCCAAAGCGTTAAATACTTAAAAAAATCACACCATTATGCAATTTCACAGTTTTATGCTATTTTAGAATTTTGGTTCAGATCAATAACGGTATATTCAATATGTGTCTGTAATTATAACATTTTTACAATAATTTATGTCAAAGACATTCATTTGACTTAAGAGAATGACACTTTGAAATTTCAAAACTAATATGTGTCCTTGAATGCCCCCACTGCTATAACAAAATTTGTCATAACAAAAAGCCATAACTCTGGTAAAAATGGTTGCAGGAAAAAATCCTTTCTTTATGATCATCTACACATCCTGCTTGATCATCTGTGCAAGTTTTAAAGAAATCCGCCTGGTATTTTAGGAGAAGTTGATGCCACAAGATTATGGGACAAACGGACGGACGGACGAGTGCAACTCTATATGCCTCCCACTTTGTGGGGGCATAAAAAAAAACTCATTTCGACTACTATAATTTTAGTTAAATGGTCATTTTTTCCTTAAATGAGTGATATTTTGGCTATTAAATGGTAGAAACCCCTAAAATTGATCAAAATGACCCTTAAGATTGGGAAACCTCTGAAAGATCTATTTCTGTATAAGGTACATGAAACAGCTCTTTAAGATTTACTTTAACCATTTACTCCATATATAGTAACATTATTACATTGTGTGCAACTAGAGTAGATGCAGATAGACAGCACATCCATGCCCACTGATCAGGATCTGCAGTGGTTCCATCTTGGTCAGAAATAACCTAATAAGTTTAATTAGATACGAACAGTGTAAATCCTGATCAGATGGCATGTATATGCTGGATCTACACTGTTTACCCACGTGCAGAGCCCTGTTTTGAGATACACTTCCCTGCCCTTCCAAAATCCTAGCTGGAGCACTGCACATGCCATAAAGCTGTATCCATGGAGTAAAGGGTTGATTAAATATCTTATAGAATATCTAATGTAAAATCACACCTTTTCATCTCTTCTTTGCATCTGGGCAGTTTCTTGAATAAACCTGAAAGTAGTACAAATCTTTTCTCCTTAAATGACAGTCACCCAAACACATTATGCTTAATCCCTTTATTACATATAAATGGGTTTTATCTTCAACAGTGTAGATCAAGATCAACTGGCAAATTTGTGCATTCTGTTCAGGATTTATATTGTTCAGTCAAAAATAGCCAAATGAACCAAAACGTGAACAGTGCAGATCCTGATAAGATGCATGGATCTGCCAACTGATATTGATCGACACTGTTTGCACATGCAACAAACTCATATATAATATTATGAAGTAAAAGGTTATGAATGTTATTTTGTGCTATAAGATTACAACTTCCAGGCTATGGAGCATCAAAGCAAGCTAGCAGCATGTTTGCAGTGTAAAATTCAAAAACTGCTCTCATTCCACATACTATTATATATAAATTATCATTTAGTCAAATAACCCTATACTCTATAAAATAACCCTATACTCTATATATATGCATGATAATGCATGTGTGACCAGTGCAGTTCCAGATGTGCTGTCTGATAGGATCTTCACTCTTCGATTTTAGGTCAGAAATAATCTAATACAAATGTATATCAAAAAGCGAACATCCGTGCTATAGATCTATACTGTTTAGACAGGTGTATATAAATTAAGGTAGGGTTAACAAAATATCTTAATTTGATTACTTTTAATCATTTGATATTTCCTTATTTTTAAATACCAATAATATCTCGCTTCTTTTTAGCATGTGTCATGATCCCAAACTTGATAGAAAAATAACACATGTATTCAATGACATATTTTATAAGCCTGCATAAAAAGACATATTATTATTACCTTTCCAGGACATGATCCCTTTCTTTCTTTGTCATGTCCCATCTTCTGTGTAATGCATCATAACTGAAAACAAAATCACAAACTGGATATATTTCTTGAGTAAAGTTTCCACATAAACATTAGCACTGCAGGCAGTAGCAAATGAGCTTATGAATTTTTACTATGGCTTTTTTTAAAGTTTCAAATGGGCTCTAAAACTATGGAGACTACAGTATGTTTAACCCTTTACTCCATAATAATCAGGACCTGCACTGATCACATCTTGATCAGAAATCTTAGTGAATCTAAAAAAAACTCAGATGTGCCAGCTGATCTGGATCTACAGTGTTTGCCCATGCATTAAAGGTTTATCTATGGTGTAAAGGGATAAATTCATGCATATTAACATTTTATTCATTTCAGTGTTCATCTAATTGCATACTTCACCATTACCACTGCATTTTTTTTAAATTAGACCAAACAGGGGTGCTGCGCTTATATTTACTGATATATGTTGCAACACACAGATCATTAAAAGCTAGTAATGACATGTAATTATTTACAGATTGAATCAATCAATACTTGATGGTTTTCATTTGGGTATGGAAAACATAATTTAAACAATCCAACTGTTTTTCATATCCAAATGAAAATTATCAAATATCAACTCAATACACACATAAAGAGTCTCATTAATAATAATAATAATTAATAATGAGAATTCACAATACTAGTAATTATGTTTTTTTATGGCTGTTGGAACAGCCTCGCTGTTGACAAAGTGAATGACGGCACGCTTTTTCGCAGCAACTCGTGTCAAAATGTGTGTGCTTGGCAATGGCGCATGTCAAAACATTGTCCAACATCCAATTCGAACGTTGACAAGTGACGTCACGCGCACTTGCTAAAGTTACATGCGCACCGGCTGTTTGTCAAAAATAAGCGTATTATGTAATGTAATGAGAGCGTAAATATTTGCATAAAAAAACAACTATAGACATGCCTGTCAGTTGTAGTGCTCCAGGATGTACAAAAAGGTACGAGAAGGGATCAGATATTTCATTCTTTCGGTTTCCAAAGGATCAAAAGAGACTGAAAAAGTGGCAAATTGCGATTAGAAGGGTATGTCTCACCGGTATCAGGACATCTGGACCCCTTACCATTTCCACCCCTACTTATTTCCTGAGACCCTTGCCATTTCGACCCCTGATTTGAAGACACTTCGACCCCTACCTGGTTGGACACTTCGACCCCTACTTTAAAAACATATCCATATAATATATATGTTCAACAATATTTTTAAGCTTAACTTGTTTATTTAAATGATAAATATCGAGGTTATGTTTGTTGGCAGTTTAAAGACTCTTCAAAAAGATAGTTCACATACTGATTGAAGACAATTAAAATCAATGCGTTTAAAATACAACATTTTTTTCTAATTATCTAATTGAAGACTGGATAATGAGTGGATGATTATAATTTAAGGTCTCAATTTTAGTATAAACAAAGACCTATATATTACACTATTGATATATATATAGGTCTTTGGTATAAAATACTAGTACATTTGTCGCGCCTGTCAAAACTTCTTCATTGTAAATCCAGAGATTGTATGAATACTTTAATGATGAAGATGATGAGGATGGTGTGGTTGTTGATGTTGTTGTTGTTTTTAATGTCTTGTTGCTGCTGTGAACAATAACTATGACTTAAATAAAAATGATGATGATGATTGTCGTGTTCGTTAGAAATTGTTAAATAACTTGTTTTAAAAAATGATTTATGGAATATGTTAGCTTTAGTTTTTTTTACTTTTGGCAGACTTATTTTAAAAATTTAAGAATGAACACGGATCATGCATGCAGAAAATGTTACATGGAGGCCCCTGTTTAGTGTATGACATGTGTATTGTACGAGTATAGTTGTGCCAGAGGCAAATGTCACTCGATCACCACCATGGTCCCCAGGTTATCTTGTAATAAACAGGAAATGTGCGACTGTGCAGTAAAAACACGTCCATTACACAAATTAAAATTGTGTTCAAATAATTAATATATTTTGCACAACGGATATTTTAACTATAAATTCAGGTATTCAGTAATTGAAAAGTATATCTTCAAGTTGAAAAAACGACTCCAACGATGGTTTTTGGCGAGATGCTACATCATACCATCCATTTATAAGAAACAATCAATTGCCGTTAAAATGCCAATTGTCTCCTGATTTATGTTTTTAAAATGTATTGTAATATTTTTGTTATATTATGTTTCGCATATTACAAATTGTTACTTTTTTTGCTTAATCAGAAATATTCTATAGCTAATACCTCAGGGGTTTTCCTAGCCATTTTTGGGAAAAGGACCCTGGCCAGAATTGGGAAATTTTAGCGCGTGAAATGTTTCATTTTGGGAATTTTTATCGACAAAAATACAAGTTTTGGGAATTTTGAAATCATTATATTATACATAGCACAAACAAAACTTGCACTTGAATGTCCTATTTGTTTTACTTTTGTTGTGTATATAAATGGCAGTATCCGTCTCAAATGCAAATAGTTTGAAAAAATAAGGGGTTTTTTTTGTTGTTTTTTTTGCTACTAGAACCATATGCCCAGAACACACAAACTATCATGTTTCAGTTCTTGTGATATATGATTTACACTGACATGATATTATGATTAGATAGTATATATATAATTTTTAATTTTACAATAGCGGACTACAAATCTGTAAAAATGTTTGGTGTTTTTCATCTCTTTTGTTCATATAATATTTATTTATTAACATTTTAGCGCATATGAAATAATTTGCAGAGATTTTGTATTTTAGTCAATTTAATAATCAAACTTATTATCTCCCTTTTTGCTTTAGACAAAATATCCCAAAACACTTTAATATTTACCTTCGTATCACAAAATGATCCATTCTAAAATCTATTCATAATTACTAAACACAGTTAAGCAGATACATCAATAAATTAAAGCATTATTTTAAAATTCAACTGAGGAATTTTCCGTAGAATGAACGGATTAGTCAGTACTGTAAGATATACATAACGCGATTCAAGTAACAACTGTGAACTAATTGATTCAATCATTGCATTGGCAATCAACTTACCTTATCACTTATCGTCAAAAATTAATTAAGCGCCGACAAACGGCTAAATATACACATTTTTAATTGTCAAAGACAAAATTTTGACAGTTTGTGTAATCACGCTGTTGCATAATCTCGCGAGAATCAAAATATCTCGCGAAAAAGATTGTACCAATTGTTGTGAAATATAGGCGTGTCTAGAGTAACGTAAATTTATCCAGGATTAGCGAATTTTTACACCTGGTTGTGACGTCACATGCATAGTGTGAGATTGGGAAAGGGTCCGTTTGCTTTGGGAAAGGGTCTGTTTTCCGGACCCTCAGAAAGGCTAGGAAAACCCCTGTACCTTTTATCCAAATAATACGTTAAAAATTAGGTTTTATTTTAATAATTTATTTAGTGTTTTTTTTCATAAAACATACAACATTTTTTGTCCTTTATAGCTTTATCTTCAATTAAAACTACTATTTCGCTCTGAACGAGGAGAATTCTTGTCGAGAGTACATACAATTAATCAGTTCCGGCATTCAATCAGTTCCGGAACATGTTCATAATCTTGATTAAAAAAACGAAAATTGGTCCAGAAATCATTGTGTGTTCTAGCAACCTGACTCTAAATAAGAGAAAAGCTGCAAGAACACATTGATTTCTTAACACATTTTCGATTTATAACTCAAATATGCCGTAACTGATTGAATGCCGGAACTGAATAATTGACTGTAGTCATTGTTTGGTTTAACCTAACAGTTCTGGAAACAATATTTTGCCAACCAGGTACTGCGCATGGGCGTAAATATTCGGATGTAAACAATAACAATCAACGTTCGTATAAATTGTGAACCGTTCTACTTTCAGCTATGTGATTTTCATGACCAAAAACCACAGATTAAAAGTACAATAATTTAACAGTCAGGGATCCTCGTCATTTCATATCAAACAGTTATTTACTATCCACAAAAGGACCACATCACAATTTATCAGTTAAGAAGTGAGAGGTCGGGATATATTGAGAATAATCCGCAAAATTCTTGTTGGTCTTACCTATCTGGATATGTTGCATTAGAATGAACAAATTTTCCTCTTTCTACACATTTCTTGCAATAAAAAGGCCGTTTAGCCTCTGAACAAAGAGGACATCTTTCAACAGCTACTGACAGCCCACCAGTATAAGTTGTAATTAAGTCTGTGGTAAATTCTAAAGGTGCTTTATTTTCAGAACAGCTGATTTCTTCCATAACAAAGAGTTACGTCATGTACATTTTTGTTTACTTCCGCTTTTTGACAGATGGCGCTACAGTATATTTCTATTGAGGAGAAAGAGGACTTTTAGCGGAAAGTGCGAGTAGAGAGAACCGCAAAGCACTTGGTTGATATCTCCGGGATCACGAAGCTGTATCAGCAAGTTTGCTCAACAGTTTTTAACCTCCTGCAAGGGTTTAGCAAAGCGATCAACTCTATATGGTAAATAGACAGTTCTGTTTGCCTCAGTTAGACCCTAATCGCCAAACATTGCATTTATTAAATTATTTCTTTTTATTTGTTTCATTTGAGACACACTTGTGTGCAGGAAGTAAGAATGTTAGTCAGTTAAAATCAGGACTAACTGACTAAAAGCAATATTTATAATGTGATGTTACTAAGGATGGAACAAAAATGCAGCTAGCGTGACTGAAATTCTGTGCTCGTGTCGGCGCTTATTACATGCGATGGCAGTGTGTTCCACTGAACAACAGTTCTTGAAAAGAATGAAAATTTAAGGTAATCACTGTACTGGTAGTTATCTGATATGCCATGTGATGGTGAAGGTTTGTTTGTCTGTTATATGGCGTGAGATAATGACAGATGTGGATATCAGCATGTTTATTTACTAACGTATAGAAAAGAATCTAGAAGTATAGAGTGTTGTCGTCTTGATTTCAAAGAGTTCTATTTTAAGTCTTGAATTACACTTGAGACTGTGCCGGAGTCTTACCTTAGTTATTATTAACAAATCTAGCAGCTTGCCTTGAACATTTTTTAATTTTATCAATTATAATCCATCTGATGGTAAGGATCCCATACAGAAGAGCAATATTCTAAAGTTGGTCTAGCAATGCTATCATATGCTGCTGCTTTAGTGCAGGGCTTGGAAGGATGGATGTGTCGTTTTAATAAGCCTAAGCTCAGACTGGCTTTACAAGAGATCATATTTTAATGAGGTGACTAGCTCGGTGATGAGATTAATTCCACCCCTAAATAGGCCGCATGGCCGAAAACTGACAAGAGGCCGATTGTGAAGTTTATAAACAACTTTTATTGGTTTACGAGTTTTTGCTATGTGCATTTACTTATGTTATAGGACATTTTCTATTTCTGTTCCCACAATGTTAAACTGTCTAGGTCTGCCTGAAGCTGCAGAGCATCAGCCAAAGCTCTCTCGCTGTTATCTGCACAAAGGCGAACATTTGACTTCACTGATGCAGGAAGTCATGAATGTAAAGCAGAAATAGAAGAAGCCCAATGACTAACCTTGGGGTACACTAGAGATTTCAGGAGCCAATTTTCTGATGAGCCCCAATCCACTTTGACTGCTGACTGCGGCCCCAATTCAAATAGGACACAACCCAAAGATAGAGATTCATTAAAAAGCTTTGTAAAAATGGATGCAATTTCATTTGCATACTCCTTTAAAATTCTTGGTTTCATGTGGATCCTAGAAGCTCGATTTGTTTCTTTTATCCCTGTCATCGTGTTCTTGCTGAATTTACTCCAGGAGCTCTGGTCTCGGTAAGATCATTGAGTACCCGCCATTTGGCTTTGCAATGCTATTAGCTTCTTATGTTTTATATGTTTGTGTGCTTTTGCATGCAACATTGTTGAGTTGGAGTTGTTTCACCAAGACAACTTGTACTTGTTTTGTGATATGAGAACCTGTTGGGGCAAGTGTGAGGTTGGTGCACCCTAGAACCTGGTTTAAACCCCCAGTGGCAATTTGATTTGCCACTGACCGTTCCAAGGCGGTGACCCATCGGGTTCTCATTTTTGTTAATTGTTTGTTGTGTCTTTTTGAAACTGATCATTTTATTAACCATGCTCTCTCCCTCTCTCTTCTTCTTGACTGTGTGGGGAGGCTGTTTTTTTCTGAATGTGGCTATTCCTGGTATGCATATTTTACCTTTACTTAGTAAGAGTTTCTTAACACCTGTTGTAGTAACATTTATGGAGGACATAAATTCATAAGCTTCCACACCCAGAAGAATGATCACTAAAACCTGGATACACAAAATTAGTGTCATTTGTAAATACAGATTAAAATTGTTTATTTAGAATGTCTGTTTTTTTTCTTTGGAACGAGATTTCAATACGAAAATTTCCATCGAGGGTGCTACATCACAAGTCATTTTTAAGCTCTAAATAACGCTTCAAAAACGTTTGGTTGTATCATGTCTATGAACATTAACATTACAAACTATGTTTTTCATGTAATCCCCTAAGCATTTCTTGTTTTCTTCTAGATCAGTGTTTTTAACCTTTTAAGTTTTGTTAAGTATAGTCTATCAAGTATATTTATTATGTCTGAGTTCAACCACGGCAGATGTGGTTTGCCAGAAACAATTTTGCTTGATATATATCCTCTAGAGTATTTAGACATGTTTTGAAAAATAAAGTTAAATATTCATGTCAGGAATCGCCACATTCACAAAACACAGCCTCCCCACGCAGCGAAAAAGAAGAGAGGAAAACAGAGCATGTTGTTATAAGTATGTCAATTCAAATAAGACACCACAAACAATTAACGAAAAAGAGAACCATTGGGATTGGAATTGGAATAGTCAGTGGCAAAAAAATGCCATTGGAGGTTTAAACCAGGTTCTAGGGTGCACTAACCTCACACTTACCCCAACAGGTTCTCATATCAACAAACAAGTACAAGTTTTCTTGTGAAATAACTCCAACTCACCAATCAGCTCAACAATGTTGCATGCAAAAGCACACAAACATATAAAAACCTTTAAAAAAAAGATTTCCCTATAAACCTTCATAAACTCTCAAACCCCTGCCCCCGTCGTGCAACCAAATTTACAGATGGTTTTTACAAATAACCCGGATAAATTACTATTAAGTTGAGGCTCCAAAACATTGAATTTCTTGAAAGAAAAGTGAAATATGCATATCAGTAATCGCCACACTCACAAAACACAGACCCCGCCCCACGCAGCGAAAAAGAAGAGAGGAAGAGAGAGCATGTTTGTTATTAGTATGTCAATTCAAATAAGACGCCACAAACAGTTAATGAAAAAGAGAACCATTCGGGTTACCGCCTTGGAACGGTCACTAGGGTTTAATATTTGATATTTGAAAAGATGTTCCTGGTACGCTCTGTTTGCTGAATAAAATGGTCTGATACGAGGTGTCACGGCGCACGGTAAGACGACACTGGTGACGTCGTTGACGTTGCGCGTTATTACAGCGTATCGACTGTGACCGGGTTTCTGGGTCATAGAACCATAGCCAGGTTTTGTCCGTCGTTATGTTGTTACTGAGGAAGTCGTCCCCTTCTCGGTTCACTCTACGAAGGAAGGCTGTTGAATCCTGCACGCGACGGACCATCTCTGTGTCTTTTAAGAGACGCGGGACCCAGCGCGCGTGCACCTAGTGTTAGTAATCAGGTATTGTTAAACCTTAAAAAAATGCATTTCCGTTTTAGAAACATATAAAAAATAATATTCAGATAAAATAAGTATTCACGATTAACTAAATTGTTAAAACATGTATTTTTCATTATGAAAATGCATATTTTGCAAGGTTTGGAACGAAGATCGTCGATATCCTAAGTTTCAATTATTCAAGACATCGTGTAATTGAAAAAAAATAAAGTGTTATTATAATAAAAAAAATCTTAACGTTCACATTTTCAAATCTCATGTAAGAAAAGTCTGCATGGTCCCGTAGCTTACATCGAATTTTGCCATCAACGCCCTAATCGTTAAACGCATGTCGTTTTCCAACGCATTCGCCATTAACGTCACTTACGTCGTTGTCTCTTTCTTCTTTCTTCCTCTTCCTTCTTTGTCGGTGATGCCTTCTCCTAAATATTTGTGCCAATCAAAAAACCACTGTTCGGCTTAGTGCATGCATCCCATGCATAGCTAAACTTTTTTTCAAAAGTTTTAGACCGAGTGTCGCCTTGCTGCTGGCAAAAAATATTTATTGCCCGTATTTCAAGTTTTTCTGTTGACGCCATTTGTAACGCAATTCGCATTCAGCGTACGATATTAAAAATCCAATTGCTACCATATGCGTTTATGCAATTACGTCATATTTTGCGATAACGTCAAAAAATAACGGCACGACGTTTTCGTGGATTTTTACGTATAAAACATGATTGGAAACAACAGTAAACAATTTTAAACTTCGGACGTAAAAGAAAAATGATGCGCTGCGCCGTGATGGCGTTACCATGGTTTCTTTATCCGTGATTATGAATAGAAGTATGCGTTTTTCAAATAAAAAGTTGGATCAACTGTTTGCATATAAATTGGAATTTCTATTGGTGTAAAGATTTGATTGTTTTAAAGGAAACTTTTTATTTGAGAGCAAAAATCCGGTTTATTTTTGATCAACCCTCGTACATTTTTAGATGAATGCTGTTTGATGTCTTTTTGTTTTCCCTTTCATAAATATACTTCATTTTGAATCTGCTTTAAGTTTCTAGGCAGTTCATTTATGTCGGTATCTTTGTTTAAATAGTCGTGTACATTTTTAGGGGCGTTATATTTTAAGTTGCAATGTCTATTTTGAAACTGATCATTGCTTCACCAATGCTCTCTTCTCCTCTCCACTTTTGACTGTGTGCTGGATGTGGCGATTCTTGATATGGTTATTTCTCTCTTTTTATAAAGAATTTTGTTTATGGGTGAGTGATCATTTTGGTGCAGCTAATAACTTGTTTACATAGTCTGAATGAAATGATAAATCTATACGCTTATTCTGAAATGTAACTTTTTACATAGAAATTTATCCATAAACTATTAATGAGTGCCTTTAAGTCAGCAAAGATTAAGGTGTTCTTTGCACATTAACGGTGACATGTCTGGTAATTTAATCTATTGATATTTGTAGATATTTCAAGTAATATGCGATAGAGAGTTTTTACCACCAAATACGTTTAAGAATGAAAAGTGGAGTAGTGTAATGCATGACTTAGGGTTTTCTCAATTAATTCAAAGCCCAACGCGTATAACGTCCCGATCCTCCACTATAATCGATCATCTGTATACAAATGAAAATGAGAATATTATTGAAATTCTAGTTCCTAAAATAAGCATAAGTGACCACTATCCAGTTGCCTTTACTACAAGACTTTTTCATACACGAGACCAGAATAGCAGTCATATAACAATTATATATAGACCTTTCGCAAATTTTGTTGAGCCCGATTTCATTTCAGATCTTTATAAATGTGACTTAGCTGCTCTAGAATTAATAAGCAACCCTAATGAAGCCTTAGATATTTTGTATAATGATATTCATATTTTGTTGAAAAAACATGCACCAATAAAAAAGAAACGCGTTAAAAGATTACACCAATCAGACTGGTACACAGATGATATTAAACATGCACGGCGAATTCGAGATAAGTATAAAGCTTGTAATAATGAATTACAGTATAAAATTTGGAGAAACAAGTGTACCTCTCTTATTCGAAAAAGTAAGAAAAACTTTTACAATTCGGCTGTTGAAAATAAGAAAGAACCCAATTTATTATGGAAAAATTTATATTAAAATGCATTTCTGACAATAGCTCACATATAAATAATTATCCGTCAACTCTTCATGTGGATGATAAATCATTAATTAATCCAGATGAAATTGTTAATGCTATCAATCAGCATTTTGTAAATATCTCAAATAAAATATATAAAGCTGACTTTAAAGCAGAAAATTTTATTGACCTTAAGAACCAACTTAATGACAAGCTAGGCTCGATGGAGTTTGATATAAATTTCATTACGCCATTTGAAGTAAGTAAAATAATTCATCACTTGAATGCAAATAAATCAACAGGGTTAGATGGTATCAGCCCTAAAATAATTAAAATATGCAAAGATGTGATATCACCAATTTTAGCTAATATAATTAACTTATTTATTAGCCAGGGCATATTTCCTGACATATTCAAGTTTGCAAGGGTTTTTCCAATTCATAAAGGTTCAGATAAGGATGATCCAAGTAACTACAGACCTATTTCAATTTTACCGACCCTTTCTAAAATTTTTAAAAGACACATTGCCACACATTTACAAAACTATTTTCACGTTACCAACATATTACATCCTAACCAATCTGGATTCGGGAAAAATCATTCATGCCAAACAGCTTTAATTCGAGTAGTTGACACCTGGGTTTATGCGATAGACTGTAATGAGTTGGTAGGAACAGTATTTATAGATCTTAAAAAGGCGTTTCACCTTGTTGATCATCAAATTCTTTTACATAAATTAAAACTGTTTCATTTTTACAATAACGCTATCAACCTTTTTGCTTCTTATCTTTCCAATAGAATGTAATTAGTTAAACATGGTGAAGGGAAATCTGATTTTCTACCAATAACAACTGGAGTACCTCAAGGCTCAATACTTGGTTCGCTATTGTTCATACTGTACATTAATTATATATCTTTAAATATTTCTTCACCAATTGACATGTATGCAGATGATGCAACTCTTCATGTAAATGATCGGAATATTCAAGTTATAGAAGAAAAACTACGGAATGATCTTAATGTGATTGACACTTGGTGCCACAAAAACAACATGGCAGTAAATCCGTCTAAGACTACTTGTATGGTTATAACATCTAAAAGACAAGCTAATCGTGAAACTGATTTGAAACTATTTATCAGCACTGCTCAAATTAAAAATCTTAAATGCCAAAAATTACTTGGAGTTTATGTAGACAATACACTAAGTTGGAAAGTACATATAAATAAAACTTGCTCAAAAGTAGTATCTAAAATTTCATTATTAAAAAGAATATCCTATTTTCTTCTGAAATAAAGCAATTATTTTATAATGCGTATATTTTGCCTACACTTGATTACGGATGCGCCATTTGGAGTCATGCTAATAAATCAGCATTAAATAGAATTATAAAATTACAAAAGCGTACTGCCCGAATAATTCTGCAGAAGCCTATACAAACGCAAACAAAGGAGTTATTCACAACTTTAAAATGGTTATCATTCTTTAGCAGATGTATATATCATTCAGGGTTAATAATGTATATAAAGCCTTAAATAAACTTGCACCTGATTATATCACAAACATATTGCCTGTAGCTAATAACGAATCATACAACTTGAGATCATGCATTTTCTCAGAAAGACATACAACATATCCGTCCTCGAACTAATGTATTACGAAATTCTTTTAGATTTACGTGAATGAACAATTGGAACTCAAATCCTTTGCATATTCGATCTTCAAACAATGTCGTTCTATTCAAAAAAGAAACTTAAATCTTATCTTTTACAAAATGATCTTTTTTAAGCTGCATTTTTCTCTGTTCTTGGAATACTCCCATGCCTATACGTTTGTTAGCATTCTTATAATTACTACAGGTATTTAATCTATATAAATGAACTGGGGTACTAATGTTCTGTTGTGGTCGATTTGTTATACACTAGTAACGCTTTAAATGCTTTTGTTTGTATATAAATGAACTGGGGTACTAATGTTCTGTTGTGGTCGATTTGTTTTACACTAGTAACGCTTTAAATGCTTTTGTTTTAAATATGTTCACTTCATCCACTTGATCATACATTGCCTGTGTAATATTGCCACAACACAATACTTTGTTTCACATGTCTTTACAGTTTATATGATAAATTTTGCTATTTTCAACACATACTATTGTCTGTCTGCTGCAATTTTTAAATATTTTGTGTAACCTTGTTTGGAGTATGTCTGCGTGCGTGTCTGCGAGCGTGTGTGCGTGGGTGAGTGTTTGTATGCGTATGTATTATTTCTTTCATTGTTTCTTGTTATAGAAGACCCAATTGAAAATAAGTTAACATTTAATTTTGTTTAATGTACACTTAATTGGAATTCTTCTTTAAATAAAGATTTTATTATTATTATTATTATTTCATTAGAAAGCATAAAATCAGATGAATATTATACTTCCAAATTATCACAAACTTTACCCATGGTAGATTTCTATATTCATCTCAAATTATAATCTTTGATTAAAATAATCTCCAGATAACCGCTAGGCTATTACTTTAATTGCGATCGTTTCTTTTCGCACATTCATTATCTTTCCGATTTTAGATTCCCGCGCTTTTACTAAAGCATGTGGTTACTGAAGCGTGTCGAAAGATCGAGAAGAAAACGATGGAAATTATAGATAAATAAAGAACTTGTGTCATTTTCGGACATCTAAAATTATGTCAACTCAAGGAAGAAATAAATTATTTCCAGTTGGTTGCACTGACAGCAGCTCAAGAGGAAACACACCAAGTATGCCTCCATTTCATCATGCATTTTCGCGATGCTATACTGTCCTAAATTTAGGTTACAGACATCACTGGCGCTTGACCAGCCTCCCCACCCCCCTGCCAACCCTAACTAAAACGCCCTTTTTGTAAAACGGGTGTCGAGTCACTAATATTATTCCATTCTATTAAAATATGCGAAAATACACCGTCAAAATCGTATTCTAAATTTTTTTTGTATTTCTATGTATATAATTGAATAATGGTCAGGAACGGCTTCAGCAGGTTGGGGAAAGGTATCAAAAGTAGCTATAATTGCTACTTTCGGCTATAATAGCTACAAGTAGCAATATCAGAATGAATGAAAAGTACAAACGTGAAATTTCTCGATTTTGGTTCGAAACTGCAACCTATCCGAACTTGTGCAACTTGCTACATACTAGACCTTCACTTTGAAGACAATAACATTGACATCCCATGTTGGAAACAATGTGGTAATTATATAAAAAACATGCATGTATATAGTTTTACCAGTGATATGTAATATCTTAGCGAAAATTTCAGATATTTTGGCAACAATTTTCTCTCCAGGCACATGCAGTTGTTTGTGTGTTGACACCGGTTAACTTGATTGTTATAATAACTATTGTTTGTAAACGAAAATGTATTTTCTTTGTAATTAGGTCAATTAGTATATAGGGTGTGTAATAAAAATTTGTCATCTATATTTATGCTCTGCGTGGAATCAAATGTTACTTTTAATAAATATAATATAAATTTGTTTCTGATTTTGTTGTACTTGTTACGCAGGAAATAGCATGATAATCATTTCGTGTCACTTGTACACTATGAAACAGCTGTTTACATAATATAAATAGGTATTCTCCCAAAAATGCCCAACTGCGCTTGTTTGAAGCATCTTGTTTTTTCTTTTGTAATAGAAACCAGTTTATAGTTCATAAAGTGTCACATATAAAACCCATTTAGTTCATGATGGAAAATGGTATTTTACCCTCGATTGCTAATTATGTATGTAATATGTTTTCCAAATATGTGAAAAGTAAACCTAATACCAAAAAAGTGAAAATCTGAAAGGAAGTTTTGAACAGTTAACACCTGAAAATATTAAGACATTTAGTTGTTATTTTACCTATTTCATTCGAAAAGCCATGCTAGGCCGATCTGCAATGGAATGCATAGGCGGATCCAGGGGGGGGGGCGGACCCGGCGTACGCCCCCCCTAAAATTGCCCAAGCAAAGTTTTTTTTCTCTGTAATGAAATATGATATATAGGAAAATATAATATATAAATGTCAAAAAATTTTCGCACGCTACGCGTGCAATAAGTTTCGAGACTATGAGTACACTAATACAATGACATAACGAACAATTCATAAACAATTCATTCTCATTTTTTGTAAGATTTTAACATGATCCAACGGCTGTTTAAAAAATTATATGATATATTTAGATGCTTTACAAAACAGCGTGATCTAATCTACAATTAGCCCAACTATTTGTGCGCAACAAGAGCTTTTCTATATATACGATGGTCGCTCTTCGCGCACAACCCAGTTACTATTCAAATCAATGCGGAAAATTTTCCCTTCTATTTCTATATGCCGCCGATCGGAAAATGAATCGCAACTTTTCAATCTTTTGCCTGCTTCATAAAGCATCTTAAACATATATTTTTTTTAGCTCACCCTGTCACTTTGCTCACCTGTCACAAAGTGACAGGGTGAGCTTTTGTGACCGCCTGATGTCCGTCGTGCGTCGTGCGTCGTCCGTCGTCAACAATTGCTTCAATCGACTTCTTCTCTGAAACGGCTTGGCCAATTTTGATGAAACTTGCAACGTATGTTCCTTGCATGAAGCTCTTCCAAAGTTGTTCAAAGAAATCAATTCCATGCAGAACTCTGGTTGCCATGGCAACCGAAAGGAAAAACTTTAAAAATCTTCTTGTCTGAAACTACAAGGCCTAGAGCTTAGATATTTGGCATTTAGCATCCTCTAGTGGAGCTCTACAAAGATTGTTCAAATTATTTCCCTGGGGTCAAAATTGGCCCCGCCCCAGGGGTCACTTCATTTTACATAGACTTATATAGGAAAAACTTTAAAAATCTTCTTGTCTGAAACCACAAGGCCTAGAGCTTAGATATTTGGCATTTAGCATCCTCTAGTGGAACTCTACAAAGATTGTTCAAAGTATTTCCCTGGGGTCAAAATTGGCCCCGCCCCAGGGGTCACTTCATTTGACATAGACTTATATAGGAAAAACTTTAAAAATCTTCTTGTCTGAAACCACAAGGCCTAGAGCTTAGATATTTGGCATTTAGCATCCTCTAGTGGAACTCTACAAAGATTGTTCAAATTATTTCCCTGGGGTCAAAATTGGCCCCGCCCCAGGGGTCACTTCATTTTATATAGACTTATATAGGAAAAACTTTAAAAATCTTCTTGTCTGAAACCTCAAGGCCTAGAGCTTAGATATTTGGCATTTAGCACCCTCTAGTGGAACTCTACAAAGATTGTTCAAATTATTTCCCGGGGGTCAAAATTGGCCCCGCCCCAGGGGTCACTTCATTTTATATAGACTTATATAGGAAAAAACTTTAAAAATCTTCTTGTCTGAAACCACAAGGCCTAGAGCTTAGATATTTGGCATTTAGCATCCTCTAGTAGAACTCTACAAAGATTGTTCAAATTATTTCCCTAGGGTCAAAATTGGCCCCGCCCCAGGGGTCACTTCATTTTACATAGACTTATATAGGAAAAACTTTAAAAATCTTCTTGTCTGAAACCACAAGGCCTAGAGCTTAGATATTTGGCATTTAGCATCCTCAAGTGGAACTCTACAAAGATTGTTCAAATTATTTCCCTGGGGTCTAAATTGGCCCCGCCCCAGGGGTCACTTCATTTGACATAGACTTATATAGGAAAAACTTTAAAAATCTTCTTGTCTGAAACCACAAGGCCTAGAGCTTAGATATTTGGCATTTAGCATCCTCTAGTGGAACTCTACAAAGATTGTTCAAAGTATTTCCCTGGGGTCAAAATTGGCCCGGCCCCAGGGGTCACTTCATTTGACATAGACTTATATAGGAAAAACTTTAAAAATCTTCTTGTCTGAAACCACAAGGCCTAGAGCTTAGATATTTGGCATTTAGCATCCTCTAGTGGAACTCTACAAAGATTGTTCAAATTATTTCCCTGGGGTCAAAATTGGCCCCGCCCCAGGGGTCACTTCATTTTATATAGACTTATATAGGAAAAACTTTAAAAATCTTCTTGTCTGAAACCACAAGGCCTAGAGCTTAGATATTTGGCATTTAGCACCCTCTAGTGGAACTCTACAAAGATTGTTCAAATTATTTCCCGGGGGTCAAAATTGGCCCCGCCCCAGGGGTCACTTCATTTTATATAGACTTATATAGGAAAAACTTTAAAAATCTTCTTGTCTGAAACCACAAGGCCTAGAGCTTAGATATTTGGCATTTAGCATCCTCTAGTAGAACTCTACAAAGATTGTTCAAATTATTTCCCTAGGGTCAAAATTGGCCCCGCCCCAGGGGTCACTTCATTTTACATAGACTTATATAGGAAAAACTTTAAAAATCTTCTTGTCTGAAACCACAAGGCCTAGAGCTTAGATATTTGGCATTTAGCATCCTCAAGTGGAACTCTACAAAGATTGTTCAAATTATTTCCCTGGGGTCTAAATTGGCCCCGCCCCAGGGGTCACTTCATTTGACATAGACTTATATAGGAAACACTTTAAAAATCTTCTTGTCTGAAACCACAAGGCCTAGAGCTTAGATATTTGGCATTAAGCATCCTCTTGTGAAACTCTACAAAGATTGTTCAAATTATTTCCCTGGGGTCTAAAGTGGCCCCGCCCCAGGGGTCACTTCATTTGATATAGACTTATATAGGAAAAACTTTAAAAATCTTCTTATCTGAAACCACAAGGCCTAGAGCTTAGATATTTGGCATTAAGCATCCTCTTGTGAAACTCTACAAAGATTGTTAGCTCACCTGAGCACTTGTGCTCATGGTGAGCTTTTAGGATCGCCCTGTGTCCGTCGTGCGTCGTGCGTCGTGCGTCGTCCGTCGTGCGTCGTGCGTCGTCAATTTTTGCTTTAAACAACATCTCCTCTTAAACCCCTGGGCCAAAGTTGATGAAACTTGCCACAAATGTTTCTTGCATGAAGCTCTTCCAAAGTTGTTCAAAGAAATTAATTCCATGCAGAACTCTGGTTGCCATGGCAACCGAAAGAAAAAACTTTAAAAATCTTCTTGTCTGAAACCACAAGGCCTAGAGCTTAGATATTTGGCATTTAGCATCCTCTAGTAGAACTCTACAAAGATTGTTCAAATTATTTCCCTGGGGTCAAAATTGGCCCCGCCCCAGGGGTCACTTCATTTTATATAGACTTATATAGGAAAAACTTTAAAAATCTTCTTGTCTGAAACCACAAGGCCTAGAGCTTAGATATTTGGCATTTAGCATCCTCTAGTGGAACTCTACAAAGATTGTTCAAATTATTTCCCTGGGGTCAAAATAGGCCCCGCCCCAGGGGTCGCTTCATTTTATATAGACTTATATAGGAAAAACTTTAAAAATCTTCTTGTCTGAAACCACAAGGCCTAGAGCTTAGATATTTGGCATTTAGCATCCTCTAGTGGAACTCTACAAAGATTGTTCAAATTATTTCCCTTGGGTCAAAATTGGCCCCGCCCCAGGGGTCACTTCATTTTACATAGACTTATATAGGAAAAACTTTAAAAATCTTCTTGTCTGAAACCACAAGGCCTAGAGCTTAGATATTTGGCATTTAGCACCCTCTAGTGGAACTCTACAATTATTGTTCAAATTATTTCCCTGGGGTCAAAATTGGCCCCGCCCCAGGGGTCACTTCATTTTATATAGACTTATATAGGAAAAACTTGAATTCTGTTTTTAACCTTTGATTTTCTACAGTTATTAACCAGATTTTGACACAGCCATTATACCATCTTAAAATTCAATCTTTCCTGAACAATTCATTCACTGGTTGTTCAGGGATAAAATTTGAAACAAAAATTTTAGTAGCAGAGTGAAAATTTCAAGTGTCAAAATTTCAACAGTTCTACCTGTCTTCAGCTATATTCAGATGTATTAGGATGCACTATCAAGTTCATTGCTCCAGTTGCTGGTCAAATGACCTACTGAACTTTCCTGCTTCAAGATCTGTGTTTTGCAATATTAAGAACTTTGCTCTGGAAGTTTTTATAAGGTAAATTTTGACATCTATGGATACTGACCAAATAAACATTCTTAATACTTTATAGCACTGAATATCAGGCTTTTCTAAATATTTTATTTAAATTCATAAGTAAAACAACAACAACAACAAATTTGTAGCACTTTCTCAAAATGTTCAGACTATATTAACCCTTTCGTCCATAGACACAACTTTTTGCTTGGGCGAACAGTGTAGATCCAGATCAGCCGGCACATCCGAACCATCTGATCAGGATCTGCACTGTTGGATTTTTGATTCATAAGGTTATATATGACTAAAATGGGACCAGTGCAGATCCTGATCAGATGGCATGAATTGTCAAAATCGAATATTTCTACCTGTCTTCAGCTATATTTAGGTATGATGTTTACCACATATAGTTATATAGGAAAAACATGAAAAATCATTTTTCTCCAAAACTAATAGGACTAGATCTTAGATATTTGGTGCTGAGTATTGTGTAGAGACCCTTTATCAACTTTGTTTAAAAGTTGGCCCTGGGGTCAAAATTGTCCCCGTCCCAGGGGCCCTTAATATGTGAAAAAGGCAAACTTTTAAAATCTTTCTACTTGAAATCTCAATGCTTAAAGCTTAGATATTTGGTATGTAGCATTGTCTAGTGGATGTCTACCAAGTCTGTTTAAATTATGTCCCCTGGGCCAAAATTGGACACACCCCAGGGTTCTCTTCATTTACATTGATTTATATAGGAAACATGAAAAATCATTTTTCTCGGAAACTAATAGGACTAGACCTTAGATATTTGATGTTGAGTATTGTGAAGAGACCCTTTACCAACATTGTTTAAATGTTGACCCTGGGGTCAATATTGGCCTCGCCCCGGGGGCCCTTAATATGTAAAAAAGGCAATTTTTAAAAATCTTCTTACTGGAAACCTCAATGCCTTAAGCTTAGATATTTGGTATGTAGCATTGTCTAGTGGATATCTACCAAGTTTGTTCAAATTATGTCCCCTGGGCCAAGATTGGCTACGCCCCAGGGTTCTCTTAGTTTGCATTGATTTATATTGAAAAACATAAATAATCATTTTTCTCTGAAACTAATGTGACTAGACCTTAGATATTTCATGTTGAGTATTGTAATTTACTAAGAGACCCTTTACCAGCATTATTTAAATGTAGGCCCTGGGGTAAAGCTGAAAGTACTTTTGTACTCAGGTGAGCAATACAGGGCCATGATGGCCCTCTTGTTCAAATTATTTCCCAGGGGTCTAAATTGGCCCTGCCCCAGGGGTCACTTCATTTTATATAGACTTGTATAGGAAAAACTTTAAAAATCTTCTTGTCTGAAACCACAAGGCCTAGAGCTTAGATATATGGCATTTAGCATCCTCTAGTGGAACTCTACAAAGATTGTTCAAATGATTTCCCTGGGGTCAAAATTGGCCCTGCCCCAGGGTTCACTTTATTTTATATAGACTGATATAGGAAAAACTTTAAAAATCTTCTTGTCTGAAACCACAAGCTGAGAGTACTTTTGTACTCAGGTGAGCGATATAAGGGCCATCATGGCCCTCTTGTTTAATTTACATACCTGAGAAGCCACATTCAAGTAGAATCAATATATGTAATCCTTTATAAGTAACGTTTTTGTTTTTTATGCAAAACTGTTTTAAACCTCAACCCATGTCGATTACACCGCATAAAGTTTATCTGACTCGCGTTTATCGATAATTTTCACCGTGTAAACGGCATATGCTGTGGTAGGTTTAACAAGTTATTTTGTGGATTATTCGTTCATTTTATTGTTACTTTTATCATTATTTATGTTTTATAACGATATTTGACATACCAGTGTTGAAATTTTCATGTGGATGTGAAAAAAAGAATTTAAATCGGGTCGATTTCCACCACAGTTTTGATCGTAACTGCTTGAGACGTAAAGGACAGACAACGAAAACGTCCGTATGATAATGGGTCTGTGCTTGCAGTCGAATTATTGAGACTAATCTATCTACTGAAATTGATTCGACCTTCAAACTTTGCGTTTCAACTTTTTCCTTTGAATTTTCCGTATTTTATTCTATCTTTGGGTTGATTAGAATTGTCAACAACAATTGACGCGCCGAAACGTCAGAAGATGTTGACGAGTTTTTTTTAGCAGAGCTGCAGCACGAAAATTTCATCATCAATATCATCATTTTAATTTTACGTCCCCTCCCTAACCCAAAATGCGATTGTGATACCTAAGTTTACGTGTTTGCTATATTTTTCCTCTTGCTTGAATTCAGTTTACATGTTCATAGTTAAATACGTTTCTGTATTTTAAATATTCCCGCTTTCACTTACTTCCATTTATATTTTTCCTTTGAGTAAAGTGAGTCAACAAACATGGATGCATTAAGTGGGAAACACGCAAACATTCAAAATATATATTGTGCAAAAGATCTTATTTTTGCCTCCGTTTGATTCATACCTTAAGCACACAGTAGATTAGATCTCTCTTACATTGTATTGTATACCCTGGGAAAGTATATTTGAGGTTCTGGAAATGTGCATATGAATCCCTTAGAAATGACTAAAACACGGGAGCTTCACGGGGCCTCCGGCCCCTTGGACCCCTGGCCAGGGCTGTGCCCTGGACCCACCGGGGCCCTTACGGCCCCCTGGACCCCCAGTCGGACTGTTTATTTTCCGCCCCCCCTAACTACAAATCCTAGATCCACCTATGGAATGTATTGCCAAGTCCATTGGTAAATATATTCCGGACAATATTTACAATGACCATATTCGGCTGGAAGCCAGGTATATAGATACAAAATGTCTCGGGGATTTAGATTGTAATATTTTATGAAAAAAGAGATGCTCTATTAACTACTTTTCTTGCAGAAGCTGCAAACTGTGTCATTTCTGAAAAATTTAACCATAAAATGTTATGTATCGCAGGATATGTGGATTCTATACACAAAGCCTGAAAACTCGATCATGTAGCTTCTTTGCCATTTGCACAAACTGTGATATATTATTATATTAGGGTAGTAAGACTGGTACACTATTGAACAACAGACAGCAAGCTTCCAGAAGTTATACCACTCTGCGTAAGTAGCTAATGACTGCAGTAAACATGATGAAAGAAATAAAAATGAACAACATTCTGATGTAATTTTCTTCGATAATAATCAGGTTGTAGCCAGAAATTTGAGGGTTACATACAGCCACAAAACAATATGTAGTGTTATAACAACAACAATCAACCTTTCCCCAAATCCATAATATAAATTACAACTGAATAAGGACTTTAATCCCCGAAACTGACTTCACTCTGCAGACAACAAATGTGTCAACCAAATTATGAACCTTATTAAAGATGGCCATCAATAGTATTCACTAATACAACAATAATTTTGAGAACACACTGTACGACAGTCTACATATTTAATGAAGAAACACTAAAATTTCGTTTAAAATATTTTTTAATAATGCGATCGAAGTCCGAGATCGTGCGAACCGATAAGTCGATGAATTGTTCGAAGTTTGTGGCCGGCTGGTCAAGCGCCAGTGACAGACATCTGAGTTAAATTCCATAAGAGTTTCGTTATAACCTTTATCAAGTTGTGAATTTACTATTGGGTCAAGCCCTTAAAATCTTACAGTTTTTATAATCTAGAGACAAGGTTAAATACAAATTCCATTATCATCATGAAGAACTTTTCCGACCTTTTAGCCAGAAGGGTATAAATAAGACCAGACATAACTTATTTATCATTTTTAGCTCGACTATTCGAAGAATATGTCGAGCTATTGTACTCACTTGGGCGTCAGTGTCGGCTTTGGCGTCCCGCTTTGGTTAAAGTTTACGTGCAACCTACCTATATCTAAAAAACTACTACAGCTTTGAAACTTGGCACACTTGTTCATCATCATGTCCCGTGTGTGTATGCCAAGAACCATAACTCTAACTGTCATTTTGATCAAATTATGGCCCTTTTTCGACTTAGAATTTCAGGTTAAAGTTTGCCTGCAAGCTCCTGTTCAAACTCATAATTTCAAAACTACTTATACTACAGCTTTGAAACTTTAGACACTTGTTCATCATCATATCCCAAGTGTGTATGCCAAGAAACATAACTCTAACTTTCATTTTCATCAAATTATGGCCCTTTTTCGATTTAGAATTTCAGGTTAAAGTTTGCGTGCAAGCTAGAGTACAAACCCGTAACTTCCATACTACTTATACTACAGCTTTGAAACTTTCAACACTTGTTCATCATCATAGCCCAAATGTGTATGCGAAGAACCATAACTCTAACTTCCATTTTGTTCAAATTATGGCCCTTTTTTGACTTAGAATTTCTGGTTAAAGTTTCGTGCAAGCTAGTTACTTTCATACTTCTTGTATTATAGCTTTGAAACTTGAGACACTTGTTTACCATCATGACCCTGACTATGTATGCCAAGAACCATAACTCTTTCTTTAATCTTTTATCAAATTATGGCCCTTTTTCGACTTAGAATTTCTGGTAAAAGTTTGTGTGCAAGCTAGTTACTTTCATACTACTTGTACTATAGCTTTGAAACTTAAGACACTTGTTTACCATCATGACCCTGACTATGTATGCCAAGAACCATAACTCTTTCTTTAATCTTTTATCAAATTATTGCCTTTTTTTCGACTTAGAATTTCTGGTTAAGTTTGCGTGCAAGCTAGTTACTTTCATACTTCTTGTACTATAGCTTTGAAACTTGTTCACCATCATGACCCTGACTATGTATGCCAAGAACCATAAATCTTTGATTTTTTTCAAATTATTGCCCTTTTCAGACTTGCAAATTAAGGTTAAAGTTTGCGTGCAAGCTGGTGAAAGCTCATAACTTCCATTCTATTAAAACTACAACTTTAAAACTTTGTATACCTTTATTTTATCATACACCAGGTTGATGTTCAAAGGCCCATAACTCATCCTTGCTTTTTTATATTTAATGTTTGCCCTTTTTCACTTAGAAATTAGAATTAAGACTTAGAAATAATGGTTCAAGTTTCAATGTTAGTGTTTTTCATATGTAATGCTATAGAAAAGGTTTAAAACAGATGTACTTAACATACTTTGGTTGAAAGTGTTGAGTAATTGTGGGGTGGGTGGGGGCATATACTATACTATACTATGCTATGCTATGCCATGCCATGCCATGCCATGCCATGCCATGCCATACCATACTATACTACTGTACTGTACTGTACCCCCACCACCACCACCCACCGCCACTACCACATACAGGGTTCTCAGTAATTTTCAGTCCAGAAGGCCCAATGAACAATCTAGCAGGCCTGCTAGGGGGGTCCGAGGGCATGTTCCCCCCGGAAAATTTTGAAATTGAGCGCTTCATTTCCTGCATTTTAGGCTTAATTTATAGTATTTAATAACACTATTTGGAAGCCATTTTGTGGCATATTTTAATGCAAAAATGTGTTTAAAGTATCTATTACATGTACATGGTAGTATGGATATTCAGGGGTTTTCCTAGCCATTTTGGGAAAAGGACCCTGACCAGAATTGGGAAATTTTAGCGTGTGAAATGTTCCATTTTGGGAATTTTTATCGACAAAAATACAAGTTTTGGGAATTTTGAAATAATTATATTAGACACAGCACAAACAAAAGTTGCACTTGAATGTCCCATTTGTTTTACTTTTGTTGTGTATATAAATAACAGTATCCATCAACAATGCAAATAGTTTGAAAAAATATGGTTTTCTTTGGTTTTTTTTTGCTACTAGAACCATATGCCCAGAACACACAAACTAGCATGTTTCAGTTCTTGTGATTATGATTTACATTGACATGATTATTATGATTAGATAGTATATATATAATTTTTTTTTACAATAGTGGACTACAAATCTGTAAAAATGTTTGCTGTTTTTAGCTCACCTGAGCACGAAGTGCTCATGGCGAGCTTTTGTGATCGCCTGATGTCCGTCGTCCGTCGTCCGTCCGTGCGTCGTCAACTTTTTCTTCAAACGACTTCTTCTCCTGAACTCCTTGGCCAATCTTGCTGAAACTTGGCAGGAATGTTACTTGCATGAAGCTTTAACAAAATTGTTCAAATGGTTCCAGTCCATTGCCTATCTAGGTCACAGAGGATAAAAATAAAAAAGAACATGAAATTTTTAAAAATCTTCTTCTCTGAAACCGTAAGGCCTAGAACTTTGATATTTGGTGTGTAGCATCACCTAGTGGTCCTCTACCAAGATTGTTCAAATTATAGCCCTGGGGTCAAAATTGGCCCCGCCCGGGTGGGGTCATGTGTTTTCCTTATAAATATATAGCAAAAACTTAAAAAATCTTCTTCTCCAAAACCGCAATGGCTAGAAGTTAGATATTTGGCATGAAACATTGTCTAATGGACCTCTAACAAAGTTGTTCAAATTATGGCCCTGGGGTCAAAATTTGCCCCGCCCCAGAGGTCATGGGTTTTCCTTATATCAATATATAGCAAAAACTTGAAAAATCTTCTTCTCTGAAACTGTAAGGCCTAGAACTTTGATATTTGGTGTGTAGCATCACCTAGTGGTCCTCTACTAAGATTGTTAAAATTATAGCCCTGGGTTCAAAATTTGCCCCGCCCCAGAGGTCATGGGTTTTCCTTATATCAATATACAGCAAAAACTTAATAAATCTTCTTCTCCGAAACCGCAATGGCCAGAGGTTAGATATTTGGCATGAAACATTGCCTAATGGACCTCTAACAAAGTTGTTCAAATTATGGCCCTGGGGTCAAAATTTGCCCCGCCCCAGATGTCATGGGTTTTCCTTATATCAGTATATAGCAAAAACTTAAAACATCTTCTTTTCCGAAACCGCAATGGCCAGAGGTTAGATATTTGGCATGAAACATTGTCTAATAGACCTCTAACAAAGTTGTTCAAATTATGGCCCTGGGGTCAAAATTTGCCCCGCCCCAGAGGTCATGGGTTTTCCTTATATCAATATAAAGCAAAAACTTAAAAAATCTTCTTCTCCGAAACTGCAATGGCCAGAGGTTAGATATTTGGCATGAAACATTGCCTAATGGACCTCTAACAAAGTTGTTCAAATTATGGCCCTGGAGTCAAAATTTGCCCCGCCCCAGAGGTCATGGGTTTTCCTTATATCAGTATATAGCAAAAACTTAAAACATCTTCTTTTCCGAAACCGCAATGGCCAGAGGTTAGATATTTGGCATGAAACATTGTCTAATGGACCTCTAACAAAGTTGTTCAAATTATGGCCCTGGGGTCAAAATTTGCCCCGCCCCAGAGGTCATGGGTTTTCCTTATATCAATATATAGCAAAAACTTAAAAAATCTTCTTCTCCGAAACCGCAAAGGCCAGAGGTTAGATATTTGGCATAAAACATTGTCTAATAGACCTCTAACAAAGTTGTTCAAATTATGGCCCTGGGGTCAAAATTTGCCCCGCCCCAGAGGTCATGGGTTTTCCTTATATCATTATATAGCAAAAACTTAAAAAATCTTCTCCAAAACCGCAATGGCTAGAGGTTAGATATTTGGCATGAAACATTGTCTAATGGACCTCTAACAAAGTTGTTCAAATTATGGCCCTTGGGTCAAAATTTGCCCCGCCCCAGAGGTCATGGGTTTTCCTTATATCATTATATAGCAAAAACTTAAAAAATCTTCTCCAAAACCGCAATGGCTAGAGGTTAGATATTTGGCATGAAACATTGTCTAATGGACCTCTAACAAAGTTGTTCAAATTATGGCCCTTGGGTCAAAATTGGCCCCGCCACAGGGGTCGCCCATTTTACATAGAATTATATAGGAAAAATCTTGTAAAAGTCTTCTTCTCTAGAACCATAACACATAGAGCTTAGAATTTTTACATGTAACATCACTTTGTGGACCTTTACCACGTTTATACATATCATGACCCCAGGCTCGAATTGGCCCCACCCAGGGGCTTATCAATTTTTACATAGAGCTAAATAGTAAGAACTGAAGACGTGTAGAATGTTTGCTAGTGTCAAACTACACCCCTTGTTCTCTGAAACTAATGCGACTAGACCTTAGATATTTCGTGTTGAGTATTGTAAAGAGACCCTTTACCAGCATTATTATCCTCCGCCGATGAAATCGGGAGGGGGATATTGTTTTGGCGTTGTCCGTCCGTCATGGTGTCATGTCGTCAGTGATGTCACGGTGTCCGTCCGAATTTCGTTTCCGGGCTATTTCTCTGCAACCACTGGATGGATTTCAACAAAACTCTGTGGGAAGTATCAGTACCAAGAGGAGATGCGCATATCGTCGTCTTGTTCCGGTCAGACGATTTAACACAGAGTTATGGCCCTTTGATAACTTATGCATTATGTATATAGGGCAGTATTCGTTTCCGGGCTATTTCTCTGCAACCACTGGATGGATTTCAGCGAAACTCTGTGGGAAGTATCAGTACTGAGAGGAGATGCGCATATCATCGTCTTGTTCTGGTCAGACCATTTAACACAGAGTTATGGCCCTTTGATAACTTATGCATTATGTATATAGGGCAGTATTCGTTTCTGCGCTATTTCTCTGCAACTACTGAATGGATTTCAACGAAACTCTGTGGGAAGTATCAGTACCAAGAGGAGATGGGCATATCGTCGTCTTGTTCCGGTCAGACCATTTAACACAGAGTTATGGCCCTTTGATAACCTATGCATTATGTATATAGGGCAGTATTCGTTTCCACGTTTTTTCTCTGCAACTACTGAATGGATTTCAATGAAACTTGCTGCAAACTATCTATACCAAGAGGAGATGCGCATATCGTTGTCTTGTTTCGGTCAGACCATTTAACACAGAGTTATGTCCCTTTGATAACTTATGCATTATGTATATAGGGCAGTATTCGTTTCCGAGCTATTTCTCTGCAACCACTGGATGGATTTCAACGAATCTTTCTGAGAACCATCAATACCAAGAGGAGTTGTGCATATCGTTGTCTTGTTCCAATCAGACCATTTAACACAGAGTTATTGCCGTTTGATAACTTATGCATTATGCATATAGAGCAGTGTTTGTTTCCGCGCTATTTATCTGCAACTACTGAATGGATTTCAATGAAACTTGCTGAAAACCATCTATACAAAGAGGAGTTGCGCATATCTTTGTCTTGTTTTGGTCAGACCATTTAACACAGAGTTATTGCCCTTTGATTAATTATTCATTATGCATATAGAGCAGTATTCGTTTCCGCGCTATTTCTCTGTAACTAGCGGATGGGTTTCAATGAAACTTGCTGAAAACCATCTATACCAAGAGGAGATGCGCATATTGTCATTTTGTTCCAGTCAGACTGTTGAACACAGAGTTATGGCCCTTTGATAACTTATGCATTATGCATATATAGCAGTATTCATTTCCATGCTATTGCTCTGCAACTACTGAATGGATTTCAATGAAACTTTCTGGAAAACATCAATACCAAGAAGAGATGTGCATGTCATGGTCTTGTTCCAGTCAGACTGTTTAACACAGAGTTATTGCCCTTTGATAACTTATGCATTATGCATATATAGCAGTATTTATTTCCTCGCTATTTCTGTGCAACTTTTGGATGGATTTCAATGAAAATTTCTTGAAACCATCTATACCAAGAGGAAATGTGCATATCATCCTGTTGTTCCTGTCAGACTATTTAACACAGAGTTAAACTTATGCATTATGCATATTATAGAACAGTATTCTTTTCCTCTATTTCTCTGCAACTACTGGATGGATTTCAATTAATCTTTCTGAGAACCATCAATACCAAGAAGAGATGTGTATATTGTTGTCTTGTTCCAGTCAGACTGTTTAACACAGAGTTATTGCCCTTTGATGACTTATGCATAATAGAGAAGTATTTGTTTCCGCTCTATTTCTTTTCAACTTCTCGATGGATTGAAATGAAACTTTCTGGGAAACATCAAAACTGAGACGAGATGCCCATTTTGTCATCTTGTTCCGGTCAGACTGTTTAACACAGAGTTATTGCCCTTTGATAACTTATACCTTATGCAAATAGAGCAGAATTTGTTTCCACACTATTTTTCTGCAACTACTGGATGGATTTTAATGAAACTTTCTGGGAACCATCAATACCAAGAGGAGACGCACATATTGTCATCTTGATTCAGTCAGATCCTTTAACACAGAGTTATAGCCCTTTGATAAGTTATGCATTTTGCTTGTAGAGCAGTATTTGTTTCCTTGCTATTTCTCAGCAGGAATCTATGGAAACCATCAATACCAAGACAAGATGCCCATATTGTTGTCCTGTTCTGGTCTGACCGTTTAACACAGAGTTATGGCCCTTTGATAAGTTATGCACTATGCATATAGAGTAGTATTCGTTTATATGCTACCTCTATGCAACTTCTGCATAGATTTCTTTTAAATACAGCACTATATTTTTACTACTGCATTCTTCATTTCAACAACTTGAAGACTTTTTGTCTCATTTTTATATTCTGGTGAGCTGCCCAACCCTTTTCACCATCTGAAGTTTTTTTTCACCTTTTTTGCCATCCATAATAAATATCTAAATAAAGCCCTATGACTTCAGCTGTTGTGTTAGTAATAACCAGTACTCGGCGGGGGATATAAATTCAACGAATTTGCTTGTTTAAATGTTGGTCCTGGGGTAAAGCTGAAAGTACTTTTGTACTCAGGTGAGCGATACAGGGCCATCATGGCCCTCTTGTTTATCTCTTTTGTTCATATAATATTTATTTAGTAACATTTTAGCGCATACAAAATAATTTGCGGAGATTTTGTATTTTAGTCAATTTAATAATCAAACTTCTTATTATCTCCCTTTTTGCTTTAGACAAAATATCGCAAAACACTTTACTATTTACCTTCGTATCACAATATGATCCATTCTAAAATCTATTCATAATTACTGAACACAGTTAAGCAGATACATCAATAAATTAAAGCATTATTTTAAAATTCAACTGAGGAATTTTCCGTAGAATGAACGAATTAGTAAGTACTGTAAGATATATATAACGCGATTAAAGTAACAACTGTGAACTAATTGATTCAATCATTGCATTGGCAATCAACTTACCCAATCACTTAATAGCGTCATAAAATTAATTAAGAGCCGACAAACGGCTAAATATACACCTTTTTAATTGTCAAAGACACAATTTTTACAGTTTTGACAGTTTTTAGCTCGACTATTCGAAGAATATGTCGAGCTATTCTACTCACTTGGGCGTCGGCGTCGGTGTCGGCGTCGGCGTCCCGCTTTGGTTAAAGTTTGCCTGCAACATACCTATATCTTAAAAACTACTATAGCTACAGCTTTGAAACTTGGCACACTTGTTCATCATCATGTCCCGAGTGTGTTTGTCAAGAACCATAACTAACTTACATTTTGATCAAATTATGGCCCTTTTTTGACTTAGAATTTCAGGTTAAAGTTTGCGTGCAAGCTACTGTACAAACTCATAACTTCAATAATACTTATACTACAGCTTTGAAACTTGGCACACCTGTTCATCATCATGTCCCGAGTGTGTATGCCAAGAACCATAACTCAAACTTTCATTTTGATCAAATTATGGCCCTTTTTCGACTTTGAATTTCAGGTTAAAATTTGCGTGCAAGCTACTGTACAAACTCATAACTTAAATGATACTTATACTACAGCTTTGAAACTTTCAACACTTGTTCATCATCATGACCCGAGTGTGTATGCCAAGCACCATAACTCTAACTTTAATGTTGATCAAATTATGGCCCTTTTTCGACTTAGAATTTCAGGTTAAAGTTTGCATGCAAGCTATTGTACAAACCAATAACTTCCATACTACTTGTACTACAGCTTTGAAACTTTCAACACTTGTTCATTATTATATCCTGAGTGTGTATGCCAAGAACCATAACTCTAACTTCCATTTTGTTCAAATTATGGTCCTTTTTCGACTTAGAATTTCAGGTTAAAGTTTGCGTGCAAGCTAGTTACTTTCATACTTCTAGTACTATAGCTTTGAAACTTTCAACACTTGTTTACCATCATGACCCCGACTATGTTTGCCAAGAACCATAACTCTTTCTTTAATTTTTAATCAAATTATGGCCCTTTTTCAACTTATAATTTCTGTTTAAAGTTTGTGTGCGTTAGCTAGTTACTTTCTTACTTCTTGTACTATAGCTTTGAAACTAAAGACACTTGTTCACCATCATGACCCTGACTATGTATGCCAAGAACCATAACTCTTTCTTTGATTTTTATCAAATTATTGCCCTTTTTTACTTAGAATTTCTGGCTAAAGTTTGCATGCAAGCTAGTTACTTTCATACTTCTTGTACTATAGCTTTGAAACTTGTTCACTATCATGACCCTGACTATGTATACCAAGAACCATAACTCTTTCTTTGATTTATATCAAACTATGGCCCTTTTTAGACTTAGAAATTAAGGTTAAAGTTTGCGTGCATGCTGTTGAAACCTCATAACTTTTATTCTATTAAAACCACAACTTTAAAACTTTGTATACCTTAATTTTATCATACATCCGGTTGATGTTCAAAGGAACATAACTCATCCTTGCTTTTTTATTAAACTTTTGTACTTCGCTTAGAAATTAGAATTAAGACTTAGAAATTATGGTTAAAGTTTCAATGTTAGTGTTTTTCATAGGTAATGCTATAGAAAAGGTTTAAAACAGATGTACTTAACATACTTTGGTTGAAAGTGTTGAGTTGTTATACTATACTACACTATACTATACTAATACCATACCATACCATACCATACCATACCATACCATACCACACCACCACCACCACCACCACCACCACCCACCACCCACCACCACCACATACAACCACCCCCACCCCCACCACACCACCCCCACCCCCACCACACTATCACACCACACCACAACTACAATAAAAATTAAATTATCGCGACATTTAAAAGTCAAAGTACCGTGTAATTATTATGATCATTTATCATCGTTCGTCGCGTGTTGTATTAGCATGTGCGTATCACTATCAGGGAGCGGGGGGGGGGGGGGGAATTGCTCGAACACTCCTTTTGAGCAGCAATATTTAATTTTCTTGGGGAATTCAGCAATTAAGTTGGAAATAATCAATAACTACCCAAGCACTGGCCTAAACAAAAGATTTCTGAAAATCTTGCATCCGAAATGATTTTGATTCAAAACACACGATTAATGGATACTGTACATTTCAAGCAGGCTCCGAAAGTGAGCAAGTATAAATAAACTTATTCTTGTACTGTTTAAGAACAGATAACAAAGAGATATGCCTCTGTATGCTAAATAGACTGTTTGGTAATGAAAGCTAAAGTAAAAAAGATAGACAGAAGCATAAACTTGATATAAACATTCACTGTAGCTAATACAAGTAAGAGTGAATAATAAACTAAATTTTCCCCAATTTTGTATTTTTCACGCATTTTTCCCCTTTTGACCAGCGTCCAGCGTCTTCCCCTCTTCCTTCAAAAACCCCTGCTCTTTTATTTCATTCAGTAATTACCATATGAAAATAGTCTTTCATTTTTTTCATCAAATTATTCATACAAAACAAGGAACTTCGATAATAACTACGAAAGGCAAAATTAATGCACAACAAGTGCAGAAATGAAAACGGTTGGTTAAAAGTTAAAGAATTGCACAGGGACTGATTAGCATGAAAACAAGAACAAGCAAAAGGGGACCAAACACACTAATCAACGCTGAAACTAATAACTGGCCGTGATATATTTAAACAAATTCAACTGGCAGTCCAACTTTCTCTTTCATTTTGACAGATCACGTTTTTAAAACATATTGGACTGTGTTCGCTTTTTCGCTACACAGAGCGATCAAACTATCACAAATTATTGGAAAATATATACCAGTCTACATTGCGTTAACGCTGTTATCCAAAGCATTCCGAAACATGAATATATAGCGCAAAGGGGAGAAAGTGCCGAAAAGGACCAACATTACCGAAAATACATACATTCAACAATGCTCGTTTTTTTAACCGTCGGGATTTCAACCGGCCGAAACTTGATTTTAAACGGCCATTTTGGCCGGTGGCCGGCTGTTATTGAGAACCCTGCACATATCACCACCACATACCACCACCACCAACGCCGATAACAACACCACAACAAACACAACCAACAACAACATCAACAATACCACCACCAACAACAACACCACCACCAACAACAACACCACCACCAAAACCACCACCACCAACAACAACACCAACAACAACACCACCACCACCAACAACAACATCAACAACACCGTCAACAACAACACCACCACCAACAACAACACCAACAACAACACCACCAACAACACCAACAACACCACCACCACCACCACCAACAACAACATCAACACCAGCAATAGCAAAAACACCAACAACCAACACCACCAACACCAACAGCAACAACACTACCTCCACCACTAACAACAACACCACCACCAACAACACCCAACAACTCCCAACAACAACAACAACACCATCACCAGCAACAACAGCAACACCACCACCAACAACAACACCACCACCACCAACAACAGCAACCAGCATACCATACTGTACTACACCACACCACACCACTATAGGTGGACAGGGATAGTGGGTTGATGGGTGTGGGATCAGGGGTGTATGGGCTGGGTTGTGTAAACACTAAAAAACCCTACAAGAATAAATTAAGTGTAATTTATTGATTTCCTAACTTGGATTAAGAAACTTTTGTTCATGTGTTTGTTGGAGGTGTCATAAACTCCTGAATCACTCCCCAGTTTAAATGAAGCCCAGTTTAAAATGTGCTTAAATAAGTCCAACTTTTCGAATAGTCGAGCATGCAGTCGTTTCCGACTGGCTCTTGTTCATAATTCATGTAAATTTACACTGTGAGTTTTATTCAGCTTCACAAAGCATCATAAGGTCTGGTTCCTTAACAGGAAAGCCATTAGTGATGTTACAGTTATGCCAATCCAATGACTGCCTGTCTAGGGGGGCTGGATTCAGTTTCGGGTTGCAGGGCTTTTTTTCCTTCTATAGCAGGGGCCGTTTATGGGCACCTTCCCCTCAGAAAATTTCTTTAAAATCATGCAGATCTCCCCAGAAAGTAAATTTACATCAGGTTTTTTCATTCCCCGGTGAGAAAATGATACTATTTTCCCCAGAATAATAGGGCATGGGCACCTTCCCCAGGAAGTAAAAATAGCCTTGGGTTGAGGCAATGTGTCCTTTGCTACAGCTGGCTCAAGGATAGCTTCTGAATGGGGCTCTGTTTGGTTTCCAAATATGTTGGAAGGCTGGATTCAAGTTTAGTTTTAGTCCGATTTACAGGGGAAAGTAGAGGAGGTTCCTCGTTACCAGTACCAGCGCTTTTTTCCTTCTTTAGTAAGGGCCTTTAATGGGTGCCTTCCCATCAGAAAATTTATTTAAAATCATGCAATTTTCCCCAAAAAGTAACTTAACATCAGGTTTTTAGCTCGACTATTCGAAGAATAGGGGAGCTATCCTACTCGCCCCGGTGTCGGCGTCGGCGTCGGCGTCCGTTAAACAAAAAATGCACTTTGGTCCATTACTTGAAAACTACTTATGATATCAACTTGAAACTTGGAATATATATTCACCATCAAATTCTACATCATTACCAACAACACCCATAACTCTGCTACAAATATTTTTCAAGTTATGCCCCTTTTTCACTTAAATTTTGCGTTAAGGAAAATATGCACTTTGGTCCAAAACTTATAAACTACTTGAGATATCAACTTGAAACTTGGAATATATATTCACCATCAAATTCTACATCATTACCAACAAGACCCATAACTCTGCTGTCAATATATTTCAAGTTATGCCCCTTTTTTCTTATATTTTGTGTCAAGGAAAATATGCATTTTGCCCCTAACTTTAAAACTAGTTGACATATTGCCTTGAAACTTGAAATATATTTTCACCATCAAAATCTACATCATAACCAACAATACCCATAACCCTTCTTCCAATATTTTTCAAATTATGCCCCTTTTTCGCTTACATTTTGTGTTAAGCAAAATATACAGTCGGCCCTTAACTTCGTTATGAATGGAGGGATTTCAAAATAACTTGGCACAAATGTTCACCATGACAAGGCGGTGTGTCCCGTACAATACCCATGCCTGTAGGTCCAAGGTCAAGGTCACTGTTACTAAAAATAGAATTTTCTTGCAAAATCGTGTCCACTCTGTAACTTTGTTATTTCTTATTGGGTTTTTAAATAACTTGGTATAATTGTTCACCATATCAAGACGGTGTGTCACGTACATGCCCTAGCCTGTAGGTCAATGGTCAAGGTCACTGTTACTAAAAATAGAATTTTCTTGTCTAGGCTGTTACTTTGTTATGAATGGAGGGATTTCAAAATAACTTTGCACAAATGTTCACCATGACAAGGCGGTGTGTCCGCACAATACCCATGCCTGTAGATCCAAGGTCAAGGTCACTGTTACTTAAAATAGAATTTTCTTGTCCAGGCTGTAACTTTGTTATGAATGGAACGATTTCAAAATAACTTGACACAAATGTTCACCATGACAGGGCGGTGTGTCACGTACCATGCCCATGCCTGTAGGTCAAAGGTCAAGGTCACTGTTACTAAAAATAGAATTATCTTGTCCTGGCTGTTACTTTGTTATAAATGGAGGGATTTCAAAATAACTTTGCACAAATGTTCATGAAAAGGCAGTGTGTCCGCACAATACCCAAGCCTGAAGGTCCAAGGTCAAGGTCACTGTTACTAAAAATAGAATTTTCTTGTCCAGGCTGTAACTTCATTATAATTGGAGGGATTTCAAAAAAACTTGACACAAATGTTTACCATGAAAGGGCAGTATATCGCGTATTATTCCCATCATTGCACTTGAGTGTCTGAAAATGATGCATAGCGGGGCATCCGTGTCCTACGGACACATTTCTAGTTTCACTTATATTTTCACTTAAGTGCACTTCATCGATAACTTTGCAAATACTTAAGGTATCAACTTCAAACTACCATTATATTTTCATTTCAGTTCTTTTTCTGTAACATTACTGAAGTGATTGATATTTGACTAAAAGTAATTGTCTCTAATAAAAAATTACTTACAAGTTTTCTAACAAATTCAGAAATATTTCATAGTTATTCCCCTATTCAGTTTAATATTTATGGTACATTTAGGAATTATTTCTGTTATTTGAAAAGAATTTCTCCCGTACCATTCACTTGTTAATATTTTTCCTGATTGCACATGAATGTATGGCCATAGTTGTTATTGTTTTAATCTTCAAATTGCATTTGTTTCAAATGATTCGAATAGTCGAGCATGCTGTCTCCTCTGACAGCTCTTGTTTCATTCCCCTTTAGAGAAAAATAATGCTTTTTCCCCAAAAGTATAGGGCATGCGCCCCTTCCCCTTGCAGTGAAAAAAGCCCTGGGTACCTACATTCATTGGTTCAAATCACTCAGACTCGGTACTCCATAGGGGTAGAAATATTTTTGGACCCACTCGCCCTGCAGGCTGAGTGAATGAGGAAGTGCACTCGCCCTTACAGAAAGTTCACTCGCCCTTACATTTTAAATAAAATTTCCAATTGTCTACTTGTGTAAAAAACGATATCTTCATTTGTTTCGACATTTTGACTTATAGCGTAAAAATACGTGCACTTGAAGTCTTGTTCTGATTTGGGAAAGCCAGTGAGAATAAAAATAAATTGCTGCTATTACCTTTACATCAGAAATGTTCCGAATGCATGGGAATTCGACCGAAATACCAGAAATCAAATTGTATTTTGTAAACAAAGAGAAAATATTTCATTTTCCGAAGAAAACACATTTGCATTGCTGAAAAATTTACTCGCCCAGTCGGTCGAGTGTTTCCGCCGCTTCACTCGACCCAACGGATCACTTACTCGCCATTGCAAGCGGTCGAGTGGAATTCTACACCTCTTTACTCGTCGCCAACCCAGGGCACTAGACAACTTTTGGGAACACGAACCTAAACCCTTATGAAGGGGAGTTTTGCATCTTAAAATTTAAGACAAAAGACAAAAAATGGGGAATTTTAAGTCCTGTATGCATGCGTTGACTTTCAAGTGTCACACTTACTCGTTACACTGTGTTCTACTACTAATTATAATAGCTTGTATATTTCTGTGATTTGGGGGAAAAAACTATTTTGAGAGGGGAATGTGGCCCATATTGGGCCCCAAAAATGACCCACAAGTGCCCTGCAAAGGCATGTGATCGGTCGATATAAACCCAAAATCTCGCATCAAACAAGTGCCAGTGTTTGTCTTCAACGGCTTCCTTTGAATAATCACTCATTCTAAACGTTGTTGTGAAGTTTGTAAACAACTTCAGTTTCTGGAGACTGATTCTCGTGTTTTAATTTTAACCATAAGAATCAGAATGTCTGCTATACTATGTAGAGTATAATAATATTGTCATTATTACCATTTGAGTTAATTATTACCTTACCCTAGTAAATGAAAACTATTACATTAATTTAAAATATCACTTAAATTTATCAATAATAAAAGCTTTTTCTCTATTTTCTACAGCTTCAAATATCGTTAATTTAAACCAAAAAAAAATATTTTCTATTTATTTTATGTTGTCTGCGTTTTCTAGTTTCCTTCATTATCTATATTGTCTGCGTTTTTCAACACCCTTCTTTACCTATATTGTCTGCAGCCTTCTATATTCTATATTGTCTGCGTTTTATTCTGTGCCGAGTATAATCTAAATAGATCAGATAACATAATATTATGTTTTAACAGTAGTACTTTTTGTTTATTGTTGTGCAAAGTAATCATCGTCGCGAAAATACATTACAATAAGAATTAAGTGTCTTACATCTAGGATTATAATGTATATTGCCCAGTTCAAGGTCACAGGGGATAGACCAACGTATGTATTTCAAAGTTGGCTACGCCTAAAATAATATGTTGTACTTCCGGGATTCCATATGTTAGTCGAAAATCAACGAGAAAACGGTAGGTGACTGTTTTTTTTCGATCAAATTTAATATTTCAATGCACGATTTTGAAAAAATCTCAATGCTATTAGCAGTGGTATACATTTCGGAGTCTGAAGATGCAAAGTTTAGTTTTGTACCTGGAATATTCGTGTAGAAATCGTTTTTCTAGTGCTGACCTAAATCTGTCAACATTGTCTCCATCTGTCTTTTTTTACACAAGATTTTGGTTATACCGATATAAGATACTGGTACAATTTTTTCATATAGTGCAAATTTACAATTAGAAGGACCCTAACGGACAGTTTGTTTTGGTCACAAAGACAAGAAATCACCAGATATAAAAAAATTCAAATTGGGCTCCATATGTTGTTGTGGATTCCATGTGTTGTATTTTTTTAATGAAATCTAATGGAGATATTGTTGACGCGAAGTCGTCTCTTATTTAATAATAAATGGATATTCATGAGTATTATAAAGTAGCTGAATGTATTTAAGACGGAGCTGTTCGATAATCATGAATATCTTGCCCGCGTTTATGATAGACACTAACACATTGGGTGTAAGTAGTCATAGACCATACCCCATGCACCAATAGACTCGTACTCTTGCAGTGCTTGTGGGAAAGAATTTAAAGAAAAGTGGGTTTGCTCAAGGCACGAGCGATCAATGCATGCAGCCCTGAAACTCTGTACATGCGAGCACTGCATAAGTGCATTCAAATATCAATATCAACTTAAATATCACCCGAGCAGAACACATGACATTGGCTTGAATTATAAGTGCACCAGGTGTAATAAAACATTTCACATTAAGTCCAGTTTTCAGGCACATCAAAAAACTTGCCAAATTCAATAAGATTTTGAAAGTGTCTTTCTGCAAACCTTGCAGATTTTTTTTCCTGTTGCTTTCCATTTTCTATAATTAAAAGAATGATATAACAATAGATGGCAAACATATATACATTTTAATAAACTTATGAAAACCAGACTTGATTCGGAACTCGTTTTTGGTGCATGGGGTATGGTCTATGACTACTTACACCCAATGTGTTATTGTCTATCATAAACCCTGGCAAGATATTCATGATTATCGAACAGCTCCGTCTTAAATACATTCAGCTACTTTATAATACTCACGAATATCCATTTATTATTAAATAAGACACGACTTCGCGTCAGCAATATCTCCACAAGATTTCATGAAAAAATACAACACATGGAATCCATGACAACATATGGAGCCCAATTTGAATTTGTTTATATCTGGTGATTTCTTGTCTTTGTGACCAAAACAAATTGTCCGTTAGGGTCTTTCTAATTGTAAATTTGCATTATATGACAAAATTGTACCAGTATCTTATCGGTATAACCAAAATCTAGCGAAAAACAACAGATGTAGACAATGTTGACAGATTTAGGTCAGCACTAGCAAAACGATTTCTACACGAATATTCCAGGTACAAAACTAAACTTTGCATCTTCAGACTCCGAAATGTATACCACGGCAAATAGTAGTGTTGCAGAATCGGACAAATATCATAATCCAGGGCTTTTCATTCTTATACAACAGAGGCCTGTATAAGGCTACTTCCCAATCCAAAAACATAGTAATTTTTCCCAACTGTGGCAGAGAATCTTCCCAAAATGCTAGGTAAGATGTGCTAAAATGGATGAAAATTCTCTGAGAGGAGTTTGAAAATTGACGTATGAAAAAAGAAAGTGCTTTAAAAAATTAAATTTTAGCTGAAAAACTTATTACTATTCAAATTTATTAATGAGTACCCATCTTTAAATTATTTTGTTTTCCCAAAATAAACAATTATCTCGCATTAATTTCCCAATTTGAAAGGCCAGGGTCTCTTCCCAATTTTCTGATGAAAAGCCCTGTAATCGATTATCGAATCGAAATTCCTAGAAGAAATCGATTTAAATCGGAAAATAATCGAAAACTTTGACACAGGCTTTGAAGGTTAATGCCTGTGTTATGATATACACCTTTAATGTTTAATTATGTTCTATAAACTAGCTACTTTAAATATAAATAAGACAATTGAGAGAATCAATTCAATTAAACACTATACAGTCATTATGTAAATAACAGAACCTACATTCTTGTACAGCTATAATGTTAACTTGAAAATCTACAGAAGGTTAGTCTGGGTGCTATGTTGTGTGGCATGAATGCTTTGCCCTATTTTTGGGGTTAGTTTTCTCAAAAACTAATTATGTAAAGGACTACAAATACACTGTGACCTTAAGCAGCAAGCTGCAATTTCAAAGGCATTGAAAAGTATGAGCAAAATAATACAGTGCTTTTTTCTGCGAGAAATCAAAAACAAAAATACATAAACTAAGTACTTTAAATTCTGCTCGTAAAATTTCCATGCTAGTTTTTTTTCAAAGTTGAAGCAGAATTCTAATAGAATTCAGTATGAAAAAGCATCAACATGATCTTGGATTGATGACTGAACATGTTCAATTGTTAATGCATTTGTAAATTATGATAGCATCACATACAGAATGTAATCCCATTTGGTAGTAAAGTATTTTAAATAATCACTATTCAAGAGACAACTACACCCTTTAACTTGAACCTTTATTTGCTAACAATTTCAGACACAATCATAGTATTGGGATATTGGTTGCAAATCATGAACAATCATTGACTGGAATCATTTGCCACTTCCAATGTGATTTCATTGACAAGAACCAATTTATGAAACAGCTTAGTGTATCATTCACAAAATGGGAGTAGCTAACAAAATTACCCTTTACTGTTGTGTGCTTGCTGCCACTTTTAACATAAAATTTGGAGTTTTAAAGATAAAATATAACATCTTTCAATTATTTTTTTCATGTACTAAACATTGAATGAAAATAGGATGAAAGAACAATGCTTTGCAAAAAATATATCCAGTCAAAAGTGGAACAAATCAAATTTGTGTGCATCAAAATGCAAAAATCTGCACCTATTTGAATCCCTGCAACCCCCAAAACAGGTTATAAATGGAAAAAAATACCTACAAGGTCAACAAAATTTATGACTTGTACAAATAAATGACTACAATATGCCTTACTTAACTGACAGTGGTAAACATCAATATAAATCGATTATGAGGGAATGACATCGATTATCAAATCGAAAAGGCACTCATAGACGATTAAGCGATTTTAATCGATAATTGTTACATCACTAGCAAATAGCATTGAGATTTTTTCAAAATCGTGCATTGAAATCAGGGCTTTTCATCCTTATATAACAGAGGCCTATAAAAGGCCTCTTCTCAATCCAAAAATACAGTATTTTTCCCAACTGTGGCAGAGACTCTTCCCAAAATGATAGGCGAGATGTCCAAAAATGGTTAAAACTCCTCTGGAGGGGTGTTTGAAAATTGAAGTCTGAAAAATAAATTGCTTAAAGATTAGATTTAAGTTTTAAAATACATATTACTATTCAAACTAGAACCCATTTTTCAATTAATTTTGTTTTCCCAAAATAAACAATTATCACGCATAAATTTCCCAATTAGAAAGGCCAGGGCCCCTTCCCTATTTTCTGATGAAAAGTCCAGGAAATATTAAATTTGATCGAAAAAAAAACAAAGTTGCCTACCGTTTTCTAGTCGATTTTCGACTAACATATGGAATCCCGGAAGTGCAACATATTATTTTAGGCGGAGCCAACTTTGAAATACATATGTTGGTCTACCCCCAGTGAGGTTCTTTCTGCAAACTTATGCAGAGTAGTTCTTAATTTATTGATATAAATTTATCTCTATAATGTTGGAAGTAGGTCAGGAAAATATTCGTGCTTACATCAGGGGCACTAAATGCTTGCAATTTCTAGATAAAGGGAAGTCACTCTGCTGTTTACTGTGTATTTTGATTTACTTTATGCAATTTTGCCGAAACTTGTATTCAGTTGGGAAAAATGACAACTCGGAACGCGGCCGTTTGCTTTGAGAACACCTCCCTTTTCCAGACTTGCAGACGGTGATGAAAAACCCATGGCCTAGTTTACAAATGCTATATGAATTTAAACGGGCACGTTTAAACTACATGCTTGATAGTAAAGGGCAAAAAAATAAAATAGCAAGCATATACATGATATAGTCTAAAGTATTTGGACTTGGTGTATAAGTGGTTATTTCTGTGGTGTCTTTATTTCTGCAATTTCTGCGGTTAAATAAATTACTGCAAATTTAAAATCAGCAGAATATTTATCCCCGATTGAACTTTTTATCGATCACAGTGTGTGTTCTTAATTTTGACTTAATAAATGTCTAAAGTAATAACGAATGATGACCAACGTTTTTCAACGGGTTGCATACTGAAATGGATGAAAAGGGAAGGCTATATACAACAGTTGTACGTGCTTTATTACACAATATTTGAAGATAATTTTTATTTTAGTGAGCTTGGATACTGTTGCATTTACCGGTACTCTTAAAAGATAAGTTAATCAGGTTTTACTCTGATCATATTTAAAAGCTGTTCAAACCATGTCATCATATTACTAAAAGACAGGTAAATCGCGGTAAAATATTTGACACATCGGATAATGATTGAATTGGCGCATCTTTTCCAATTGTTATACATAATTATTGTTTGCACCCAAGTCAAAATTCTAAACCATGTTAGCTATGATGGATTGTTTTGTTTTTTGAACAATACATAGATATTTTCCATTTACATGTGATTGGTAACTTAAAAAAAATACATGGCTGTATTAGTTTTTACTTTATACCGAGACCCAGCCTGCGAGACCACAGAATTTTAGTCCGATTATGAAAGAACTTGATGCTGCAGAAATAATGTACGCAGAAATAAAAACACCAATGAATTATAACAAAACCGCAGAATTTGGAGCCCGCAGAACAAAACCACTTAAAGGGTATCACCCCATTCTCTGCTGAACTTTAGTTTACATTCTGTCAAAAATGATGTTTTAAAAGTCACATTTTTTCCATTATTAATTTCATTTCTTTCGTTTTCAAATTACTACAAAATCATTATATTTTCTAAAAGTATTTTTGTTTTTAATATTTATTTTAGTTATGGAAAGTGTGTTATTGTTAATTTGTTGTAAGTGTGACATTTCAAAGAGTCAAAACATGCATATATGACTTAAAATTCCCCTTATTTATCTTTAACAAAAACTTTGCAAGCATATAGTCTGAAGTATTTGGACTACTTCACCCCAGTCTCTGCTGAACTTTGGTTGACATTCTGTCAAAAATGATGTTTTAAAAGTCCCTTTTTTCCATTATCAATTTCATTTCTTTTGTCTTCAAATTACTACAAAATCATTATTTTTTCTAAAAATATTTTTGTTTTAAATGTTTATTTTAGTTATTTTAAGTGTGTTATTGTTAATTTGTTGTAAGTGTGACATTTCTGTCAAAACATTCGTATAGGACTTAAAATTCCCCTTTTTATTTTTTTGTCTTAAAACGACTCAAAATTCACCTTCCTGAGGGTATGGGTGCTGTTTAAACATCTCAAGTTGCCTTTAGTCATTAAACAAGTCTGCCAAGTGTATCATAATTATATATACTGGAAATCTAGATTCCAGACAGGGCTATTCAGAATATATATTTGTATTTAAAATGTATTGGTTTTTTCAGAGCTTGATTGGCTGGAGAACAAGAGTTTCACTTCACAAACTGCAGAGAAAGTTGTTGAATTCCAACAAGAATTGAAAAAACTGCAGAAGGTCGGGTAAGCATGATAATTTTTTCTTTCAGTGAAAATTAGAATATCAGACATATTCATCCAGAAAAAGTCTGTAAAATACTGCCTAAATAGGATTAATTATAATTGGAAACTTTTCATAGATAGCAAATTCCTTTGAAAGAAGTTTAAGTGATTATTTTACTAGCACAATACTTTTGACATTGCATCAATAAAGTTTTCCATTTTTTATGAACTTGGGTAAACTTGGTTTTATGATTAGCTGTCTTTTAGGGAAGGAGAGCAGATTAAAAAATCTGAAGCTTCAAAGCAAGGAACCAGCAAAGTTTTTCCAGTTGTTACAGACCATATAGAGTTAACTTACAATGAGAAAAGAAGAGGAAGCAGCAGCAGCAACAGCAGCACCGCCATATCGAGTTCTGATGATTCTGAAGAGGAGCGTGTAATAAGAAAAAGGCATAGAGACTCTAGCTCTGACAAAGAACATGATCACAAACAGTTCAAAAAGAAGAAAAAGAGAAAACATTGGTCAGATGATAGTGATTCAGACAGCTTTAAAAAGAAGAAGTACAAGAAAAAGAAAAACAAGAAACAGAAAAAGGGCAAGCATAAATCTAGAGAAAAGCTAAAGGATTCACACACTGAAATGTAAGAAAGCATTTTTATTTTATATCACTTGCTCAATTCCAATTTTGTTCTCTACCCATCCGTCTTTATGTCTATTTTTTATGTAATGGCACTTAAAAAATAAGTTTATTTTTTAAATGAATTAATCAGCTATCAACAGTTTTAAAATGAACAACTTGAAAAACATTTTAACATGGTGCAGTATGTGATCTTGACTCTGAGCTGAGATACTAATTTAAATGGGTTAGTGGTGTGTCTGTCAGCAATTACACTTCATTTTCTGCCCACTAATAGGATACCCAGTCTTCAAACTTCATAGGATGATTAGACTTACTGAGGTGATGGTCCCAAGGGATCCTGTCATTTTTGGGCTGACCATGGCTCAACTTAAAAGATCAAGGTCACTTGTATCTGGTTTCCAGATAACAAATAAGAAACTAATAAAGGTACCTCATCTGAACTGCACAAAAATTTTTCCAAGTGAGAGTTGCGGCTAAGTAATGGCTCTTAAGTCAGTGTCACACTTCAGAGTTCAAAGGTCAAGATTTGTGTAAATTTCTGATTTCCACATGATATCAGGTCCTACCAACCACTTGAGGATTTCAGCCAAACCTATAATTACAGTTGTCCACCTAGATATGACATCAGGGATTTTTCAGGGGTATTTGGGAAAAAGGGCCCTGCACAAATTGGGAATTTTTTTACACGGTATACACTGGTTTTACACAGGTTGCATACATACATTCAAGGAATGTAGGTTTCACAGATCACTGATCAAAAGTAAACGAACTAATTTTGTAATTTGAAAAGTCCCTTGATTATATGGATTCTCTTGTTTGTTTCTGTTTTATAGGCAAAAAAGTCATTTCTGTTGAAATGGGAATTTTTTTCTTGAAATTGGGAATTTTGTTCTTGAAATTGGGAAAAATGGTCCGTATTTGGCATTGGGAATGGGGCCCATTATTGGCCCCGTGAGACTAGCTGAAAAAGCCCTGGACATAGCGTTGCATCCTAGTACCATAGCACTGCCTTAAAGGTCAACCTTACACTTGGCGTTTATACTCAAAATGTGCCAAATATCTTCTTTCTGGAGCATACACAAACCAAACTACTCACAAAATTTTCCCCCAACAAGAATTTGTTGGATCCAAGGTCAGTGTCACAGGAGTTCAAAGGTCAGAATTTGTACAAATTCTTAGTTTCTGGAGCGCAACTTTATAACTGGTGTAGAGATTTTATCCAAACTTAACAGAAGTTTTAATCCAAATGGAACAGTGATACAAGAACCAATACCTTCCCAGAAAGTTCAAGTTCACACAGTTTAGTGACATATTCTTGTTTATGCTTTTTACAGAAAAGGAATATTTAGCAGTAACAAGATATTTCTGGACGAAGTAGCAGACATTGCGCCAGAGCACCCTTTTAAACTTGACCGGGTACCGGATAACAACAGTTGGACTTATGGTTCACTGTATTCTGGGCATGTTGCAAGCTATAAACCAGCCTGTAACCAATGTGTGGGCACTGAAGGATCTCAGATGATATTTATGAAAGACCAGATAAAGAAAGAGAAAGTCCCAAGTCAGAGGTATTATAGTAAAGAAAACAGGAAAATGGTTCAGCAGCTTCCATTGGAAACTATTACTAAACAGGGGCAAGATATATACAATAAAGACAGAAATACAAGTCATTCTTTTATACCAGTGCAGAACGAGTCTTCAGCAGAGACATCTGTGGATCAGGATGTAAGACAGCAGATTCTTGACAGTGCAACTAGTCTTTACGTTCAGGGCAAAGGGAAAACTGGAGCAGAAGCACAATCTGTGGAAGAAACAAAACAAGATCCATTAAGGAGAAAAGTAGCTGAATACAATAAGCAACTCCGAGAGTCTCCCACTGATGTAAAACTGTGGCTGCATTTTGTGAAATTCCAGGACAAACTGTCTGAAGGAAACATATCTAAATGGGATAGTGAAGAAACTGGGAAACCATTAAATGCTAGAGGCATTCTGGAGAAGAAACTGAGTATTCTTGACAAAGCTTTGGAAGCTAATCCTGGAAATATTGACTTGTTGTTGGCTAAAGTAGAGCTGAATGCAGAGATTTCTGATTCATTTAAAATCAACAAAGAACTTGATCAATTACTGTTTGTTCATCCAGCTAATGCTGATTTGTGGAAGTACTATTTGACGTTCAACCAAACACGGTTGTCAGTTTTCACTGTGACAAAGACCAATAAACTATACTGCAAGTGTTTCAAGACTATAATTGGAATTCTTGAAGGCCGAGTTCAGACCCACACTGTCCCTCAAAATCTGGAAAGAAAGCTACTAGGTATGTTGCCTAATCCATGTGATCAGTGTGTCAGAAGGTTATTTTTTGGCACTTAAACCCAAGTTTAAGGGTAATGTATTGCTTTACAAGTGAATAATTGAAGGTAAATGATTGGTGTGTGCAAACAAAATATACAAAACAGATACTAAGCAATTTTACTGGGTTTAGAATATTTTGGTGAATTAAATCTTAAAGAGTAGCCAGTAAACCGGAAACCTTTACTAATGAGAACTTCATGAAAACTATGTTTGAAAAGTAGGTTGTATAGATTAAAATATGGTTATAACTACAAATGGTGGAAATGTTTAGAGCAATCCATAAGCACTGCAGGGCAGGTTTTTGTGCATATTGTATGGGTAGTAATTAAGGAGTAAATGATATTTTATTGTGTTAATCAGACATCATTTGGGTTGTTTATAATGTGTTCTGCTTGATTGGCTTCATATTGACTTTAAACCAAATGCCTCACATATACGGGGTTTTACAATTAGACCAATCGCCTGATAAATACAGCATTTATCTACTTTACCTTTCGATTCATACATAACGGCTTTAATAGATTAATCCAAATGACTCGTATTTAAGGCATTGCTTTAAAAGATTAAGCCAACTGACTCATATATACGGCATTTTTCTGGGTCACTTTCTGGATGTTTTTAGCTCACCTGTCACGTAGTGACAAGGTGAGCTTTTGTGATCACAATTTGTCCGGCATCCGTCCGTCCGTCTGTCGTCCGTCGTCCGTAAACTTTTACTGTAAACGACATCTCCTCTTAAACCCCTGGGCCAAAGTTGATGAAACTTGCCACGGATGTTCCTTGCATGAAGCTCTTCCAAATTTGTTCAAAGAAATCAATTCCATGCAGAACTCTGGTTGCCATGGCAACCTAAAGGAAAAACTTTAAAAATTTTCTTCTCTGAAACCACAAGGCCTAGAGCTTAGATATTTGGCATTTAGCACCCTCTAGTGGAACTCTACAAAGATTGTTCAAATTATTTCCCTGGGGTCAAAATTCGCCCCGCCCCAGGGGTCACTTCATTTTACATAGACTTATATAGGAAAAACTTGAAAAATCTTCTTGTCTGAAACCACAAGACCTATAGCTTAGATATTTGGCATTTAGCACCATCTAGTGGAACTCTACAAAGATTGTTCAAATTATTTCCCTGGGGTCAAAATTGGCCCTGCCCCAGGGGTCACTTCATTTTACATAGACTTGTATAGGAAAAACTTGAAAAATCTTCATGTCTGAAACCACAAGGCCTAGAGCTTAGATATTTGGCATTTAGCATCCTCTAGTGGAACTCTACAAAGATTGTTCAAATTATTTCCCTGGGGTCAAAATTGGCCCAGGCCCAGGGGTCACTTCATTTTACATAGACTTATAATTATAGGAAATCTTTAAAAACTTTCTTTTCACAAACCACAATGTGTACAGCTTAGATATTTGGTAAGTAGCATTGTCTAATGGATGTCTACAAAATTTGTTCAAATTATGTCCCCTGGGCCAAAATCGACCACGCCCTAGGGTCTTCTTGGTTTACATATAGTTATGTAGGAAAAACATGAAAATCTTCTTCTTTAAAACTACAAGGTCTAGAGCCTTAATATTTGATATACTGCATCATCTAGTGGTCCTCTACCAAAATTGTTCAAACTATCCCCCTGGGGTCAAAAATGGCCCCGCCCCAGGGGTCACTTGTTTTACATAGACTTATATAGGGAAAACTTAAAAAAATCTTCTTCTCTAAAACCACAAGGACTAGAACCTTGGTATTTGGTATGTGTCATCATGTAGTGGTCCTCTACAAAAGTTGTTCAAATTATTCTCCTGGGGTCGAAAATGGCTCCGCCCCGGGGGTCACTAGTTTTATTAAAAAGTGTTAGATAGTAAATCTTTAAAAATCTTCTTCTCTGAAACTGTAAGGCCTAGAGCTTAGATATTTGGTATGGAGCATCATCTAGTTACATTTTCTCCACAATAGCAGCTTAATTTTTTTTTAAAAATTTTTGACTTGATTTTACCAAACTTGCACACAACTCTTGCAACCATTGAGCGGTTGTTGACAGGTGAGCGACCCAGGGTCCTATGGACCCTCTTGTTTTATTTGAAGTCGGATTTTAAAATTATTTCACAGAAATGATTACCATATTGAGACGACATCTTGCATGCATCTTTTTGGTTGCTACCTTGAAGGTTAAGGTCACAGCATGACCTTTTAGTAAAATTGTGACCAGCCCATAACTTTTTTATTTGGAGTTGGATTTTAAAATGATTTCACAGAAATGATCACCATAATGATTCGACATTGTCGTGTGCAACATTTGGATTGCTACCTTGAAGGTCAAGGTCACAGTATGACGTAGCAAAATCGTGTCCAGCCCATAACTTTGTCATGTTGATGAGCATTTGAAGTCAGATTTTTTATTTGGAGTTGGATTTTAAAATAATTTCACAGAAATGATCACCAAAATGATTCGACATTGTCGTGTGCAACATTTGGATTGCTACCTTGAAGGTCAGGGTCACGGTATGACGTAGCAAAATCGTGTCCAACCCATAACTTTGTCATGTTGATGAGCATTTGAAGTCAGATTTTAAAATCTATTTCACAGAAATGATCACCCATAATAAGATGACGTGTCGTGCGCAACTTTTGCGTCGCTGCCTTGAAGGTTAAGGTCATAGCAAAACCATGTAGCAAAGTTGTGTCCGGCCCATAACTTTTTTATTTTAAGTCAGATTTTAAAAATTACTTCACAGAAATGATAACAATTATCAGACGACTTGTAACGCGCAACATTTGGGTTGTTACCTTGAAGGTCAAGGTCACAGCATAACATTTTGCACATTCTGTGTACCATCAGAAATTATGGTTGGTTAGGTGAATAAGACTTGATCATAGAGAAAAAAGTAGAAGTGTAAATTTATTCTTGTATTTACATGCTATAATAGTTTTGGTTCTTGCCGAAATGTTGAAAAGAGTAGTGGTAACACAGTGTTGGAAAAGCCACATTGTTGAGAACTAGTGGCAAAACATGCAATGACACTAGTCAAAAACCTTGTGCACAACTCAAAAGTTTGTGAGCGGCTTTTATTGTAGTCATACATTTTTTCAGATTTACATAATATGCTTTTGTCTGCATAATTTGAACACATCATTTACCCGACATAGTTTCACAAGGTATAAAATGACATGTTTGATCTAAGTTAATTAAAAACAAAAAAATTACCAACTCTCATTTCAGACATATTCTGTCAGTACTGTTACTTCCTGAAACAAGCAGGATACAAGGAGAAAGCTATTGCTTCCTTCCAAGCTCTGTTAGAATTCAATCTGTTTGCTCCACCCACTCTCAGCAGTGTTGCTAAGGAAACAAAGATGGCTGCTTTTATGGAATTTTGGGAGAGCAACGTGGCTAGAATTGGAATGGCTGGAGCCAAAGGATGGAAAACATGGTTTGAATTGAAAGATCAAGGACCTACAGCTCAGACCTCTGGAAATGAACAATCAGGTATTACAGTAGACAGTGTTACAAACCATCAAAGAATTTCCACTTTTTTCCAGTGTCTCATCATTGGGAACATGACTTTACCCACTTACTTAGGCTTTAGTATTGGTATTTCGCTTTGGATTGAGAAAATCACATATTAAATTAAATTGTTATGCCAAAGTACTCCGAAAGTTGCTGTACAACCATTTATTTTTCACCAGACATAAATGGTCAAGTCAGTTTCTTTGGCTATACAGTAACTATCTGGTACAAATTATTGATCAGGGTTTTCACTTAATGGGGACTATTGTATTGAAACTATTACACTGATAACAATTTTTAGGATCACAAGAAGAACAGGAAGAGGTTATCATTGCACAGAAACTCTCGAAGCACATTACCTGGCTGGAAATAGAGTCACTGAGGGAACAGTATCACTGGTTACCATGGCAACCAGGTGAAGGTCAGACAGAAGAAGACTGTGAGGATGTAGAAAGACTGGTTATGTTTGATGATGTCTCTCCAGTATTGTTCAGCATTAACAAAGAGGATAATATATGCCACTGTGTTAATATTTTCATCAATTTTCTTGGTTTCCATTCCAAATGGGACTGCTTTGATAATTATATCAATTTTGGACTGATTCCAGAATATCCGGATGACTTGACTCCTATTGTAAAGTCTGGAAATTGTCCAGATGTGTTAAAAATGCCACAGAGTGAACTTGTAAGAAACGTTGCTATTGAAACTCTAAAACTTGTTATTCCAGTATTCTCAGGTATCCAAAAAACCAATTTGATATTAACTCTATGCAATATTAAGTTAATCGTTTACAGAGAGAAAGAGCTTTCTAAGCAGGACAAAAAAGAAATGAGGGCTATCATGAAAAGTGTATTGAAGGAGGAACATTGCAGGAACAATCTTTTTATATGGTCAGCCTATATTGACCTTGAAAGAGTAATTGGTAAACCAGGAGAAGCAAAAGCTGTGATAGAAACAGCATTAGCAATGAATAGTGGTAGTTCTGTTAAAACTGTTAGTGAAGCTAGTGTTGGTTTGCTTTCACTGTATTCTCAGTATTGTGATATTTTGCTTGAAATAACTCAAAGTGCTCCAATTTCCTTGTTGCCGAGGACAATGCAAATTTCCATGGAAACTAAGAAAAAAGTTCTTGTAGTTTTAGGCTGCATGGTTGAAGCAGAAAAATTTAAGGTTGAAAATCTTAGAGACCAATCTGGAGCTGTTGTTTTGAAAACACTGTCATCTCTTTCGAAAATGTGCGATTTCGTCTGTAAAGATTATATGAACAAAGAAAACAATGAATTGGAAAGGGAGTACATTTTGAAAGTGGTATGGTGCTTTTCATTGTACACATACTGTAAATCTGATCTCAAGTCGTCTCTTGATGTGTATGCAAATGTAATAGCTATGTTTTCCTCAAGTGTGCTAGTCAGTCAACAGTTTATGCAGCAACTACATATGGACAGATTACGGCTTGTAGTTCATCACATGTCCGGGTCATCATCGCCTTTACACATACTCCGGGAAGTCTTGGATTCCACTCTCAGTAGTTTCCCACATAATCCAGTTTTTTTATCCATGTTTCTGGATATAGAGAGAAAGTCACGGATCAGTGGAAGGATTAATTTGCACTTTGACCGCTGGTGCAGAAATGTGGGGTCTCCATCACCCGCTGTCTGTGGAGTGGTGTTTCAACTTGGTCTGCTGGAAGAAGTTAGATTATCAGGTATTGGCTTTATCAGTATTTATGTTGTGTATGTGACAATAATTGGAGAATAATAAGTTAAGAAATCTCTGTATGACACCTGTTAACATTGAACAATTAATGTAAAGTAAAACCCCTCATTACAGACACTCGATATTATGGGCACCCCAGTATTATGGGCGATTCTTTAAAGAACTGACATGCTCTCTTGATTTAAACCCACAGTTAAGGACAACCCGCTATTAAGGACACTTTCCCTTAGAGCTGTCATCGATTCCTACAATATCGGCGTATCGACGATATTTTTTTCCCGATGAATAATCGATTCGCATTTTGAAATATCGATAACGCAGCCTACATAGGTAAAAAAATAAGTGTCAAAATTTGCCAGACGAAACGTCTATCGTGAGCGGAAACAGGTGCGCTGTCAAAATATAAACGGATAAGTCTAAGCCATTGACGAAATAGCGACTAAATAGCCGTAGTCTACAGACGGTACATCGCTGCAGAGTCTATATGCAGAGTCACAAGCCGTTCAAATTAAAAGCAAAATTAATGTATTAATTCTTAATAAAATACTTCCAAATGAACTGTACAGAAAGTTTCATGCCATATTTTTTTTATTTAGAGTGAACAGGAATGGCAAATGCCGATTTCCGTGGACTGGAAAGTGAATGTTTTAGACTATGCCATTACGAGTAAAATGGCGGACGCCGAAACTGCGATAGAAAGAAAAATTGTTGAATGTTCAAAAAAAAAGAAAATCTAGTTTTGTATGGAAATATTTCGGGTACATTGAAGAGAATGGACAAATAAACCAAAAATTAGTTGGTTGCAAGTTATGTAACTTGATTATGCCGTACAGTGGCAACACCACCAACTTACGTTCACATCTGGACAGAAAGCATTGGAACCTGGTGAAACATCACAATCCGTCCAGTACGGTGGCTGGACCGAGCGTAAGAAAGTTTTACTGATATTAATGGTTTATACTTCATTTGTCATTTTTAAATAATAAGAACCTGGTTGAATCGATGAAAATTTAATTAGCTATGTTGCAGCTCTGCTGCAGTGTAGAATTATTATCATTCCTAGAAAATTAAATAGATCTAATAATTTAAAAAAAATACTGGAATACTGGTATATCAGTAATTCCAAAATTGAGAATAAAACCTGATCAGCCTGTAAATTACTTCTTACTCGCATAGCAGTTGATCTGGTTTTATTTTGTTTGCAAAGGTCTTTTGTGACTTACATGTGTCAGATAAAGGGTTAATTACATGTAGCTAGGGTTTATTGATTAAATACTTCTAGAATAATTTTATTTGCCAACACTGCCTGCCACCTATTAAAATATCTCTATATTTATACCCCCGCATACGAAGTATAGGGGGTATATAGGAGTCATCATCCGGTTCGTTGGTTGGTTGGGCGGTCTGTCTGTGGCACTTACAGCGTCAACAGTTTTCAAGGTATCGACTTGAAACTTTAACCATATGTTCGTGAGGACATTTGCGCGAACTATTTTTTTTCTCATGTGGATCAGTCCATTATTTTTCGGAGGGGAGCAAGATTTAACAAAATCTTGTGACGCGAACTACTTCTACAGTTTTTAAGATATTGACTTGAAACTTGATACACATGTTCGGCATGAAGTGTAGATGTGCGTGACATATTTTTCGTGTGGATTAGTCCATTATTTTTTGCAGGGGACATGATTTAACAAAATCGTGTTATGCAAACTTCTAAATCTTGTGATGCGAACTACTTCTACAGTTTTTAAGATATTGACTTGAAACTTGATACATTTGTTCGGCATGAAGTGTAGATGTGCGTGACATATTTTTCGTGTGGATCAGTCCATTATTTTTTTGTAGGGGACATGATTTAACAAAATCATGTTATTCAAACTTCTACACTTACTACGTCAACAGTTTTCAAGATATCGACTTGAAACTTTAAACATATGTTCGTGTGTACATTTGCGCAAATTTCTTTTTTTCTCATATGGATCAGTCCATTATTTTTCGGAGGGGAGCATGATTCAACAAAATCTTGTGACGCGAACTTCTTCTGCAGGTTTTAAGATATTGACTTGAAACTTGATACATATGTTCGGCATGAAGTGTAGATGTGCGTGACATATTTTTCGTGTGGATCAGTCCATGCAAACTTCTACAGTTTTGAAGATATCGACTTGAAACCGAAAGTGTATGTTCTGCATGAAGTGTGTATGTCAGCGACATATTTTTTGTGGATCAGTCCATTATTTTTTGCAGGTGAACATTATTTAACAAAATCTTTTGTTTAAAATCTTATGATGCAAACTACTTCTCCAGTTTTCAAACTTTAAATATACGTTTGTGAGTAGATTTCCATGACATACTTTGTTTCATGTGGATCAGTCCATTATTTTTTAGCAGGGGAGCATGATTCAACAAGATCTTGTGACACGAACTTCTACTACAGTTTTTAAGATATTAACTTGAAACTTTAAACATATGTTCAGCATGAAGTGTAGATGTGCGTGACATATTTTTGTGTGGATCAGTCCATTCTTTTTGCAGGGAACATGATTTAACAAAATCATATTATGCAAACTTCTACAGTTTTCAAGATATCGACTTGAAACTGAAATCATATGTTCTGCATGAAGTGTGCATGTTAGTGACATGTTTTTTATGGATCAGTCCATTTTTGGTTGGAGGGGAGCATTATTTAACAAAATCTTATGACACAAACTACTTCTCCAGTTTTCAAACTTTTAACATACGTTCGTGATTAGATTTGCATGACATATTTTTTTCATTTGAATCAGTCCATTATTTTTTGGAAGGGGAGCACGATTCAACAAAACCTTGTGACGTCAACTACTTTTACAGTTTTGTTTACATCCGGTGAAAACCCAAGTCGCTATTTTTAAACACAACTTTTGCTTTACACACACGTGGCGATAGCATTAGCTCACCAAATGACATCATTATTCTTATCCCTCTCGGAAGAATAACAACATGTGCCCAGGTGAAGGTCGAGTAGCTGTGTGCTTATCAATAGATTGTAAAAAAAATACTCAGAAGATGCTCGATTGTTTTTTTCTGACACAGAGACAGCGTAGTAAGTAATATGTATGTAATTATCATGCAACTGAAATGGACGTGTATCGGTAGGCGGATATAGTTCTACGATTGGTTTCGCTAGCATTAGCTCTCCAAATGACGTCATTATTCTTATCCCTCTGGGAAAAATAACAACATGTGCCCGGGTGAAGGTCGTGTAGCTGTGTGCGTAAAATTAAACACAGATTGTAAAACAATACTCAGAAGATGCTCGATTGTTTTTTTTTCTTACGCAGAGACTGCGTAGTAAGTAATATGTATGTAATTATTATGCAGCTGAAATGGCCTTGTATCGGTAGGCCGATATAGTCCTATGTTTTATTTTTTAAAATTGTTATGTTGCGAGAAAATTTAATCTCGGACTACACAAAATGAAAGTAGGTCTACATCAGAATATGCCGTCCAATGATGTACTTTGGAAACTAAAATGCGCACAAATTATGTACATACTTTATATTGGAAATATTTATTATAAAAAAACAAAACAAAAAACCCAGCAGAAATAAACAACTACCGTCAATTTCATAATTATTGAAAATATCCATGCAGTTCTATAATTTTTGTTTATGGAGAATTTTCACTGAATTGAGAGGAATTGTTGATTAAGATAAATGACAATAAATGATAAACCCATGCCTCCAGATGTCTTAATTTTGTGTTTCAAAAAAGCTCAAATGCACTGAAGAAATGGCTTCCCAATGGTATATAAATTGCTATCTTCCAGAAGCTTCGGGGGGCTTCGACCCTCTTGTCCCCCACCAGGGCTTTGCCCTGGACCTACCGGAGCCCTAGCGGCCCCCTGGACCCCCAGCAAATTTTCAGGATTTCAATTATTTTTCAACTTTCACCCATGAAAGATGCAAACATCATTTCTGTATACTCTGACAAAGCAGCATTGCGGGGGTATTAATCACCTTCAGTGATAGCTCTAGTTTTACACATTAATTTTTTCACATTTCATTTCAGGTAGCCCCAAAAGCTGAACCTAAGCAAAACACAGACCCACCGTTACCTTCAATGACAGCAGGGCAGGATACGCAACCAGTGCAACCTACAATCACCCATCTGTTTTCTAAGCAAAAACCATTTCCAACGTCATCTGACAGAGCAGTCACAATTTCCAAAGCAATTGCAGAATATGTATTGTTGGACATGAAACCACTTGACACTGTTGACGGGGTTGGATTTAAGAAATTGATAAATGTTCTTGAGCCTAGGTATACAGTTATCTCAAGAAATCATCTTTTGGAAAGATATATTGTTGAATATGTCAAACTTGAATTGTCCAAGGGCATCAGGCATGCTTTCACAACCGATGGATGGACATCGCTATCGACTGAAAGTTTCATTACAACCACATGTCATTACATTGAACCACAAACATTTACACTTCACTCCATAGTGCTTGATACAAAATACTGCCCAGTTAGTCACACAGCAGAGAACCTGGCTAAAGAAATGGAAACATCTATTGTGAAGTGGAATCTAAAAGATCCTGTAAGTGCCACAGACAATGCAGCAAACATTGTTAAAGCATGTGACTTAGCCAAATTGCCTCACATAGGCTGTTTCGTCCATACATTGAACCTGGCAGTTAACCGCTGTCTTTCCATCTCAGAAGTAAGTGCATTATTAGGTAAATGCAGAAAGCTTGTATCAGTATTCAAGCAAAGTTCCTTAAAGACATCCGCATTACATACTGCTGAAGTGACTCTAGGACTCCAACAATTGCAGGTACTGCAGGATGTAGAAACGCGCTGGAACTCAGCTTTGGGCATGATCAGTAGACTTCTTGAAATTCTGCCAGCTATCTGGACTGTTCTGTATAAAGATAAGAAATATATTACCTTCAGACACCGACAGAAAAAATATGGATGATCTAAAAGAGCTGCTTCATCCAGTGGAAGAGGCTACCGAGAAAGTCTCGGCAGAGAAATACAGTACAGTCAGCTTAATTCTGCCCACTATGGAGAGGTTCATAAAACATGACTTCGTACCAAAACCAAACGACAGTAGCTTAATTGTTAAAGCCAAAGATGCAGTTCGCACGGATCTTCTGAAAAGGTACAATAAAGATGATGAGCAACTATTGCTTTTGAGAGCCACAGTTCTAGATCCAAGATTCAAGAGGATGCAGTGGTTAGGGGCTGAAAACAGAGAGAAAGTATACAGCCAGTTAAAGCAAGACATGTTTAAAACTAAAGTGAAGAGTGAAACCGAGTCAGCTGTATCTACAGAAGTATATAACAGGGAAAAGACAACTACTAGTGAAGAAAGCAACAGTGTTGAAGTTGATGAACCTGCCAGTGAAGAAGTTGGTGCACAAAGTAGTCCAGAGAAAAAGAAGCTAAAAAAAAGTTGTGGTGAAACAGATGAAAATGCAGATTTTTTTGATGTGCTGTTTGTGAAAGAAGAAAAGTCAAAATTAACAAAGTTAGATATGATAACCAGATAATTTGATGGCTACATGAAAGAAGAAGTCACTTTCAAAGTTGATCCTATACTGTGGTGGAGAATAAACAGAGACAAGTACCCCTTACTGGCTCAGATGGCCATGAAATACCTCCATATTCCTGCAACCAGTGTCCCTTCAGAAAGAGTATTTTCGACTGCTGGAAACATTCTTACAAAGAAGAGGTCATCCCTCACAGCAGAGAATGCAGATATGCTGGTGTTTTTAAAGAAGAACTATAAAAAGTTAAGACAAATAAATATTACAGCCCCTGAGTGCAGCAACATTAAAGTTGAAACTATTTAAAGTGTGAACAATAGCTTAGTAAATAATAACTATTATTGTGGTGACATGAAACTGGTCAACTTGTAAAGTACTTAAGTACATGTTTATTAGTTGAACTGTAATTAAGATTATTAAATCATTTATTTGGTTTCAAGGTCAAGTTGACCATTTATTTTATTTCTGGCAAATTCTGGTGATTATTACACATTCTAGTCAGATAAGGTAATGTACAAAATGAAAATGTACATTTACCAAGGTTTATTTTTATTTTTCATTCATTTTTATGTTGCACTGTTGCATTTGTTTCAATGCAAGTTTTTACCTTTTTACTAGTCATATGAAGCATCTTATTGTAAGTCATGGCAGGTCAGTCGTTGCTTTAGTTTTTTCATTTGTTTTACCATAAAACTCACCCGTTTGAAGAAGATAATAAAACAAACAATAACTTGTGATGCATCTTTATTTATAATAGATTAATAGATACAAATCATTCTTACAATTACATACCAATTTACTGCAGGATGTATATAATACATGACAAATTTACAACTAATGACAACAGAAATTGTAAAAATGGTATTAATAGTAATGCATTGTATGTATCGATATATATCGAAGTATCGGTGATATTTTTTTCACGATATATCAATATCGTCGATACGCTTCAATCCATATCAATGACAGCTCTACTTTCCCTCGGTCCCTTAGGTGTCTGTTATACGTAGAGGGGTTTCATTGAACTGGTATATTTTGATGAGAGGCGCAAGTCCATTACATTAAGGTGCATGGCAGTTGTCATTGCACCATCACTTGGTTTGAAAAAAACCCAGAAATTATCAAATTCTCTCTAACGTCAAAATGCAAAACTTTGGACAAATCAATGCTATTAATGATTTTTTTATTTTACACACGATAAGAAAAGTTAGAACAGTAAAGAAAAATAGTTAGACATTAAAAAACACTGTTGGCAACAAATTTAAATACAAAAAAAGCCACACTCAACATGAATTTACTGGTAAATGCCTTTATGAGTAATGAGTTACTGAATATCTAAGGGCCTATTGTCTAACACAATGTATTGTTCAATACAAGATATGTGTACAAGTTTGTTTCGCAAAAATGGATGACAAAAAATAAAAATGATGATTTCTCTCATCATTATTGAGAGTTCTTTTCAAGGCCCTCGGATATTGTTGTCAGTATCATTTGACTCACGTGGGCATTTGAATTGTGGGTTTGTGTTGCTTTGTTTTTATGCCCCCGCCATGAAATGGCGACGGGCATTAAGAGTTGCTCCTGTCCGTCCGTCCGTCTCTCCGTCCGTCCTTCCGTCCGTCCGTCCGATATTCTCGTGAACGCAACTCCTCCTACACTACTGGTCGGAATTTAATGAAACTTGACCACAATGCATGGCCTGATATGTAGTTGTGCAAGAAGGTGGGGTTTCGTTCTTACATGTTTCGTTCAGAAGTTATTGCCCTTTGATACTTCCATTTACATTAGATTTAATAGGAGTATATCTCGTGAACGCAACTCCTCCTACACTACTGGTGGGAATTTAATGAAACTTGACCACAATGCTTGGCCTGATATGTTGTTGTGCATAAAGGTGGGGTTTTGCTCTTACATGTTCCGTTCAGAAGTTATGGCCCTTTGATAATTCCATTTACATTAGTTTTAATAGGAGTATATCTCGTGAACGCAACTCCTCCTACACTACTGGTCGGAATTTAATGAAACTTTACCACAATGCTTGGCCTGATATGTTGTTGTGCAAAAAGGTGGGGTTTAGCTCTTACATGTTCCGTTCAGAAGTTATGGCCCTTTGATAATTCCATTTACATTAGTTTTAATAGGAATATATCTTGTGAACGCAACTCCTCCTACACCTCTGCTGGGAATTTGATGAAACTTTACCACAATGCTTGGCCTGATATGTTGTTGTGCAAAAAGGTGTGGTTTAGCTCTTACATGTTCTGTTCAGAAGTTATGGCCCTTTGATACTTCCATTTACATTAGTTTTAATAGGAATATATCTTGTTTCTTATATTTTGTGCATTTTGGCCATAACTTAAAAACTACTTGAGATACTGCCTTGAAACTTGAAATATATTTTCACCATCAAAATCTACATCATAACCAACAAGACCCATAACCATGCTTCCAATATTTTTAAATTATGCCCCTTTTTCACTTACATTTTGTGTTTAGAAAAATATACACTTTCCCTTAACTTTGTTTGGAATGGAGGGATTTCAAAATAACTTGGCACAAATGTTCACCATAACAAGGCGGTGTGTCGTGACTGTAGGTCCAAGGTCAAGGTCACTGTTACTAAAAATAGAATTTTCTTGCAAAATCTTGTCCGCTCTGTAACTTTGTTATTTCTTATTGGATTTTTAAATAACTTGGTATAATTGTTCACCATATCAAGACGGTATGTCACATACATGCCCAAGCCTTTAGGTCGAAGGTTAAGGTCACTGTTACTAAAAATAGAATTTTCTTGTCCGGGCTGTTACTTTGTTATGAATGGAGGGATTTCAAAATAACTTGGCACAAATGTTCACCATGACAGGGCGATGTGTCACGTACCATGCCCATGCCTGTAGGTCAAAGGTCAAGGTCAGTGTTACTTAAAATAGAATTCTCTTGTCCGGGCTGTTACTTTGTTATGAATGGAGGGATTTCAAAATAACTTTGCACAAATGTTCACTATGACAAGGCAGTGTGTCCGCACAATACCCAAGCCTGAAGGTCAAAGGTCAAGGTCACTGTTGCTAAAAATAGAATTTTCTTGTCCAGGCTGTAACTTCATTATAAATGGAGGGATTTCAAAATAACTTGACACAAATGTTCACCATGACAGGGCGGTGTATCGCGTACCATGCCCATGCCTGTAGGTCAAAGTCACTGTTACTAAAAATAGAATTCTCTTGTCCGGGCTGTAACTTTGTTAGGAATAGATTGATTTCAAAATAACTTGACACAAATGTTCATCATTACCAGATGGTGTGTCCCGTACCATGCCCATGCCTAGGTCCAAGGTCAAGGTCACTGTTACTAAAATAGAATTTTCTTGTCAGGGTTGTAACTACATTAGGAATATAGTAATTTCAAAATAACTTGGCAGAAATGTTCACCATGACAAGGTGGTGAGTTGTGTACCATGTCCATGCCTGTAGGTCCAAGGTCAAGGTCACTGTTACTAAAAATAGAATTTCCTTGTCCGGGCTATAACTTTGTTTTGAATGGAGGGTTTTCAAAATAACTTGGCACAAATGTTCACCATGACAAGGCGGTGTGTTGCGTACATTACCCATGCCTGTAAGTCCAAGGTCAAGGTCACAGTTACTAAAACTTGAATTTACTTGTTCGGGCTATAACTTCTTTATGAATGAAGGGATTTCAAAATATCTTGGCACAAATGTTCACTATGATATTGCATTGCATTACCACCAACTTCTTCACAGACATTTCCTTAATGAGAAGACAACAGTGCCACAAATACAAATAATTTACTTGATCACCAAGTTTATGCATATTCTTATAATTACTCGAACATCACTTTCTTTGAAATGCTATTATTCCCATCATTGCACTTTAGTATCTGGAAACGATGCATAGCGGGGGCATCCGTGTCCTATGGACACATTTCTAGTTATGATTTATTGCAAATAGAATTTAAAGAATTTTTAAGGTCTAACTTTTTTCTTTACTGTTCTAACATGCCTTAACGTTTGTAAAATAAACATACACTAATAGCATTGATTTGTGTACAGTTTGCTGTAACTTCATTTTACGATTTGAGTGATTTATATATTTTTTGTTGCTTATGACATGGCAATGACGAGAGGAGGAATGCCTTAATTCAATGCTTTAAGGTTACTTAGTACTGTACTGATTGACAACTTGAATTAAGATTGTTATGTTAGCCAAACGTGGAGGCAAATAATTCAGTCATTCCCCCACCTCCCCAACCTTAACTATTGTTCATGATAAACCATCCCTTAACCTTACTTTCATTCAGATAAACTGCAAATTAATTGACAATTGATTGCAGAATTTGTTTGAATATTTAAGGAAGTAAACTTGTAACTGTGAGAGGTTTTAATGTGCAGAATGACCGGAGAAATTTAAGACAGAAGAACCACATATTGATAGTTGCCATAATCTGCAAATACATGTACATGACCCTTTCACTTAGCTTTATATGATATAGTATATTTTGGCACCATCCCTGTGTTCCATGGATAAAGTCTATTGTTTGGTTTAGCTGAGGAAAGCAACTTGAGCGAGAGTGGACTGGTGCATAGAGCCCGAGGCTGGTTGGAACACAGTCTGTCACATAGCAATCTTCAACATTGTCCCTTGCTGTGGAGACTTTACTTAAAGCTTGAGGTAATTTTTTTGCGTAATTTGGTTGTAATGCAGTTAAGAAGACTAAAATCATAATTGCATATGATAGATTTCAAGTGTTCATGTATACCAACTTGATACTATCCTGTATTTGCCATTCATATCAAGCTAGGTACACTTCATCTCCACTTGCAAATCCCAGCAATTTCCATCTATATAAGACATATAAATGCTTGTGATAGAAAATGTCTGTCTCCATGGAGAAGGTTTAGCATGTTCTGATAAAATTGTAGCCTTCTATTAAATACAAGTTGTTATTTGGCTTCCACAGGATTTATCGGATAAATAGCATGCTTTATAGCTTTGTAGACACTGATCACACAGTGCTCATGGGTATTTATAAGCTTAATGTTTTTTGTAGGAGATGTTGTTGAATACCAGAAGACAGAAAGGAGTGTTTTATAGAGCTATGCAACAGTGCCCATGGGCAAAGGTTTGGAAATTTTCATTTACATGTTTGGATATATCATTTTGCTGTGACTGAAACTCCAAACTGATCTATTAAATAGATCTTTTTATCCCCCGCCAATAAAATCAGGAGGGGGATATTGTTTTGGCGTTTTCCGTCCGTCAAGCCGTCACACCGTCAATCTGAATTTCGTTTCCGCGCTATTTCTGTGCAACCACTGTATGGATTTCAGCGAAACTTTGTGGGAACCATCAGTACCAAGAGGAGATGCGCATATCGTTGTTTTGTTCCGGTCAGATTATAAAACACAGAGTTATGGCCCTTTGAAAACTTATGCATTATGTATATAGAGCAGTATTCGTTTCCGCGCTATTTCTCAGCAACTACTGAATGGATTTCAATGAAACTTTCTGAAAACCATCTATACCAAGAGGAGATGTGCATATCTTTGTCTTGTTCTGGTCAGACTGTTTAACACAGAGTTATGGCCCTTTGATAACTTATGCATTATGCATATAGAGCAGTATTCGTTTCCGCGCTATTTCTCTGCAACTACTGAATGAAATTCAATGAAACTTTCTTGAAACCTTTAATACCAACAGGAGATGCGCATATTGTCGTCCTGTTCCAGTCAGACCCTTTAACACAGAGTTATGGCCCTTTGATAAGTTATGCATTTTGCATGTAGAGCAGTGTTCGTTTTCTTGCTATTTCTCTGCAACTATTGGATGGATTTCAATGAAACTATGGAAACCATCAATACCAAGACAAGATGCCCATATTGTTGTCTTGTTCTGGTGTGAGCATTTAACACAGAGTTATGGCCCTTTGATAAGTTATGCACTATGCATATAGAGTAGCATTCGTTTCCGCGCTACTTCTCTGCATCTTCTGCATGGATTTCAATTAAATACTGCGCTATTTTTTTACTACTGCGGTTTTCATTTCAACAACTTGAAGACTTTACGTCTCATTCTTATATTCTGGTGAGCTGCCGAACCCTTTTCACCATTTGAAGTTTTTTGTTCACTGTTTTAGATAAATATCTAAATAAAGCCCTATGTCTTAAGCTGTTGTGTTAGTAATAACCAGTACTCAGCGGGGGATATAAATTCAACGAATTTGCTTGTTTAAAATCTTTACTGTACAGGCATTATTTACACACTATTATTGGAATTTGCCAAAGTTGCTTTAAATTTTTGCCGGAATCTTCATCCAATTGCAGATAATGGCATTGCCATATTATCTGACTGGACAAACTTGTTCCATTCTGTTAAAACAAAACAATCAAATGTCTATAATTCCATTTTACTCATATAGCCGTGAACGTTATTTTCTATTTTAAGATTTTTGGAATATTCCACAAAATAGGGTAGTTAGTTATTCCCATCAAAGCTGAAATGTTGAAAATATATAGCCGTGTAACAAAAGGTTTTATGGTCATGATGGCCACGCTGCTGATTTATGATAATATGGCATAAGGGTTGTGTGTTAGAATCACCTGAGGGGGGATTATTATTTTTTCTGTGTTTTTTTTTTCAATACAATCATGTTGACAGATATTAAATAAAAAAATCATGCACATTTCAATAAGCTTTCCCGTTCCTCTATATAAGCATTTTTACGCATGTGTGACCAGTTTAGATCCAGATCAGCCTGCATATCTGTGCTGTCTGATCAGGATCTGCACTGGTCGCATTTTGGTCAGAAATAACCTCATGAATAAAAAGCAAACAGTGCAGATCTTGATCAGATGGCACAGATATGCCAGCTAATCTGGATCTACACTGTTTCCCGTAGCAACAAATGTGTGTCTATGGAGGAAAGGGTTAATCAAGTAAGTTGATAAGATGTCCAGATGGAAGCTTACTAAAAAAGTTTTCAGATGACACCAAAACATTGTACAGATGGTTTTGAATTATGTAAAAAATGAAAGAAAATGTAATGAAGGTTACATTTACTACAATTTTTACAGAACGTCAGGATTAACAGGTGTCAGCGCCCCTTTTGTACAGAGGTGTAAGAGGTCATGGAAAGCTGCTCAACAAAAATTTATTGTTAACAATTGAATGAACATAAACAAAATTAAAAGGGAATTGCAAAAAATAATATCCCATGAACTTAATAAAATTATAAAAAGTAAATGAAAGACAAAAATAAAAAAAGTTACTGTAATTGGATTAGAACTTGCAAATGTTTTCCATCATAGCCAGAGATCCTTATCCACTGAGCTATTACATCGTGACTTAATATCTGCTGCTTTGAACAGGTTTTATTGTGAAATAAGTGAAGTAATTTAACAGTAACTGTATAAATTGACACACTTTAACTATTTAGGATTACAACAGTGGACTGGTCCAAAAGGTCACAGCTCACGGGTAAAAATTTAACTACACCAGTTTACTGTCTTGTGATGGAAATTAATGTATCATAATCAGTTTTGGGCATGTAATGTTTACAATCAGCTGTAAATATCAGGTAAGTTGATGGCTTGCAATGACTGCTTGCAAGATGAATAAAATAATAGATTTTTCCTGTTGCAGTCAATTTACATTGATGGTGTACGCCTGTTTGGCACAGAGCAACTTCAGGAAATCGTAGACTTGATGACTGAGAAGGAAATCCGAGTCCAGCTTCCTGTCGAGGAGCTTGACATTCTGAATGACTCTTGAATCTGTAAATTCTCAACTGAGCTGTGCTGAATTCAGAATGAAATATGACAAGTGACAATGGATTTCATGGAGAAGAATCTTCACAAAATGGGATCGAACCCTAGGTTCTACTGTACTGAAACTGTGAAGCGTATTTGGAGCAGCAGCAACAGACAAGGCTTGTGATAGTTCTTAATATTGCATGCCATCTCCATTGAGCAAAGACATGTTAAAAAAACAAAGCTTGCTTCATATCGAAAAAACAAACAACAACATGGCTTTATCAAAGAAGTCAAGTGTTTAAGTCAAAATTAAGTGACACAAAACAGACATGCTTTGCTCAAAGGAATGTTGTTACCAGTTGTGTTTTTTTTTTGCATAAGTGAAAAATATAGTTCTAAGGAAACATTACTTGGACAGCATTATTTGAAACTTTGATAAGTTTTAATTTCCTTTGGAAAGTAGGGAATTAAACAAAAAACATTTTATATGGTTTCTTTATTCAGATCCATTCTATTGGAAATCTTTCTTGGAATTATTTCAAGATTGGATGACGGATAACCCGATGTGTGCAGATAAAGTGTAGTTTATGTATTAAGAGTATTTTAGACCAACCTTATTTCTTACTTTAATAAATAGCTTTGGTTGTCTTCCAAGTGTACCTGTCAAGTTCATAGAACATAGATTGTCAAAACTCTTTTGGTGGTAGTCACATGTGTGATGCTAAAATAGGCACAAAACAATAAATTACTAGTAACTGGTAATAAACATTTACAGTGAATGACATTGTACAACTTTAGTCAAGAACGGAATTTACCAAAAATGTTACGGAAGTAAGGTGCTTTAAAAAAAACACTGATGAATGTTAAAAACTCAGTGATATTTTTTCAGCAGCAGGCCAGAATCTACATTGAAGACCATCTCTGAAGTGAGACAACCCATTTGTCTCGTATACATAACTTAGAAAGACTTAGAATATATAAAAAACATTCTGTTTTCAAGCTTTTCTCTCAGGTTTTAGTTAAGGTCATAGTTTTCTCAATAGAGCTAATGTTGTAGTTTCCTTGGCATCTCTTTTACTGGGTATAGATCATTTTTTTTTAAAGTCCATTATTTTTTGGTAACCATTCCAGGCAACTTATAATATAGCCACAAGGGCAAGCTTATAACTTCTTTCTTATTTAGATAATTTTGGTTCAGCTTCTTCTTTAGGTGTGCTTTTTAAATAAACATGTTTAAACCGCAGCTTTGATACTTTACATAAATGTTCGTCATCATATCTTCAACCACTTAGGCAAAGTTTCATAACTCTCTGAGCATTTTTTCATGGCAATGCCCCTTTTTAACACTGAATTTTAGTCCTTTTTTGTTCTATATACATTTAAGAGAAAGCTTTGAAATTTCTAATTGTTAAAACTTTATAGTAATGTTGCATAAGTGCATTTTATAGTATTTATGCCTCTTTTTTTAACTTATAATTTTGATATACTAGTTATTTTTTCCACTTTGTTGCCACAACTTAGAAATTGAATTCAGGAATATTTGTCATAAATATCACCACAGGTGCAACTTGCATATCTGTTGATTGCAGTCGATCATATTTGGGCACCTTTACTTAATAAACCCACAAGCATAATACACCTGTTGATGGTGCTTTTGTTTTAATACTTTGGTCAAAATACAGGATTGAACAATTAAAGATATAAATAATCTTGCACAGTTGGGGTATCCTTCATAAAAGTCCAGTGAATGTTTCCTTAATAATTTGCTATAAGGTAAACTTGTTATTGTTAAACTATAAAAGGCAAGTTTTTCCTGTATGCTGTTTTGTTGTAAGAGTTTTCTTCTTGTGTATTTTTTGTTTTTGTATTAATTTGTAACTTATTATGCAAGAATCGAGATAATTATAACGCACTTAATAATTGGAACATTGTGGAAATTGCTTAAAAGGTTGTGCTATGATGTAACAAGAAAGTATGTTAAAAATAGATCACAATGACACTGTTTTAGGTTTTATCATCTAAATGGAAGCACTTGCATGAAAAGTTTAAGTTTTGGATACTTTGTCATCTTAGTGCAGTAATTAAATATTTGGTTGTGTCGTGGATTTGAACAAAAATTGCTTTATTATAATTATTCAGCCGCCGATGCGATACTGGTTACATTCACTTGGTTACTAAGTGGCTTTCTTTGCAATTGTTTAACCCTTTACTCCATATAAACACGTCCATATGAACATGCAGGCTAATCTGGATCTACACTGGTAACATTTGGGTCAAAAATTACCTAACAAATCAAAAAGTGAAAGTTAAGATCCTGATCAGACAGCACAAATGTGTCGGCTGATCTGGATCTTAACTGTTTGCCCATACAATAAAAGTGTATCTATGGAGGAAAGGGTTAACCAACATCCAAAAGCCGCTTCTGGCAATTTTGTATTTGAGGTTTGATGCATAGTATAGTGAGTATCTTTGTCCTGTATAAGTGTACAGAAATCTAAGTCAGTGATAGGCTAAAAGTAATTACCAATACCATTATGAAATATGGAGTGGCTTGTTGTTTAGGGCATTAGGCGATCTATAGATATTTTGTTAATGTATTAACATTGTAACTTTGTAAGCTGTTGCATTGCTTTCACAAGATTGAAGGATATATAATACTTAATTTTTAAGTATTATCTAAATAAACTTAGTTAAAAGAACTTACAAAAACTGTATTGAAAATAAAAAGGGAATAGTTCTTGATTTACAAGTAGACATGTTCCCATCCAGAAATCGTTCAAATGATGAAGAATTGAATAATAATTAGGTGAATTTAATTTGATCAATTAATGATTGGGTAGATGGCCCAATAAATGTAAAGCACAAGTAAGGGACAAATTTTTAGGTATAAATTGAACTTAAATTATTTTTGCACACAACAGTTAAGAGCAAGCTGGTCATTCATTATAAGGTTTTTGTAGGATAGAGCAAACTGTTGGGAACTGTATAACTGTAAAAAAAATCCACTAAATGCATGGCAAGAAGTAAGATTGCAAAGATTGCATTTATCTGGTGTCTCCTTGATGTGATTTGAAGCTATCGTGTATTTTATATTTTTTCCATCTCGCAAAATCTCTTGAATTTTCCCACTTACTGACCTTTCTTTGAGAAAAAGGAACACCTTGGTGTTCTCCCAGGATGCTTTTAAGGGATAACTCATAAAATGTTGAATGGATGGCATAGGAGTGTAGTCCTCTCCCAAGCGCATGCGGCGAAACATTTTGGCAGTTTCAGCCTTCTTTATTACAATTTCATGCTATCTGAACACATTCTGCAGATTAAATTATAATAGTCAAGCATATTTAAAGTGACATTTATTTTATTCCATGCAACATTATATCTTCTTTACCTGTTCTGGACCATTTGTTTTGACTGAGCTCTTCTTTGAAAGGACAGTATATCGGGTACCTTTTGACTTGTGTGCTAAAGGATAAATCTCATTGCATAGACGAATTAATTGTATTCATTAAAACACAAAACTACATCGGCACCAATATGTCACAATTTTTTTCACCGATGCAACCTACTAATTGTTTCAGCTCATCAGCAGAATATTTGTTATTACGAATGTTTTCAGTCACAATAAATTCTTCATCAGGTTTCTTTTTTTCAGTGTTGGTTCCGTTATGTGTTCGATAACCTACTGTCATACACAACACTCGCACATAACACAGAGCTGTTGCATATTGAGGAATATGTTTTTCATTCATCATTATAGCATCGTCTTGGTTACGGTCAATTTACATCCTAGCTTTTTTTCACTGCCTGGCGAAGGGGCCCATGCCCTATACTTTTGGGGAAAATAGCGTGATTTGTTCTCTAAAGGGGAAGATTGAAAAAAAAAACAGATAAAAAATAGTTTTTGGGGAAAACTGCTTGATTTTCAAGAAATTTTCAGGGGGGAAGGCATCCATAAACGGCCCCTGGAAGGGAAAAAAAGCCCTGGGTTACATAAATGTTCTTTTTCTATAAAATCCAACAAACATTCCTAGTTTCGTTGCTGAAAATAAATAAAGAAAAGTGGCCTCCCCATCCACTTCAGTCACACCCTAACCACACATTTTTATGTCTGTGCTATCCTCCACCTGGGTCATCTCTGTCATCATGACAAATGTCACTAACCAAAGAAGTCCCAGGGATAAAAGGAATTAAGACCTCCCCGACATGCACCACTCCTTCAGTCCAGTTTGCATAAGGCTGTGTATCTGGCATCTGCCTGGGATGCCACAGGAAGTTCAGACAGTGCATGGTTGCTGGTACCATCAACACTGTCTAGAGAGACTCTGGATGTGGGTGGTAGATAAGCCGACAAAAGACCCTGAAGCATCCCCTATGGCAGAGACCTGGCCAACAGACAAATCCGAACATTCGGAATCCTCAGCTGCATTGGCAACATCAGCTTCCAGTGGACTCGGACCAGGAAAAAGAAGATAGGTCTCAAGGACCTTATCATTAACAGATGACTTTAGTAGAGAGGCCATCTCTACCAGCCCTTCCAGTTTCTTGAAAGTATTTTTTCTTTAGATGTTGGAGGTTTGTAATGGATAACAACGCGTATATGTGGTGCGTTTAGTCCCATACCTAATTCCGCAGTAGCAAAAACAAATCTCTTTATTGGGTTTCCTTTTCCTATTTCTTGTATAATAAATTTTCTTCATTTTTAATTGTAGTTCATGTGGCTTTGTGCACATAGTCTTTTTGTTAGGCTAAAGCTTTCGCATGTATAATATAGCATGTCGTTCTGACGCATCGCTTTTATACCAGAAAAAAACAGATGCACACTCTCGAATATCCCGTGTGAACGTAAATCTGGTCAGACTTTAAATGCAGAGAAATTTGTCGCCAAAGGTAAAAAAAGAAAGGTAGGATGATGTAAACACTCGTTATTATGAATACATGTTGACTACAAACAAAAAAAATCATCTTTTATTTGGGAGGGTACATAATGCTTGGCCTCCAGCCTTACTTCAATAATGACCCTCATCGGTCACGAAATGCTTGGATGAGGGAACATTTTCTGGGATGTTTTCTCCCAAGCACTTAACTTCGACTGTAAACCATATAAACTGTCAAAACTATTTATTTTAAGAAACTTAAAATATAATTTTCTTTCCATACCAGTATTGTGCTACTCACATTTACTGTCCTTGCGTGTGTGAATGGTATGCCAAATGTCACAGCCCTTTTTATACAGTTGTATGTTACAAATGCCACAACCATAGACAGTCTCTCCTCTTTTTGTGAACTCTTATGTGGTACCTGCACATTGTCTGGCAACCAAGCAGTTTTTGGGTATGATACAGATAATATATAGATAAACTTTGTTGATTTAAAATGATCGCAATAAATATGCAAAAAAGTTAAATAATTAAATATGGTTATTAGGGAAGCTTGTTATCTTTTTTTGTACCAAGTTGCAGAATGACTTCAGTGAAGTATTCCTCTGAGTTGGTAAGGATTTCTTTTTGAACAGCCTCAGTGGCCACTATCGCAGGACACGCATATTCTGCTCTGTCCTGACCACAAAATCACAGTATGCTTTCTCAGTCACCAATAGCTGATAGTTCTCATGTTGTCCTTCAGTCGTTAAGAAGTCTTACATTGCCTTACCTATCTCATGTCTCTAGCACTGAAAGAGCACTATATCTCCACTAAACCTTCCCCACATAAAGTCAAGTCTGAAGTAGATTCTTTAATATCAAAGTTATGGACCAAGTGAAACTTTAACTGCACATGCAACAATTTTTGTTGTAGCTTCCCTATTGCAAGTAAAAATGCTTGTATTTTTTTCAGATGTATAGACTTCATGACAGGGTTTCTTTTCTATTTGAATATAATTACCTCATCACACAGTGTTGTTTTTATGCACTGGATTGACAAATCGGTAATTGTAGATGTCCCTATCCTTCCAATAATTGCCATCATTGGTCTATTTTGCCAATAGCCAATGACTTCTGAAAGAGTAAAAAGTATTTTATTAAACTGCAAGAAGGTAACAATTTGTCAATAACTAAGGTAGAGCTACAGTTCTTTTTCATTGAACATCTTGTAATTATCCATCATCAATATCCCATGAATCTCTTTTACTGTTGTAGAGCTTTACTCAGATTTAACTGTAAAACACTTCAAAGACAAATAACAAAAACTGACACACTACTGTTAACTTAAATACTAGGCAATGCTCTACATATCAACACATACCTTAATTAACTTCTTCAGTTTATTGACATCTGAAACCAGCTGTTCCACTACAGTATTCTTATTCTGTAGGTCCTGTCTTAACTGACTGATATCTAGTGCAAGTTCTTTTCTCTGGCAACTGCTTTCAAGAAAAGGATTATGATGTTGATCATTTCCACTAAACAAAGAGGATTTCGCCCTATTCAGTGTTTCTCCAACTGGTGGAGAAGTATCAACCATTGCAGAACCGTGTAGAGGTAAAGGTCTGTATACAAGAACCTGAAACCGTGGCCATGACCTGCTTTCAGTTCCATATACGGAAGATGATGGTAGTTGTACCTAATTTGGAGGTGTGTGAAATGCAGATATGCACAAAAAGTTTAGTAATTAGGTATGGTTATTAGGGAAGCTTGTTATCTCCTTTTTTGTCAACAAGTTGCAAATAATGACTTCAATGAAGAATTCCTCTGATTTGGTATGGATTTCTTTTGGAACAGCATCAGCCACTAATTGCTGGACATACATATTCTGCTCTGTCCTGACCACATAATCACAGTATGCTTTCTTGGGCACTAATAGCTGATTGTTCTTTTGTTGTCCTTCCGTCATAAAGAAGTCTAACTTTGCCTCACCTATCTTTGTATCTCTATCACTGAAAGAGCACTTTATTTCCACTTAAACTTCCCCACATGAAATGAAATATTGATAATAAGACAGATTATGATAGTAAATGCATCATGTCTGAAGTAGATTCTTTAGATGCATCTCTTTTACTGTTGTAGAGCTTTACTCAGATTTAACTGTAAAACACTTTAAAGACAAATAACAAAAACTGACACACTACTGTTAACTTAAATACTAGGCAATGCTCTACATATTAACACATACCTTATCCATCTTCTTCAGTTTATTGACTTCTGAAACCAGCTGATCCACTACAATATTCTTATTCTGTAGGTCCTGTCTTAACTGACTGACATCTAGTGCAAGTTCTTTGCTCTGGCAACTGCTTTCATGAAAAGGATCATCATGTTGATCATTTTCACTAAACAAAGATGCTCTAGCCCTATTCAGTGTATCTCCAACTGGTGGAGAAGTATCAACCATTGCAGAACTGTGTACAGGTAAATGTCTGTATACAAGAACTGAAACCGTGGCCATGACCTGTTTTTAGTTCCATACATGAAGATGATGGTAGTTGTACCGAGTTCTTAGTTGTGTGAAATGCAGTATCATAGTGTCGTTGTTGAGCTTGCTGGTTAGATGAAAGCTGAGAGTGTCTGGTGATCCAAATCAGAATCTGGAGAATAGTGGGATATATTGGGTGATGAGAATGGACTTTGCAAAAGTAACGGTGAGTGTGAAGAATCCTGCTTGTAATATGAACATGATGGTTGTGTAGATGTTGGTATTGCAGGTGATAAAGGATGTGATTTCTGCACCTCCCGTTCAGGAATCTTTACTACATATTTTAAAAATTTTTGCATATGGGTTTCTACAAAGTGAAAAGGATTGCTTGTTTTCAATTTCTCAAAAGAAAAAAACACTGTGACAAATCGTACACCACATGAACATTGTGTAGTTGACAACGGTTATTATTGAAAGTAAATCTGAACAAAGCCTCTGTTTAAAAGCTATATTTGTAAAACTGGAAACAAAATTTAAGCTTTGCTCAAACATCATGTGCCAATTGTTATTTTACCCGTTAAAAAGCCCACGAGTTCAGAGTGAAGTGCTGGTTTATTGTTAAGATTCGACCCATGAAGAGTCGACAATCTTAATTCCTTGTAAAGCATATGTTATTTAATTTTTGAACAGCTTTGGTAAGAGTTGTGCATGTTTTTATCTACTTTCAATTTCCAGAGGTGATGGTAGTTGTACTGAATTCTGAGGTTTATGAAATGCAGTATTATAGTGAGGTTGTTGGGCTTGCTGGATAGGTGAAAGCTGAGTGTCTGGTGGTCCAAATCAGAATCCGGAGAATAGTGGGATATATTGGGTGATGAGAATGGACTTTGCAAAAGGAATGGTGAATGTGAAAAATGATGGTTGTATTGGTGTTGGTTTTATGTTTGGTGTTGTGGGTGCTACAGTGTGTGATTCCTGCACCTCCAGTTAAGGGATCTTTGCTACACTTGAAACTCTTTGTGGATTTGTTATCGGTACACTTCTATCTGCTTATTTAGACACATACAAATACAACATTTGCTTACAAGTGGAAAGTCATATCAAAATTTGTATTGCAAGGCAAATAATGCAATTTTTAATTTCCATTAAGAGTTTTCCAAATAAACTCGATAATCCTATCGCAATGTTGTGATAAAAATAGGTCAAGTAGTAATGATTAGATGTTTAAAGGTGAATTGGTATGACGTTTCAGTTTATTTACTTCATGATTTTATCATATTGGAAACACATTAAATACAGGGATGTTTTTTCTTGGTTAATCTTTATTCTTCAGTATATTTACCTCAAGTAGACATTATGGAGGTAGCAGCTGCCTTTTTCCCCTCCAACCTGAGAAATTTGATTGGTGAATCGGATTCACTGTTGTCTTCATCTTCCTCATCATCTAAGACTAATGGCAATCTTTTTCCTGTATTAAAAATTAATTTAACTTTCAACTCCTTTAATACTTGGGTGCCTAGTGTAGATCCAGATCTGCTGGCACATCCTTGGCGTCTGATCTGGATATAAAGTATTAGGTTATTGGTGAGAATTAATCTAAATAATGAAACTTTGCCCTGGCGGCAATGTTCTTTAAAACCATGGGTAGTGTTTAACTTTCCCCTTAGAATGAGCTAAATTTCTTCAAAAATGATTTACTAATAAAATACTTACAAGGCTTCGAAGATATTAATCAATGTTTTTTTCTTGCCATAATACCAAAAATGATGTCACAAACCATGTCGTATGGCCATCTCTACAATGACGTAGTACTATAAGATGTGTAGCTACAGTAAAAGCTGCTTACAATTGATTGGACTGTGCACATGTGACGTCAATGAGCACGCATGTATGCTACGAGTTGCTGTGAACAAGTGTGTCGTCATTCACTTGGCTGTTAACATGGCTGTTTCAATGGCCATTCGAAAGAGCTGTAATATCATAAATTCTCATAATTTTAAAACCATCAAATATTGATTTAATCCTTAATTCTAATCAAAACTGTTTGCCTGATGTCATATTGTGAATCCTGGTTCGTATTTGGAGAACAGATCTGGCATTATGGATTATTTTGCCAGGAGGCAGCAACTTATCGTTAATGTATTTTCTCAACAAACACTTAAAAATCAGTATTTCTTCCGATGACCACCGTTTCTTTCATTTAATAGCGTGGAGCTCCTTGTCAGATTCACCAGTACTCCATGACACAAAATCTGAGTCTTTATCGGTATCATCATATTCTTCATCTATGCAATAAAATATTGAGAAACATATTTATTATTGTTGCTACTATAAAAGTATGGTGCCAAGATAGTAGAAGAGTCAGAAAAGTTCTGCATCCTTTCATATTATTCTGTTTACCCTTATGGATTTTATCACCAATAGACGAACCCAAAAATAATTTAATGAAATCTTTTATTTAACTAGAACTCCGCGAATCGGATGAGTCGACATAAAAAATGTAATTTAGTTATTTGTATGAACTTCTCGAGTCTCAGCTTCTGACTAGTACTCGAGGTAAAAATTGTAAACAGACGAACAGTCTGATGGACCACAAATGTATCAAACTGCACATAAAAAACTCAAATGAGTAATGCACCATGGTGAACTGTGAACATAAAATGACTGGTCAGGTTTCATACAGAAATGACATAACATAAAATTCAACCATTTTCAAGGACATTTATTATGTTTTGAAAGACAAGTCAACCACTAGTTGGAAAATGGAAACTGTATCCAACTAATCCACTTTTCCAAGGAGTCTTGCTTAACTCTTTCTTTCTGGTCTCTACTCGGAACCTTCTGCAAGTTTTCAAATTTTTTAATGAAAGTGTCTTTGTCATATAGCAAATATTTGCTGACTAGACAACTTTCCAGCTGTTGGAACCGGTTTTGGTTCAGCTGGGGATTAACCTCATCCATACGTTTGTCCTCTTTCTGGTTCTTGTTCCAGAACAGAGTTCATCACTGGTGAAAAAATATGAACTCAAATTTTTTGATTTATTATGCTCCGTGAAGAAATTCAGGGGAGCATATAGTCTTCAGGTGGTCCGTCCGTCTGTCCCACCCTCTGTCCATCCCTCCATCCATTAATCCTGCATTTGTGTTCTTTCCAATTTGTTTTCTATCCAAGTTTTGTACTTGTAACCTTTCAGCTCAACCAGATCTCTTTTTGTTCGGAGGTACAACTTGTGCAAGTGTTACTTCACACAATGGGGTCCTACCGATATACAGAGTTATCTCAATATTCTGTATTTAGTTACATCCCTAACGCGCACATGTCACTGGGTAGTTCCGGTCTGAGATTGACAATTAAAACAGACCTGCAGTAGTCATATATGGTCCTTCAAATGCGTTTTAATAGGGTCTGGTTGGTTAGAGATTTTCATAATGAATAAAAACGTTTGATTAATATCATTGAATGGAAAAATACATAGTTTTTATAGTGCAGCGCATAATATTTTAAAAATTATCTCTTCTAACCCTTTAACACGTTTGAGAGGTTTGTATTTAACATCGTTATGTTCGAGCCCTTCAGTAACTAATACAGAGTAAAAAATACGCATTTCTTATGCTCTGAAAGGCAGATTTTAGGAAAAGAAAAGTAAGAAAACTTAAAAAAAAAAGAAAAAAGGTAGTAAAATATATAACACAGGTTATAAAAAAACGTTTGACGTCCGTCAATGAAACGCCCGTTCACTTTTTATACATGTTCTTTCATGCCCATGCAACATTTTGTCAGGAATTGAATAGATTTTTTAACTAACTGAACCTTTACCTACAAATTGAATGCACATCATTCGTTTTTTTTTTTTAAAAGTTCTTTCTTATTCTTAAACAATTAAGAACATAATCAAACATTGTTTCATAATGTTTTCACGTTTTTCTCTTTATTTCCAAAAACTTTTAGTTTATTTAGTTTTACAATCAATTTTAATTCATTAAATAAATATATTTGGGTAAAACTTCCCGAGTGTGATTTTATTTAATTCAGTTCGGAGCGCTTTAAGTTGCCAATATCAGATAATCAGTGTCTCGGGTCTCAAACATTATTGTGACAATTATTTTAGAATATTTAATCTCTAGTCAGTTTCCTAAAACAACAATTTTACCCTTAACAAGCAATGTTTTCAACATCTTGCAAATCTACAACCACACTTCAAAAGGCCCTTATCACACCTCCAGCTGGTAAAACCCAGTCTTGCTAATTAGATTACGTAACATGGTCATAAAACACCAGGCCCTTTTCTTAATAAGCATTGTTTGCATGACTTAACGGTGAATGGCTGAATACTTAAATGAAAGTTGTAAAAAGCTATAATTTCCATGCCAGCCAAAAAAATTTTCATAAAGGATACGTGCAGTTACGTAAATAGGTAAGGTTGCATTTAGTTATGAACTTAAAATCAGTTTACAAAGATGATGGTTATTCCTTATATGTCTGTTTTACTTTTTATGCCAAATGTTCACCATGATAAGGCAGTGTGTCGTGTACAACACCCATGCCTAAAGTTCAAAGGGCAAGGTCTTATTATGCCCCCCTTCGAAGAGGCGGGGGTATATTGCTTTGCACATGTCGGTCGGTCGGTATGTCGGTCGGTCGGTCCGTAGACCACATCTTGTCCGATCAATAACTAGACAACGCTTTGTGATACAGTCCTTATATTTGGTGTGGAGGTTGGTCATGACCAGTAGAAGACCCCTATTGATTTTGGGGTCAGTAGGTCAAAGGTCATGGTCACAGTGGCCTTGACCACAAAAACCTTGTCCGATCAATAACTAGACAACGCTTTGTGATACAGTCCTCATATTTGGTGTGGAGGTTGGTCATGACCAGTAGAAGACCCCTATTGATTTTGGGGTCAGTAGGTCAAAGGTCAAGGTCACAGTGGCCTTGACCACAAAAACCTTGTCCGATCAATAACTAGACAACGCTTTGTGATACAGTCCTCATATTTGGTGTGGAGGTTGGTCATGACCAGTAGAAGACCCCTATTGATTTTGGGGTCAGTAGGTCAAAGGTCAAGGTCACAGTGGCCTTGACCACAAAAACCTTGTCCGATCAATAACTAGACAACGCTTTGTGATACAGTCCTCATATTTGGTGTGGAGGTTGGTCATGACCAAAAGAAGAACCCTATTGATTTTAGGATCAGTAGGTCAAAGGTCAAGGTCACAGTGGCCTTTGCATACAAAAACGTTGTCCGATCAATAACTAGACAACGCTTTGTGATACAGACCTCATATTTGGTGTGGAAGTTGGTCGTGACCAGTAGAAGACCCCTATTGGTTTTGGGGTCAGTAGGTCAAAGGTCAAGGTCACGGTGGCCTTGACAACAAAAAACCTTGTTCGATCAATAACTAGACAACGTTTTTATGTTTATTTGTATAATAAAATAAAATACTTCTCAGTGTAAAGTTGTGATTATTTTTCCCCATGACAATTTCAAGTAAAGATATATATTAATGATCCATAACATTAATTTTAAACTATTTCAATATATGCCGTGTCATAAATAGGCACTGATTATCACTCACTTGTGTTTATTAAATGCTTTGGTTTCGTATGGATGGTCACTAAAGCCTGCACATTACCGGAATTGACATAACACTAGAGCTACTATATCTCCGCCAATAGCGAATATTTGATTTAAATTACAATAAAATCCTTTGTGTTAGACTAGGTTAATCTACACGCGCTTATGTTTGTCGAGGTAAATGTAATCCTCTCATTGGATGACCTGGTTATTGATATATAGGAGTTCCACCGTCTTGTAAATTGCTTTCATGACTGGTACCCTTCATTGCTAAAGCTTACAAAAGTCTCTAAATTTCCCAAAATTTAAATTCAATGCTAATAGATATCACTTGCACGTCAGGGGGGGCATTTGTGTTTGACAAACACCTCTTGTTGGATTTTAAAATAACTTGGTGTAAATGTTCACCATATCAAGACGGTGTGTCGCGTACAATACCCATGCCTGTAGGTCCAAGGTCAAGGTCACTGTTACTAAAAATAGAATTTTCTTGTCCGGGCTGTAACTTCCTTATGAATGGAGGGATTTCAAAATAACTTGGCACAAATGTTCATCATGACAAGGCGGTGTGTCGCGTACAACACCCATGCCCGTAGGTCCAAGGTCAAGGTCACTGTTACTAAAAATAGAAATTTTGTTGGAAAAATCTTGTCCGCTCTGTAACTTTGTTATTTCGTATTGGATTTTAAAATAACTTGGTATAAATGTTCACCATATCAAGACGGTGTGTCGCGTACAATACCCATGCCTGTAGGTCCAAGGTCAAGGTCGCTGTTACTAAAAATAGAATTTTCTTGTCCAGGCTGTAACTTCCTTATGAATGGAGGGATTTCAAAATAACTTGGCACAAATGTTCACCATGATAAGGCGGTGTGTCGTGTACAACACCCATGCCTAAAATTCAAAGGTCAAGGTCACTGTTACTAAAAATAGAATTTTGTTATAAAAATCTTGTCTGCTCTGTAACTTTGTTATTTCTTATTGGATTTTAAAATAACTTGGTATAAATGTTCACCATATCAAGACGGTGTGTCGCGTACAATACCCATGCCTGTAGGTCCAAGGTCAAGGTCACTGTTACTTAAAATAGAATTTTCTTGTCCGGGCTGTAACTTCCTTATGAATGGAGGGATTTCAAAATAACTTATCACAAATGTTCACCATGAAAAGGCGGTGTGTCGCGTACAACACCCATGGCTGTAGGTCCAAGGTCAAGGTCACTGTATCTAAAAATAGAATTTTGTTGGAAAAATCTTGTCCGCTCTGTAACTTTGTTATTTCGTATTGGATTTTAAAATAACTTGGTATAAATTCTCAACATATCAAGACGGTGTGTCGCGTGCAATACCCATGCCTGTAGGTCCAAGGTCAAGGTCGCTGTTACTAAAAATAGAATTTTTCTTGTCCAGGCTCTAACTTCCTTATGAATGGAGGGATTTCAAAATAACTTGGCACAAATGTTCACCATGATAAGGCGGTGTGTCATGTACAACACCCATGCCTAAAGGTCAAGGTCACTGTTACTAAAAATAGAATTTTGTTATAAAAATCTTGTCTGCTCTGTTACTTTGTTATTTCTTATAAAAGGATTTTAAAATAACTTGGTATTAATGTTCATTCATATCAAGACGATGTGTTGTGTACAATACCTATGCCTGTAGGTCCAAGGTCAAGGTCACTGTTACAAAAAATAGAAATTTCTTGTACTGGCTATAACTTCGTTATTAACAGAGTGATTTCAAAATAATTTGGCACAAATGTTCACTATGACAAGGCGTTGTGTTGTGTACAATTCCAATGCCTGTAGGTCCAAGGTCAAGGTCACTATTACTAAAACCAGAATTTTCTTGTCTGGGCTGTGAGTTTGTTATTACTTATTGGATTTTCAAATAACTTGGTATAAATGTTTACCATGACAAACATGCATAGCGGGGGCATCCGTGTCCTATGGACACATTTCTAGTTTGTTAATTCGACAATGCATTTTAACTTTTAAACACTTTGAGACTTGTTATTTACACTTTTAACGCTACACTTTATTACCGCTTATAAACCGGAACTACCCAATCAGCATGGGAAACCACTCTCAATAGGAGGTAACTCAGTATATCGGTAGGCCCCCATTCTCTCCACTCGGACTCCACAGGAATGGTTTCTGATTTTTGAAACAAATCTGTGAGCTCCTTTGCTTTGTTTTTCAAGTGCCCGAGAGTGCTTTCAAATCCTCAGCCAGAGGTATTCTGGTTGACTTCTTTCTGAATTTCTAAAGTAGAGTTGATTTGAAACATCGGCATAGTATTTTCTATATTTTCCGGAACAGATCTGGTTCAAATATCTAAAGAAACCCAGATGAATGTACATTGCTGTAGATAATGCTCATACAAGCATAAAACCATATTATGTGACTAAAATTGTAGAAAAATAAATATACATTGTAAATGAAGTTTTATATATAACAGCATCTTTGGAAAGCTAAACATTGATTTGGTTTCAGAAATAGACTGTTCAGATTAAATGAATCAAATAATTGCATTAATGTGTATAAAGCTGGATTGCTTAAGAATGGTCGACATCTCTCTCATGGTTGGAATGCAGTCAGGACCTCACAGGCTTGATTTAGGTATTCCCATTATGGACTGTAGACAACCTCAGCAAAAACGGCAGTGTACATAGTCATTATAAGCATTAGCTGGGCTGGCTGGTCTTCTGTAGACAATCAAATTTCCTCCATTTGAAAGAACCTGTTAAAACAGAAAAAAAAACGTTCAAGATGGCCCTGCATAGATCTCCAAAGATTATATGCTGTAGTGACAATTTCTTTAGATATTCATTATAGTGTTTGCACACTTAACTGAAAACCAATGATGACAACAGGATGAGTATTAAAGTCATCCTTCAAAAGGTCAAGCTAAAAATGAACCAGTTTATCAAATTTTAAGCTTAAAGATGGAAAAGTATGTAGGTCATGGTCACATTCATTTATTTTCCCACATACATGTAAAATAATGTACCTGATGTCAAAAAATAGCCCATATGTTCAGGGGTAAGATTTCTTTTTAAATTTCTGCATAATTATTCATACAAGAGGACCATGGATTGTTGGCGCTGAGAAACAAGTTGAATAGGCCAATCTTTAGCAATAAACCTCTTAGTCTACTTTATTCCTCATGCCTAAGATCTAAGGACTTTTGGTTTTGGACATGAAGGTTTCATATATTGAGAGGCAAAGGAAAGTTTACAATGTAATGTTAATATCTTTTGAACGAAATCAAGTAGTACAATTAAGACTACATCTAACAAATTTAAATTCAAATACATGGTTTTATATGAAATAGTTATATTATACAAGAAAATCTTTGTTTGAATTGCAAGTTTATCCCTTTACAATACTGGGATCCTATGTATTAATTTGACAATCAATTTACCGGACAAAATTTATATCAGTTGAATTCCCGCTCAATTTTAATCGAATTTGGGAAAAATACGTAGGAGTCTTGTAGACACCTTTTGCTTCAATTTAAATGACAACAACGTCGCAGTCGGTTAATTTTCATGTGTAATAATGATATTTTTACTACATGCCCTCTTTTATACGCCCGTTTGAAAAACTGTCTTCCAGCTTTCTTACCATCATCTTCAATTTATATATTTCTTCCTTCAAGAAACTGATCTCTTCAGACTGATCACCCTTGATTTTTTTGGTTGGGGTAACACACCTATTTTTAACAAAATGCTCATGATTAGTGTTGTTCTGACAGATTGTGTAATCATTTATTTTGGACAGTTGATTAATTGACTAACAAATTTCATTCATGATTTGAAATGACTTATTTTAAAAATTTATAAAGTTTTTGAGTCGCAGTATTAGTTAATATTTTAGTTAATTATACCCCCACAAACACAGTTTGAGGGGGTATATAGGAGTGAGCTTGTCGGTCGGTCGGTCAGTCGGATTATTCGTTTTCGGATGGTAACTCATGAAAGGCTTGACAGAATTAAAAAAATATCGGTACACAGGTATATCGTCATAAGATACAGGTCAAGTTTGATTTTTGGGGCTGGTGGGGTCAGTGTCAAGGTCACTGTTACTAAAAATAGAAAAATGCTTTCTGGACAATAACTCCTGAAAGGTATCAATTATTTTTAAAAATTTTGGTACGCAGGTGTAATACCACAAGATACAGGTCAAGTTCGAATTTGGGGCTGGTGACGTCAATGTCAAGGTCAGTTTTACTAAAAATAGAAAAATGGTTTCCGGTTGATAACTCATGAAACACTTCACAGAATTATTAAATCCTTTTTTGGTAAATAGATGTAACATCAAAAGATACAGGTCGAGTTCGACTTTGGGGCCTGTGGGGTCAATATCAAGGTCACTGTTACTTAAAATAGAAAAAATTGTTTCTGGACAATTACTCATGAAATACTTCATAGATTTAATTATTTTTTGGGAAACAGATGTAACATAACAAGATACAGGTTAGGTTTGACTTTGGGGCCTGTGGGTTCAAGGTTAAGGTCACTGTTATTTAAACTTCAAAACTTCATTTCCACTCAGTAACTATAGCTTGGAATGAGATTCTTAAATGAAATTTGGTTTATTAGTGGTTTTTGTGAAGATGACTTTTGGGATTCAAAGTAAGGCCTGTGGGGTCAAGGTCACTGTTACTAAAAATAGAAACAAAAACTATATATGCTCAATAACTTTGGTTCGGACTGAGATATTGTGATGAAAATTGCTATATAGGTAGTGTCTGTGAAGACGAAACTTGGTATTGAAATTGGGCCTGATTGAGTCAAGGTCACTGTTCACTGTTAATAAAAATAGAAAAAATGGTTTCTGGATGATTTCTCATGAAAAGCTTCACATATATAAACAATTTTTTTGGCACACAGTTGTTTGATAAAAGTTAAGTAAAGGTCACTGTTACTAACATTCAAACCATTTATGCTCAATAAATTTAGAAGGAATGAGATATTGTGATGAAATTTGCTGTGTATGTGGCTACTGTGAAGAGGACACTCGAAGCATTCCCAGTTCAAGTATCAAGCACATGTGGCGGTATTTAATCACTTTGTGATAATTCTAGTTACATTTATTCTTAGTTGTATGTTCCAAGTTGATCAGTGGCATTTAGTAAGCATAACATATACAAGTCGGCAGCGGTTTTAATCTTAGTACTCCATGTTATACCTTGAGCCAGCCTGAGTGATATTTTGGTAAAAGCAGTATAAATGTGATATCGCCTTTGCATTTTGCTGTTTCTTCCCAGTCCTTGTTCCATTTCTTATTTCCTCTCCTGTGAAGATTTTTAAGCAGAGAAACCTAAATATGTTTTGTTCTCCAGACACATTTGAGAAAATGAAATCTATGTTCTCAAAAGAACACTGAGTCCCCATTTGTTCAGTTTCCTGTTGTTTACTAGGAGTTGCAAAAGAGCTGTTTTCTGACTACTGCACCTACATTAAAAGGGTCTCTATTAAACCCAAGTAAAGAATCAGTCATAGTGACCTTTGACCCAGTGACCTAGTAACCATAACAATTCAAGTATTAATTAGTTGTCAACAATCATATGAAGCTTGTTGCCCTTAGCTTAAATGGTTGTCATTTTATCTATGCAAATTTAGTTTTAACACTCGGCATCAGGTTGACATTGACGTTTGACCATGTATTTTGGAAATGGCCGACTTTCGTGTACTTAACGGTCATCAGCAATCCTGTGAAATTGCTGCCTCTGGCCTAAAGGGTTTTCATTTTGTATCAACATTGTAATTTACATCTAATGTCATGGTGACCTTGACCTAGTGACCTGAAATATGTTTGAGTTCAAGTACTAATGGTGGTCAACTGGTGGCTTTGGCAGGAAGGATTCTCACTATGTTTGGTCTTACAGTGACCTTGACTTGGATTTCATACAGACATTAAATGCACAAATTCAATGGTTTTAATGATTTATAATGGTTCATAATCAAGTTAATAAAACTTTAGGTTTTACTGTCAAAATAAAAAACAACAACATATTTTAGTCATTTTTAAACTATATAACTTGCCAATAATACAGTGTTATGCCATTTTATGGACAGCAAAAAAAACAATTTTTTAAGTTTTTAAACAAATATTCAGTTCCACACTGGGTTAAATTTACAATATAGTCCAGATTTTCATACCATCTAATTGTAAGGCTGCAAGAGATTTAACTTTGTATTTTGAAAGTTTCCCACTTTCTGCTTCTAATAATCAACAGCTTTGAAACCTTTTCGATTTCTATAGCTGCTTCTTGCAGTTTGTAAAAATCTGTGTGTTTTGATTGTGTGCCCCAAATGGCTGGACACCCATTCCCAGTTTCAGTGAGATTTTCCTATACATTTCAATAGAAAACATGTGTCACCGTGGTGTGGCCATTTTTGATCCCCAGAAGCGTAGCATATTCTGAGCAATCTTGGTAAATGTCCATTATCAGTGTCTACATATCAAATATCAGGTCTGTAGTGTGCCCCACAGTTATATAGATTTAAAATGTTTTCCTATAAATAATTTCCATAGGAAACATGATTCCTGGGGCGAGACCATTTTTATACCCCCGCTTCGAAGAAGAGGAGGGTATACAGTTTTACCCTTGTCCGTTCTTCTGTTCATCCATAACAAAATTTCCGTCACAGTTTTCTAAGCAACTATGTAGCAGCCTGATATTTTGCATATTGCTTTATCCTTTAGTTCCATATGGTGTACCTTGCTCATCTACTTTCCTGTTTACCGACTACACAATCCATTACATGGGTCTACATGACAATTATCAGAGCTCTGAGCCATGCCGTTTCAGAGGAATGTTTAAAGATGTGACAGATTAAGGAATTGAGTAAAAAAAATATGCGAGGAACACACCTGACTTACTGTTGCGATGTACTTTCTCAAAGAGTTGCAGTTTATCAACTCAGGTTTACTGCACTGGGCCTGTACTGCCTGGTCTTGCAGACTTATCCAGGTACTTAGGTGGCCATCTACTTGGTTGGCAAACACATACTTGTGTGTGTCTAGAATGCCAGAGCAGCTGTGGTGGCTATGAGTAGATAAATTGCGTCTACCATGTCTGGGTTCGGAAGAGTTGCCACCTTTTTGTCTTGCTTTCCTTTGGTATGGTCCATATCCATCCATTAGAACCACCAATGATAGTCAAATCGAATTGTTCTTGTTGTTTGTTTTAATTTATTTGATCATATGCGCTTAAATGTTTTCACATGTTCAGAATTTGTGACTGTTAGGGCATCATTTGTTCTTTCCTTTCAGAAAATTCCTCTCCATCCCTAGTATAAATTTGGAAAACCAGACCCCAGTCCCAAAATCATTGTTGGCATAAAATAGTCACATTTTTTCACCAATTTAAATTGATTTTGTTTTACTTTTTCTCATGTAACATCTACCAACAACTGTTTAAAAAAAGATTTTGTATTATTTATTCTGGCCACAAATATAGGAAGACAACATTCGTACTAATTATCGTTAATTTCCAACCAGCGTTTTAAGAATTATATAGACTGGAGTCCAAGACAAACAACACAAAGTCGTGAACTCGACTCACAACAGGCAAGCCCCATTAAAACGTTATGTGGCATAAGGTTACTATTAGCAGAATTATAATGCGTATGATTCTATTTATATGTTACATACTGGAAACAACAAAATGGCGTTGACGACGCACACGAACGAACATTGTATTCATAAACAGAACAACCTTCTTTTGAAGGAAACCATTGTGGCAAATCACCCGAAAGTTCTAATCAAATAACAATGCTATTTTGCGAATCTTTTTTTCGACTGAATACATCAAGCACATGCTCAGTCTCCAGCATTTTCTCCTTGTACACATTTAACAATCATAGGCCTGACAATCTGTTATGATAGTGTTCTTCGATATGTTTTGACATGCCGCATTACACTAAACGATCTCTCCACCGTAGCTGTGGATACAGGCATATTTGTGAGAGAGCACCATGTAATATGGACGGGTACAAATCTCAGTTGGTAGCCTCCAGTGTCGGGTAAGGTAACTGGTTGTTAGTGTCCTCCATGCCGGTCCACCTGGCAATATATAATCAGTTATATGTTGTAATTTTTAGCTCGACTATTCGAAGAATATGTCGAGCTATTGTACTCACTTGGGCGTCGGCGTCGGCGTCGCCGTCGCCGTCGGCGTCCCGCTTTGGTTAAAGTTTACGTGCAACCTACCTATATCTTAAAAACTACTATAGCTACAGCTTTTAAACTTGGCACCCTTGTTCGTCATCATGTCCCGAGTGTGTATGCCAAGAACCATAACTCTAACTTTCATTTTGATCAAATTATGGCCCTTTTTTGACTTAGAATTTCAGGTTAAAGTTTGCGTGCAAGCTACTGTACAAACTAATAACTTCAATACTACTTATACTACAGCTTTAAAACTTGGCACACTTGTTAATCATCATGTCCCGAGTGTGTATACCAAGAACCATAACTCTGACTTTCATTTTGTTCAAATTATGGCCCTTTTTCGACTTAGAATTTCAGGTTAAAGTTTGCGTGCAAGCTACTATACAAACTAATAACTTCAATACTACTTATACTACAGCTTTGAAACTTTCAACACTTGTTCATCATCATATCCCAAGTGTGTATGCCAAGAACCATAACTCTAACTCTCATTTTTATCAAATTATGCCCCTTTTTCGACTTAGAATTTCAGGTTAAAGTTTGCGTGCAAGCTACTGTACAAATCCATAACTTCCATACTACTTATACTACAGCTTTGAAACTTTCAACACTTGTTCATCATCATATTTCAAGTTTGTATGCCATGAACCATAACTCTAACTTCCATTTTGTTCAAATTATGGCCCTTTTTCGACTTAGAATTTCAGGTTAAAGTTTGCGTGCAAGCTAGTTACTTTCATACTTCTTGTACTATAGCTTTGAAACTTAAGACACTTGTTTACCATCATGACCCTGACTATTTATACCAAGAACCATAACTCTTTCTTTCATTTTTAATCAAATAATGGCCCTTTTTCAACTTAGAATTTCAGGTTAAAGTTTGCGTGCAAGCTAGTTACTTTCATACTTCTTGTACTATAGCTTTGAGACTTAAGACACGTTTACCATCATGACCCTGACTATGTATGCCAAGAACCATAACTCTTTCTTTCATTTTTAATCAAATAACGGCCCTTTTTTGACTTAGAATTTCAGGTTAAAGATTGCGTGCAAGCTAGTTACTTTCATACTTCTTGTAGTATAGCTTTGAAACTTATTCACCATCATGACTCTGACTATGTATGCCAAGAACCATAACTCTTTGATTTTTTTCAAATTACTGCCCTTTTTAGACTTAAAAATTAAGGTTTAAAACTTTGTATACCTTTATTTTATCTTACATCGGGTTTATTTTCAAAGGCCCATAACTCATCCTTGCTTTTTTTATATTTGATTTTTGCCCCTTTTCACTTGAAATTAGAATTAAGACTTGTAAATAATTGTTTAAGTTTCAATGTTAGTGTTTTTCATATGTACAGCTATATAAAAGGTTTAAAACAGATGTCCTTAACATACTTTGGTTGAAAGTGTTGAGTAATTGTGGGGTGGGTGGGTGCATAGACTACACTACACTACACTACACTACACTACACTACACTACACTACACTACACTACACTACACTACACTACACCACACCACACCACACCACACCACACCACACCACACCACACCACACCACACCACACCACACCACACCACACCATACCATACCATACCATACCACTGTACTGTACCCCCACCACCCACCACCACCTCCACATACCACCACCACCACCAACAACAACTACAACAACACCAACACAAACAACAACAACACCACCACCACCAACAACAACAACACCACCAACAACACCAACAACACCACCACCACTAACAACAACAACACCACCACCAACAACAACACCATCACCACCACCAACAACACCACCACCACCAACAACACCACCACCATTAACAACACCAACACCACCACCAACAACTACAGCACCACCATTAACAACAACAACACCACCACCACCAACACCACCAACAACAACAACACCAACACCACCACCAACAACAACACCAACAACAATATCAATACCACCACCAACAACAACACAAACACAAACAACAACACCACCACCACCAACAACAACAACACCACCACTAACAACAACAATACCATCACCACCACCACCAACAACACCACCACCAACACCACCACCAACAACAACACCACCTCCAACAACAACAACACCACCACCAACACCAACACCACCACCACCAACATCAACAACACCACCAACAACAACACCAACACAAACAACTACACCACCACCAACAACAACAACACCACCAACAACAACACCATCAACAACAACACCACCACCAACACCAACACCACCAACAACAACACCACCACCACCAACAACAACATCATCACCACCACCAACAAACCACCAACAACACCACTACCAACAACAACACCACCACCAACACCACCACCCACAACAACACCAACAACAACATCAACACCACCAACACTAGCACCGACAACAACACCACCACCACCAGCAACACCAACACCACCACCACCAACAACACCAGCAACATCAACGCCAACACCAACAACAACATCAACACCACCACCAACAGCAATAACAACCAACACCACCACCACCAGCAACAACACTACCACCACCACCACCAACAACACCAACAATGCCAGCACCAACAACACCACCACCAACAACAACACCAACAACAGCAACAACAACACCACCACCACCAACAACAACACCACCACCAACAACAGCAACCAGCATACCATACTGTACTTCACCACGCCACACAACTATAGGTGGGCAAAGATAGTGGGTTGATGGGTGTGGGATCAGGGGTTTATGGGCTGGGTTGTGTAAACCCTAAAAAAAATCTACAAGAATAAATTAAGTGTTATTTATTGATTTATGGATTAAGAAACTTTTGTTCATGTGTGTTTGTTGGGGGTGTCATAAACTCCTGAATCACTCCCCAGTTTAAATGAAGCCCAGTTACAATGTGCTTAATAATTCTGACTTTTCGAATAGTCGAGCGTGCAGTCGTTTCCGACTGGCTCTTGTTTTAATTCGTCCTGCTTGCACAACATGTGAGTAATTCCATCGCGGCATTTTACATAAAACATCGTTATGTTATACAAAACAAGAAGCTAATTATAAAGGTTATAATTTTTACACTTTTGTGTATGTCCATGCCTGGACATTAAAACTAAGATTATGCATTGCAATGTGCATTCTGCATTTTACAAGGTAAAAACTCCCATACAGTGAGTGCCCACATAGGATTTTTACTGCATGTTGAACGCTTAGTATTTCACTGGTGACAGATCAGACTTTATTGGTGCATAAACTATTTCCTCCGGTGCAATGTGTTTATAATAAAAGCTTTTAAGTGTGGGGACCTAATCTTCTCCAAAATTCTTTATTAAAGTCTGACTCAATAGTTTCTACATGCATGTCCCTGGCAGTGCAGAGAACAAAATCTCACTGTTTAACTCCATAAACACCCATTTGATCTTGTATCTGTGTGAAGTACATGTGTTTTCTGTTTAATGATGGTTTGTTTTGTCCAGTTTAAGACATCCCAACGTCAAAGAAGCTTCATTTAATGTCATATTCCATGTACTTGGTGTATTTTAGCTCACCTGTCACTACGTGACAAGGTGAGCTTTTGTGATCGCAATTTGTCCGGCGTCCGTCCGTCCGTCCGTCGTCCGTCTGTCCGTAAACTTTTACTTTAAACGACATCTCTTAAACACCTGGGCCAAAGTTGATGGAACTTGCCACAGATGTTCCTTGCATGAAGCTCTTCCAAATTTGTTCAAAGAAATCAATTCCATGCAGAACTCTGGTTGCCATGGCAACCTAAAGAAAAAACTTTAAAAATCTCTGAAACCACAAGGCCTATGGCTTAGATATTTGGCGTTTAGCACCCTCTAGTGGAACTCCGGGTACAAAGTTGTTCAAATTATTTCCCTGGGGTCAAAATTGGCATTCCCAGGGGTCACTTCATTTTACATAGACTTATATAGGAAATCTCTAAAAATCTTCTCACAAACCACAATGTGTACAGCTTAGATATTTGGTAAGTAGCATTGTCTAATGGATGTCTACTAAATTTGTTCAAATTATGTCCCCTGGGCCAAAATCGACCACGCCCTAGGGTCTTCTTGGTTTACATATAGTTATATAGGAAAAACATGAAAATCTTCTTTAAAACCACAAGGCCTAGAGCCTTAATATTTGATATACAGCATCATCTAGTGATCCCCTACCAAAATTGTTCAAACTATCCCCCTGGGGTCAAAAATGGCCCCGCCCCAGGGGTCACTTGTTTTACATAGACTTATTTAGGGAAAACTTAAAAAAAAATCTTCTCTCAAACCACAAGGCCTAGAACCTTGGTATTTGGTATGTGTCATCATGTAGTGGTCCTCTACAAAAGTTATTCAAATTATTCTCCTGGGGTCGAAAATGGCTCCGCCCCGTAAATCTTTTTAAAAAATCTTCTCTGAAACCGTAAGTCCTTGAGCTTAGATATTTGGTATAGAGCATCATCTAGTAACATTTTCTCCACAATAGCAGCTTAATTTTTTTTTAATTTTTGACTTGATTTTACCAAACTTGCACACAACTCTTGCAACCATTGAGCAGTTGTTGACAGGTGAGCGACCCAGGGTCTTATGGGACCCTCTTGTTTAAAAATTAATTTTACAATAGATCCGTCACTGTTTAGTTAAACCCCATTTGCCGAGGCTCCAATGAATGGAAATTCCTCACCAATAAGAAGACCACAATCATGAAAATGGTAGTCATCACTTGCCTGTAAACTGTCAAGATACCTTTGTTTTGCAACTTCTTTCTTTTTTTTTGATCCAAATTTCATCTCTTTAGTGGAAACACAGTATCTCCCAGTATAGATTTAGTAAGTGGTGTTGGGTCAGTTATCAATATTACCGAGAAGGTGAAATATTTGGAAAATGAAATAAAACCAATGTATGACATTGTTTTAAGAAAAGTGTAGAGTAATACTGAAAGCACCTAATAAATGTAATAACAATGTTAACTGACAATAACCATTTTACAAAAAATTGTGAAACCCGAACCATAAAAAGTTAAAAAATTTTAGTACACAACAACAAGAAGAAAATTTAACGCGCCTACCCAATAACAATCTTAACCAGCAATAACCATTTAACAAATAATTGTGAAACCCGAACTGTGAAACGCGCCTTGATTATCCAAAATTGTGTTAGTTGCAGAATTTAGAAACGATCTATACCGGAAACAACGTACTAAAATTGTTTGAAAGTGGAAACAAAAGCGAAAATGAGGTTAAATACAAACTGGAATTAAGTGAAGTGTGACAAAATAAAATCAAAGTAATAAAATTGGAACTTATGCTATCTAGATGTCTTCGTAGCCACTGTCACACTCATCGTCGTCATCAGCTTGGTTTTCGGGGCATGGAGGCGGTAGTCGGTGTATCGTCAGCGCTTGTCTGTACATTTTGTCCGTAATGTATGACCCATCATAGTATCGCATTTCCCTGTCAAGAACGATGGTGTGGATCTGGTCATGTTTAAAGACTTCTTAAAGTTCTAGTGAATTCAAGCGGTCAAAGGCTTGGTCGGCGTGCTTCTGAATTAGTGCGTCGTTATTGGAGAGGAAGGCTAGTGCGTTGTAAACGATGTAATGCGTTTAAATGGCAATTGAATTGATTCTGCGTCTTTCTGGTACAGTGCTAACCCGCTGATGGTGACATCAATTAATTGTATGTTGTCTGAAGTGTATATAGGAAATGACTTCTTTTCATTATTTCCTGAGGTAAAGATCCAATGCTGAAATGATGTATTTATTATATTACTTGTATTTATATAAACATATTAGTATCCTTAATTATTGTAAGCTTTACAATTACCATAATATAAGAAAAGTACACCTAAGAGCAGTTTGACAAATATCTGATTTTCATAAATGTTGAAATAGCGTCAGATTAGAATATATTTTTGTGTCGCCCTTTCACAGAAAAAGCGATACATAGGGATCACTTTTTCCGTCCGTCCGTCTCGAAAACTTAACATTGGTTATAACTTTGCCATTTCTCAATATTTCTTCATCAAACTTTCAAGTTATACTGCTTATGACAACACGGTCACGATGATGCCAAATTCTTTAGGTCAAGGTCACATTTGATGGAGTTATGCCCCTTTTCCGTCACAAAAACTCAACGTTGGCTATAACTTTGCCATATTTTAATATTCCTTCATCAAACTTTCAAATTATACTGCTTATGACAAAGGGTCCAGACTTCCCGAAAGTTGAAAACAAGTGTCAGTCATTTGGTCAGACAAGATGTGAAAATCTGTCTGACCGAAACGAATTCTGTCTGGCCGAAAGAATAAGCAAGTATAAGGAGTTCAAATGTTTGTCTAACATTCGGTCTGATAACGTAAGAAATCATGCAGGACCGGCCAAAATTTTGCCAGACAGGTCTGGCAACTTTCAGGACGTCTGGGGTCACTATGATGTGAAATGTTTTAGGTCAAGCTCACATTTGACGAAGTTATGCCTTTTTTGATACTTTAATTTTAACACGAAAACGTAACATTGGTTATAACTTGACCATTTCTAAATATTTCTTCATCAAACTTTTGAATTATATGACTTATGACAATGCGCTTTTCATTATGCCAATTCAAGATAGACTTATGCCCCTTTTTATGCCCCCGAAGGGAGGCATATAGTAATCGCACCGTCCGTCCGTCCGTCTTTCCGTCCGTCCGAAATAATCTTGTCCTCGCTTCTTCTCCAAAACCGCTTGAGGGATTTCTTTGAAACTTCACAGGAGTGTTTGTCACCAAGCCTTGTTGTGCATATCGTCAGGAATTTCTGCTCGGATTATTTTTGGCTGAGTTATGGCCCTTTTTAGCAAAATCTTGTCCTCGCTTCTTCTCCGTAACCGCTTGAGGGATTTCATTGAAACTTCACAGGAGTGTTTGTCACCAAGCCTAGTTGTGCATATCCTAAGGAATTTCTGATCGGATTATTTTTGGCGGAGTTATGGGCCTTTTTACCTAACCCTAACCCTAAGCTTTTTTGAAACCCGCTTGAGGGATTTCATTGAAACTTCACAGGAGTGTTTTTCACTAAGCCTAGTTGTGCATTTCCTAAGGAATTTCTGATCGGATTATTTTTGGCGGAGTTATGGGCCTTTTTCCCTAACCCTAACCCTAACCCTAAGGTAAATTTTGTTAAAGCAATAGAGGTTACATTTTTTGTCTGATTGTCATGAAATTTGGTATGAATATTGATATTGATGATTTCTACACAAATGATAAAAATCATGTTGTTAAATTGACCAGGGGCCCGCCCTGGGGATTTTTTTTTTCTTTCAAAATCTGTTTTTAACCTTTGATTTTCTACAGTTATCAACCAGATTTTGAGACAAGTTTATACCATCTTAAAATTCAATCTTTCCTGTACAATTCATTCACTGGTTGTTCAGTGACAAATTTTGAAATAAAAATTTTAGTAGCAGAGTGAAAATTTCAAGTGTCAAAATCCAATATTTCTACCTGTCTTCAGCTACATATGATGTTTACCAGTTTATTCATTAATGTTGGTCAAGTTGCTGGACAATGACCTGATGAACTTTGCTGCTTAGATCTGTGTTATGCAATATTAAGAACTTTGCTCTGGAAGATTTTATAGGGTAAATTTTGTCATTTTCTATGGATAGTGACCAAATAAACTTTCTTACTTTATAGCACTTTGAAAATCAGGCTTTTCTGGATATGTTATTCACTGTTTGTAAGTAAAACAACAAAAAGAACAACAACAACAAATTTGATGCACATTCTCAAAATGTTAAGACTAAATTTAAGAAAGTCTTAGATGTATACAGTGTATGTACACAAACTGGCAAGTTAAGGTCACACTTTTTTATGCTCCCCGAAGAAATTCAGGGGAGCATATAGTCGCCAAGTTGTCGGTCAGTCCGACAGTATGTCCTGCATTCTTTAACACTCTAGTGGTCACATTTTTGCCTCGATTGTTTTGAAACTTGGTCAGGATGTTTGTCACAATGATTTCTCGGATGAGTTAAAATATGGGTCATCTGGGTCCAAAAATTAGGTCACTGTTACTAAAAATAGAATTTTCTTGTTAACACTCTAGCGATCACATTTTTGCTCCGATTGTCATGGAACTTGGTCAGGATGTTTGTCCCAATGATTTCTTGGACAAGTTGTAATATGGGTCATCTGGGTCCAAAAACTAGGTCACTGTTACTAAAAATAGAATTTTCTTGTTAACACTCTAGCGGTCACATTTTTGCTCCGATTGTCACGAAACATGGTCAGGACATTAGTCCAAGTAATTTCTTGGAACTGTTCGTATATGGGTCATCTGGAATCAAAAACTAGGTCACTGTTACTAAAAATAGAATTATCTTGTCTTGACTGTAAATTTGTTATTTCTCATTGGATTTCAAAATAACTTGGCACAAATGTTCACCATGACAAGGCGGTGTGTTGAGTACAAAACCATGTTGGTTGGTCCAAGGTCAAGGTCACTGTTCCTAAAAATGGAATTTTCTTGTTAACACTTTAGTGGTCACATTTTTGCTCAGATTGTCCGATTGCAAAGAAACATGGTCAGGACATTAGTCCCAGTTATTAATTGGACGAGTTTGAATATGGGACATCTGGGGTCAAAAACTAGGTCACTATTACTAAAAATAGAAAAATCTTGTCCAGGCTGTAAATTTGTTATTTCTCATTGGATTTTAAAATAACTTGGCTCAAATGTTTACCATGACAAGATGTTGTTTGGCGTACAATACCCATGGCTGTTTGTCCAAGGTCATGGTCACTGTTACTAAAAATAAAATTTTCTTGTCTGGGCTGTTAAGTTGATTTCAAAATAACTTTACATAAATGTTTACCATGACAAGGGGTTGTGTTGTGTACAATACCCATGCCGGTAGGTCCAAGGTCAAGGTAACTGTTACTTAAAATAGCATTTTCTTTTCCAAGCTGTAAATTTGTTGTTTCTTATTGGATTTTAAAAGAACTTGGTGTAAATGTTCACCATATCAAGACAACGGGTCACATACAACACAACTTTGTTGTATTCAGGTGAGCGATAAAGGGCCATCATGGCCCTCTTGTTTCCCTTGATTTTACCAAACTTGCACTCAACTCTTACAACCATTGAGCAGTTGTTGACAGGTGAGCCACCCTATGGACCCTCTTGTTGCAAGGGTTATAGGCCCTTATTTTCTACTTCCACAGGCATATTTTTACTACATATGTATACCAATTCGATTTCAAAGCTGCATTTCGGGGGCATATGTCAATTTCAAGTGACAGCTCTTGTTTACTTGCATTTTATAGTATCCGATGGCGACAGAAGTGTTTAACTGAACACCCATCTAGTTTGTATCTACATGTGGCATTCTTTTACCACATAATTGATATTTGTGGCATTTTTAAGCAAATCTATCTTCTTCTGAAAGACGTTTTCTAACTGATGTGTTGAAACGAAAAACAACTCTAGGTTGTTTTTTGTTCGTTAATGAACGCTTGACAAGCTGCTCGGTCGAGTTGAGTTGATCCATTCTCCTTGCACAGCACTTCCTAATGCACCAGCTAGTTTAAATCTGAATGAATACTGTTTCCGTCCTGCCCTGTATCTATCCCCTAATGCGAAGGAAACACATTTTCCAAACACGTAGACGATGAAATTCATTTAAATACAATTGAATTGATTCTGCATCTTTCTGGTACAGTGCTTACCCACTGATGGTGATACCAACTGTCCCGATACATTTGATTCATTGTAACTATGTTGTCTGTAGTGTATATAGGAAATGGCTTCTTTTCAATACTAATTTCCAGTTGTTAAGATATACACGCATGCTGAAATGATGTATTATGTTATTTATAAACATATAAGTATCCTTAATTATTTTAAGCTTTACTTATCATAATATAACAAAAGTACACCAACTAGCATTATGCCAATAAGATTGGATTGACAAATATCTGATTTTTATAGACATTGAAGTAGCATCAGATATATTCTTGTATCTACATGTGGCATTCCTTAACCACATATTTGATATTCATTGCATTTTTTAAGCGAATCTATCTTCTTCTGAATGAAGTTTCCTAGCTGATGTGTTAAAAGGAACAACAACTCTAGGTTGGTTTTTTTTATTAGCTCACCTGAGCTGGCTCAGGGTGAGCTATAAGGATCGATGAATGTCCATCGTCCCTCGTCCGTCGTCCGTCCACACTTAGTTCGTTAACACTCTAGCGGTCATTTTTGCTCTGATTGTCATGAAACTTTGTCAGGATGTTTGTCCCAATGATTTCTCGGACATGTTCGAATATGGGTCATCTGGGTCCAGAAACAATGTCACTGTTACTAAAAATAGAATTTTCTTGTTAACACTCTAGCGGTCACATTTTTGTTCCGATTGTCATGAAACATGGTCAGGATGTTTGTCCCAATGATTTCTCTTATGAGTTCGAATATGGGTCATCTGGGTCCAAAAACTAGGACACTGTTACTAAAAATAGAATTTTCTTGTTAACACTAGCGGTCACATTTTTGTTCCGATTGTCATGAAACTTGGTCAGGATGTTTGTCTCAATGATTTCTCGGACGAGTTCGAATATGGGTCACCTGGGTCCAAAAACTAGGTAACTGTAACTAAAAATAGAATTTTCTTGTTAACAGTCCCAATGATTTCTCGGACAAGTTCGAATATGGGTCATCTGGGTCTAGGTCACTGTTACTAAAAATAGCTTTGTTGTACTCTGGTGAGCGATAAAGGGCCATCATGGCCCTCTTGTTCATTAATTAATGCTCGACAAGCCACTCGGTCGAGTTGAGTTAATCCATTCACCTTGCACAACACTTCCTAATGCCAGTTTAAATCTGAATGAATACTGTTTTCATCCTGCCCTGTAAATATCCCCGAATGCAAAGGTAAACACTTTTTCCTCGCAGGTACAGGATGTAATGTATTTAAATGGCAATTGAATAGATTCTGCGTCTATCTGGTACAGTGCTAATTTCCCGAGTTAATTATATGCAAGCACCCATGCTGAAATGACGTATTATGTTCTTAATATGAACATATTAGTATCGTTAATTATTTTAAACTTTACTTGTCATAATATCACAAAAGTACACCAACTACCACCATGCCAATAAGATTGGCTTTACAAATATCTGATTTTCATAAATGTTGAAATAGCGTTAGATTAGACTATAATTTTTGTGTCTCCCTTTCGAAGAAATGGCGATACATAGGGATCACTTTGTCCATCCGCCGGTCTGTCCGTCCGTCACGAAAACTTAACGCTGGCTATAACTTTGCCATTTCTTAACAATTATTCATCAAACTTTCAAATTATACTGCTTATGACAACACAGTCATGATGATGCCAAATTCTTTAGGTCAAGGTCACATTTGATGGAGTTATGCCCAATTTTCGTCACGAAAACTTAACGTTGGCTATAACTTTGCCATTTCTTAATATTTCTTAATCAAACTTTCAAATTATACTCTTATGACAACACGGTCATGATTATGCCAAATTCTTTAGGTCAAGGTCACTTTTGATTGAGTTATGCCCCTTTTTCGTCACGAAAACTTAACGTTGGCTATAACTTTGTCATTTCTTTATATTTCTTCATCAAACTTTCAAATTTATAATACTGCTTATGACAACACGGTCATGATGATGCCAAAATCTGTAGGTCAAGGTCACATTTGATGGAGTTATGCCCCTTTTTCGTCACGAAAACTTAACGTTGGCTATAATTTTGCCATTTCTTAACATTTCTTTATCAAACTTTCAAAATAAATTGCATACAACAACACGGTCTTCATGATACCAAAATCTTTAGGTCAGGGTCACATGCCACGAAGTTATGCCCCTTTTCATACTTATATTTTGTCATGAAAACTTTATTTTGGCTATAACTGCCATTTCGTAATATTTCCTCATCAAACTTTCAAATTATATTGCTTATGACAACATGCTCATTATGATGCC
>JAZAYU010000006.1:11538032-11614648 GCA_038501625.1 Corbicula japonica | reverse complement strand
CCAGTAGAAGACCCCTATTGATTTTGGGGTCAGTAGGTCAACCTTGTCCGATCAATAACTAGACAACGCTTTGTGATACAGTCCTCATATTTGGTGTGGAGGTTGGTCATGACCAGTAGAAGACCCCTATTGATTTTGGGGTCAGTAGGTCAAAGGTCAAGGTCAGATAACGTAAGAAATCATGCAGGACCGGCCAAAATTTTGCCAGACAGGTCTGGCAACTTTCAGGACGTCTGGGGTCACTATGATGTGAAATGTTTTAGGTCAAGCTCACATTTGACGAAGTTATGCCTTTTTTGATACTTTAATTTTAACACGAAAACGTAACATTGGTTATAACTTTACCATTTCTAAATATTTCTTCATCAAACTTTTGAATTATATGACTTATGACAATGCGCTTTTCATTATGCCAATTCAAGATAGACTTATGCCCCTTTTTATGCCCCCGAAGGGAGGCATATAGTAATCGCACCGTCCGTCCGTCCGTCTTTCCGTCCGTCCGAAATAATCTTGTCCTCGCTTCTTCTCCAAAACCGCTTGAGGGATTTCTTTGAAACTTCACAGGAGTGTTTGTCACCAAGCCTAGTTGTGCATATCGTCAGCAATTTCTGCTCGGATTATTTTTGGCTGAGTTATGGCCCTTTTTAGCAAAATCTTGTCCTCGCTTCTTCTCCGTAACCGCTTGAGGGATTTCATTGAAACTTCACAGGAGTGTTTGTCACCAAGCCTAGTTGTGCATATCCTAAGGAATTTCTGATCGGATTATTTTTGGCGGAGTTATGGGCCTTTTTACCTAACCCTAACCCTAAGCTTTTTTGAAACCCGCTTGAGGGATTTCATTGAAACTTCACAGGAGTGTTTTTCACTAAGCCTAGTTGTGCATTTCCTAAGGAATTTCTGATCGGATTATTTTTGGCGGAGTTATGGGCCTTTTTCCCTAACCCTAACCCTAACCCTAAGGTAAATTTTGTTAAAGCAATAGAGGTTACATTTTTTGTCCGATTGTCATGAAATTTGGTATGAATATTGATATTGATGATTTCTACACAAATGATAAAAATCATGTTAAATTGACCAGGGGCCCGCCCTGGGGATTTTTTTTCTTTCAAAATCTGTTTTTAACCTTTGATTTTCTACAGTTATCAACCAGATTTTGAGACAAGTTTATACCATCTTAAAATTCAATCTTTCCTGTACAATACATTCACTGGTTGTTCAGTGACAAATTTTGAAATAAAAATTTTAGTAGCAGAGTGAAAATTTCAAGTGTCGAAATCCAATATTTCTACCTGTCTTCAGCTACATATGATGTTTACCAGTTTATTCATTAATGTTGGTCAAGTTGCTGGACAATGACCTGATGAACTTTGCTGCTTAGATCTGTGTTATGCAATATTAAGAACTTTGCTCTGGAAGATTTTATAGGGTAAATTTTGTCATTTTCTATGGATAGTGACCAAATAAACTTTCTTACTTTACAGCTCTTTGAAAATCAGGCTTTTCTGGATATGTTATTCACTGTTTGTAAGTAAAACAACAAAAAGAACAACAACAACAAATTTGATGCACATTCTCAAAATGTTAAGACTAAATTTAAGAAAGTCTTAGATGTATACAGTGTATGTACACAAACTGGCAAGTTAAGGTCACACTTTTTTATGCTCCCCGAAGAAATTCAGGGGAGCATATAGTCGCCAAGTTGTCGGTCAGTCCGACAGTATGTCCTGCATTCTTTAACACTCTAGTGGTCACATTTTTGCCTCGATTGTTTTGAAACTTGGTCAGGATGTTTGTCACAATGATTTCTCGGATGAGTTAAAATATGGGTCATGTGGGTCCAAAAATTAGGTCACTGTTACTAAAAATAGTATTTTCTTGTTAACACTCTAGCGATCACATTTTTGCTCCGATTGTCATGGAACTTGGTCAGGATGTTTGTCCCAATGATTTCTTGGACAAGTTGTAATATGGGTCATCTGGGTCCAAAAACTAGGTCACTGTTACTAAAAATAGAATTTTCTTGTTAACACTCTAGCGGTCACATTTTTGCTCCGATTGTCACGAAACATGGTCAGGACATTAGTCCAAGTAATTTCTTGGAACTGTTCGTATATGGGTCATCTGGAATCAAAAACTAGGTCACTGTTACTAAAAATAGAATTATCTTGTCTTGACTGTAAATTTGTTATTTCTCATTGGATTTCAAAATAACTTGGCACAAATGTTCACCATGACAAGGCGGTGTGTTGAGTACAAAACCATGTTGGTTGGTCCAAGGTCAAGGTCACTGTTCCTAAAAATGGAATTTTCTTGTTAACACTTTAGTGGTCACATTTTTGCTCAGATTGTCCGATTGCAAAGAAACATGGTCAGGACATTAGTCCCAGTTATTAATTGGACGAGTTTGAATATGGGACATCTGGGGTCAAAAACTAGGTCACTATTACTAAAAATAGAAAAATCTTGTCCAGGCTGTAAATTTGTTATTTCTCATTGGATTTTAAAATAACTTGGCTCAAATGTTTACCATGACAAGATGTTGTTTGGCGTACAATACCCATGGCTGTTTGTCCAAGGTCATGGTCACTGTTACTAAAAATAAAATTTTCTTGTCTGGGCTGTTAAGTTGATTTCAAAATAACTTTACATAAATGTTTACCATGACAAGGGGTTGTGTTGTGTACAATACCCATGCCGGTAGGTCCAAGGTCAAGGTAACTGTTACTTAAAATAGCATTTTCTTTTCCAAGCTGTAAATTTGTTGTTTCTTATTGGATTTTAAAAGAACTTGGTGTAAATGTTCACCATATCAAGACAACGGGTCACATACAACACAACTTTGTTGTATTCAGGTGAGCGATAAAGGGCCATCATGGCCCTCTTGTTTCCCTCGATTTTACCAAACTTGCACTCAACTCTTACAACCATTGAGCAGTTGTTGACAGGTGAGCCATCCTATGGACCCTCTTGTTGCAAGGGTTATAGGCCCTTATTTTCTACTTCCACAGGCATATTTTTACTACATATGTATACCAATTCGATTTCAAAGCTGCATTTCGGGGGCATATGTCAATTTCAAGTGACAGCTCTTGTTTACTTGCATTTTATAGTATCCGATGGCGACAGAAGTGTTTAACTGAACACCCATCTAGTTTGTATCTACATGTGGCATTCTTTTACCACATAATTGATATTTGTGGCATTTTTAAGCAAATCTATCTTCTTCTGAAAGACGTTTCCTAACTGATGTGTTGAAACGAAAAACAACTCTAGGTTGTTTTTTGTTCGTTAATGAACGCTTGACAAGCTGCTCGGTCGAGTTGAGTTGATCCATTCTCCTTGCACAGCACTTCCTAATGCACCAGCTAGTTTAAATCTGAATGAATACTGTTTCCGTCCTGCCCTGTATCTATCCCCTAATGCGAAGGAAACACATTTTCCAAACACGTAGACGATGAAATTCATTTAAATACAATTGAATTGATTCTGCATCTTTCTGGTACAGTGCTTACCCACTGATGGTGATACCAACTGTCCCGATACATTTGATTCATTGTAACTATGTTGTCTGTAGTGTATATAGGAAATGGCTTCTTTTCAATACTAATTTCCAGTTGTTAAGATATACACGCATGCTGAAATGATGTATTATGTTATTTATAAACATATAAGTATCCTTAATTATTTTAAGCTTTACTTATCTTAATATAACAAAAGTACACCAACTAGCATTATGCCAATAAGATTGGATTGACAAATATCTGATTTTTATAGACATTGAAGTAGCATCAGATATATTCTTGTATCTACATGTGGCATTCCTTAACCACATATTTGATATTCATTGCATTTTTTAAGCGAATCTATCTTCTTCTGAATGAAGTTTCCTAGCTGATGTGTTAAATGGAACAACAACTCTAGGTTGTTTTTTTTTATTAGCTCACCTGAGCTGGCTCAGGGTGAGCTATAAGGATCGATGAATGTCCATCGTCCCTCGTCCGTCGTCCGTCCACACTTAGTTCGTTAACACTCTAGCGGTCATTTTTGCTCTGATTGTCATGAAACTTTGTCAGGATGTTTGTCCCAATGATTTCTCGGACATGTTCGAATATGGGTCATCTGGGTCCAGAAACAATGTCACTGTTACTAAAAATAGAATTTTCTTGTTAACACTCTAGTGGTCACATTTTTGTTCCGATTGTCATGAAACATGGTCAGGATGTTTGTCCCAATGATTTCTCTTATGAGTTCGAATATGGGTCATCTGGGTCCAAAAACTAGGTCACTGTTACTAAAAATAGAATTTTCTTGTTAACACTAGCGGTCACATTTTCGCTCAGATTGTTATGAATCTTGGTCAGGATGTTTGTCCCAATGATTTCTCGGACGAGTTCGAATATGGGTCATCTGAGTCCATAAACTAGGTCACTGTTACTAAAAATAGAATTTTCTTGTTAACACTCTAGCGATCACATTTTTGCTACGATTGTCATGAAACTTGGTCAGGATGTTTGTCTCAATGATTTCTCGGACGAGTTCGAATATGGGTCACCTGGGTCCAAAAACTAGGTAACTGTAACTAAAAATAGAATTTTCTTGTTAACAGTCCCAATGATTTCTCGGACAAGTTCGAATATGGGTCATCTGGGTCTAGGTCACTGTTACTAAAAATAGCTTTGTTGTACTCTGGTGAGCGATAAAGGGCCATCATGGCCCTCTTGTTCATTAATTAATGCTCGACAAGCCACTCGGTCGAGTTGAGTTAATCCATTCACCTTGCACAACACTTCCTAATGCCAGTTTAAATCTGAATGAATACTGTTTTCATCCTGCCCTGTATATATCCCCGAATGCAAAGGTAAACACTTTTTCCTCGCAGGTACAGGATGTAATGTATTTAAATGGCAATTGAATAGATTCTGCGTCTATCTGGTACAGTGCTAATTTCCCGAGTTAATTATATGCAAGCACCCATGCTGAAATGACGTTTTATGTTCTTAATATGAACATATTAGTATCGTTAATTATTTTAAACTTTACTTGTCATAATATCACAAAAGTACACCAACTACCACCATGCCAATAAGATTGGCTTTACAAATATCTGATTTTCATAAATGTTGAAATAGCGTTAGATTAGACTATAATTTTTGTGTCTCCCTTTCGAAGAAATGGCGATACATAGGGATCACTTTGTCCATCCGCCGGTCTGTCCGTCCGTCACGAAAACTTAACGCTGGCTATAACTTTGCCATTTTTTAACAATTATTCATCAAACTTTCAAATTATACTGCTTATGACAACACAGTCATGATGATGCCAAATTCTTTAGGTCAAGGTCACATTTGATGGAGTTATGCCCAATTTTCGTCACGAAAACTTAACGTTGGCTATAACTTTGCCATTTCTTAATATTTCTTAATCAAACTTTCAAATTATACTCTTATGACAACACGGTCATGATTATGCCAAATTCTTTAGGTCAAGGTCACTTTTGATTGAGTTATGCCCCTTTTTCGTCACGAAAACTTAACGTTGGCTATAACTTTGTCATTTCTTTATATTTCTTCATCAAACTTTCAAATTTATAATACTGCTTATGACAACACGGTCATGATGATGCCAAAATCTGTAGGTCAAGGTCACATTTGATGGAGTTATGCCCCTTTATCGTCACGAAAACTTAACGTTGGCTATAATTTTGCCATTTCTTAACATTTCTTTATCAAACTTTCAAAATAAATTGCATACAACAACACGGTCTTCATGATACCAAAATCTTTAGGTCAGGGTCACATGCCACGAAGTTATGCCCCTTTTCATACTTATATTTTGTCATGAAAACTTTATTTTGGCTATAACTGCCATTTCGTAATATTTCCTCATCAAACTTTCAAATTATATTGCTTATGACAACATGCTCATTATGATGCCAAATTCTTTAGGTCAAGGTCATATTTGTTGGAGTTATGCCCCCTATTTGTACTTGGATTTTGACATGAAAACTTAATGTTGGCTATAACTTTGCCATTTCTCAATATTTCTTCATGAAACTTCCAAATTATATTGTTCAAGACAACACACTCGTAATAAGATGTTGTTGTTTTCAAAATGAAGGTATGCCCCTTTTTGAACTTGCATTTTTTCCGACATTGTACCAGAGGGCGACACAAGACGTGTTTAACTGAACACCCATCTAGTTGTATCTACATGCCGTATTCCTTTACCACATATTTGATATTTGTTGCATTAATCGAATCTATCTTCTTCTGAATGAAGTTTCCTAACTGATGTGTTGAAATAAACAACAACTCTAGGTTGGTTTTTGTTCATTTATGAACACTTGATGTGCTGCTCGGTTGAGTAAATTCATTCTACTTACACAGCACTTTATAATGCACCAAGTTTAAATCTGAATGATTAGTGTTGAAGTCCTGACCTCAGTCTACATCCGAATGTAAACGATGTAATGCATTTAAATGGGAATTGAATAGATTCTGCGCCTTTCTGGTACAGTGTTAACCCACTGATGGTGACATCAATTTTCCCGATACAGTCAATTTATTGTCATCTTTAGTGTATATAGAAAATGACTTCTTTTCAAAATTAATTTCCCCAGGTGGATTTACAAGCACCCATGCTGAAATGATGTTTTATATTTTTAATGTAACATATTATTATGCTTAATTATTTTAAGCTTTACTTATCATAATATAACAAAAGTACACCATCTACCACTATGCCAATAAGATTGGGTTGACAAATATCTGATTTTCATAAATGTTGAAATAGCGTCAGATTAGAATGTAATTTCTGTATCTACATGTGGCATTCCTTTACCACATACTTGATATTCATTGCATTTTTTATGTCTTCTATCTTCTTCTGAATGAAGGTTCCTAACTGATGTGTTGAAAGGAACAACGACTCTAGGTTGTTTTTTAATTATCCCCCGCTGCATAGCTGCTGGGGGATATAGGAATGGTCTTTGTCCGTTCATCCGTCTGTCCTTCGTGCGCGCACATTTCACGTCCGGTCAATAACTTTTCAACCCCTAGAAGGAATTTCATGAAACTTTAGGCAAAAGTTCGCCCATACCTGCCATATTTCTGGAAAGCATTCCAGGGGATTTGGTTCAAAATTCCAGGGGATTCCGATATAATTCCAGGGGATTTTTTTAACCCGGCTAATCAAGCGGAATTTACTAGAAACTAAACTAACATGCAATATTAAATATATTTATCCTCATTTATTTAAACAATATTTTTATTATGTTTTTTTGTAACAGGGTTTCAGCACATAATAAAACCATATAAAGCAAACACTGTATGAACAGTCTGACAAACTCTGATGTGCATAGCACAGACTAACATCAGTTAGAACAATTATTTAAGTTAACTAACATGGACTTGGATGTTATTAACTTGCTGCAGATGCTGAGTTCGAATTTAACGCTCAACATATGGTCTCTGCAGTCAAACCAGACCAGGATTCAGTCTGGATCTTTCTAAGTATGCTAAGGGGGTTTGTTTAGGAAAGTCTTTGTGTATTTACATTATGATTTCTATTTTCTGTTCAAAATCCCCATGAAAATTAAATATTGCTGCCCAAAAATTGTGTTCGAGCAACACTACTGAATCTGGATTCGTCCCTGAAACTTAACATAGTTATCTAACATCTCAATACCAATTATGAGGACAAGTTTCATAATCCCTGACTTATTTTGTCAAAGTTATGCCTTTTTTTCACTTTGAAATTTTGTTAAGTTTTTTGTGAAAGTTTTGTTTTTCTCAGTTACCATTCAAGGTATAGCTTTGAAACTTTACATAATTGTTTGACATCACAGTACCAATTATCAGGTCAAGTTTCATAACCCCTGACTGTGTTTTGCAAAAGTTATGCCCCATTTTGACTTAGATTTTTGTTAAGTATTTTGTGAATGTTATCTGTTGATGCCAAATTGCCTGTTGACGCTTAGCTTGGTTTGTGGGTAGCTTATATCAACAGGCAGCTTGAGATAGCTACCCAGGTGTCTGTGATAAAGGTCAAGGTCACTTGCTAAATATAGAAATTCAGCTTACCCTCAATAACTTGAGTTTGCTTTTACCTCAGGATGCCACACTTAGTATATGAGTAGCTGATATCAAAAGACAGCTTGGGATTGCCACAGGTATCTGTGAGCAAGGTCAAGGTCACTGTTGCTAACAATAGAAATTCAGTTTTCCCTTAAATAACTTGAGTTTGCTTTGGTATATTTACGCCGAACTTAGTGTAGGTATCTAATATCAAGATGCAGCTTGAGATTGCTACCCAAACGCCTGTGATAAAACTCAAGGTCACTGTAGCTAAAAATAGAAATTCAGTTTCTGCTCAATAGCTTGAGTTTTCTTTGGCCTATTGACACCAAACTTGGTTTGTGGGTAGCTTATATCAAGACACTACTTAGGATTGATACCCAGGTGTCTGTGATAAAGGTCTATGTCTTTTTTGCTAAAAATAGAAATTTAGGTTTCTCCTTATTACTTGGGTTAGCTGTGATCTATTGACACCAAGACGCAACTCGGGATTTCTACTCAGAAGTCTGTGATCAAGTTCAGTTTCTTCATATTAGATATTTTCTTTACAAAAGTATTAGTTTTAAATGAAAACCTGGTTTTCGGCGCGTGGCGACGACTTTTTCTTGTTTAAGCTTTCCATTTATATCTCGATATCAAACTAAGTGTTCCCAAGGATGGAAAAAAACTGACCCCGAGGGTCAAGAAGATCTATAAAGTTATCTTTGTTTATGAAAATATATAACAAAGTGTGCTGGCGACGGTCATAATCTCAACTATTTTAGTAGTGGCTTACTAGGTGGTGCAATATACTAAATATCTCAACTCTAGCTAATGTGCTTCTTGAGCAGAGGTTTTTAAATGTTTCACTTGATATATATATTTGAAACTTGGACAAGATTTTCAGCCCCTGAGTAAGGCAGTTACATAGAATTAAATTTTCTGCAACTATATTCATATGAAAACCCCATGATTTCTCCTAGCACTGGAGGTCTTTATCAGTGTACAAAGGGTCTATATTGGTGCAATTTACAGTGAAGGGTCCTTATTACTTACATTTAGATTTTAGCTGCGGAAAATCTTGTGCTATCTACACCACAGTCCTTGTTCTCCTGCTATTTGTTACTTAGAAAGCATAGCGTTCTTGTTGCTGAAATAAAAAAAGCTAATAAGGCACAGCCCCAAGAAGCATTTATGATCCCGAGCAGCTGCATTTTATATGACAGAAACCTTTATCATGACAAAGCCCTTTCTTTAATAATGGTCAAGTTATGGTAGATACTAAATTTCATCTTCATTGAGTCATAACGGTCGAGGTCAAATAGTTGTGAAAGCTACAAAAGGTAAAATAGGTAAAACCCATACATAAATTGCCACTTCTTCCATTTCTTCAACATCAGTACGTCACAGTGGCATTCTTTATCTATGAATTTGATCTAAAGGTTGTACAGAAACAACTTTTGATGAAGAATCAAAGTAATTCATTATAAAGTAGTATGTATAACCAATATAAAATTGGCAAGTTAAAAACCTTGAAATATAATTATTATAGATCAATGTCATATTGGGAGTCAAATGTGTTACAAATGTTTTTCATATTATTTAAAACACTAACACTGTCGATGAGAAAAGAACATGCTAGGTACATGCATGTAAGTTAATGAAAGTGTTACCAAGCAAAGACTGCTCACATTTCCTACCAATACAGTAGTAGCTCTCAGTGTCGGATCCAGGGGGGGGGGGGGGGGGGGGCACATCAATAAGAAACACGGAGCGTGCTGATATGACACATGCTAATATATATGAAATAAGAAAAAAAACTGTCTTAATGTATAAAGCTCCAACAATTTTAAAAGGGGCTTGCGCCTATAGGCTAAATGCGCCCAAGTCTAGAGCCGCCCCTGGCTCTTGTGAAACCTCGGTTTTGAAAGACATGTCTACAGTTTCCATTGTTTGCACCTCAGTAGATCTGTTCAAAAAAATATAAAACGTCTACCTGAGTTGTCCCAGTCGATTCTTTTACTTCTGTTTTCTGTTCTTGTCGTTCCATTTCAGTAAGCAATCAGTATAATGGCGCCTTTTCTGCAAGGTTGAATAACGCACGACAACATCTTCTGTACAACATCTTGAATAACGCACGAATTTCTGAGCGGACGATAGTCAATAATACTTCAAGTATTCTACTAGAATGAGTAGATAATACTTAATTATATTTATCAAAAGGGCAAGGACGGTACCGAGCCACCACAATTTGGAAATTATAGTATTATACTGAATGAGAAAAGTAAAGTAGTGCGTAATAGGCCTGTTATAGACAAATGAAGGCTCTTTGACCCGGCTCCAGTACCGCATGTAATAGGTGTACTCGGGTCTATAATTACTGTCATATTTATCACCTTCAACAAATACATCTTTACAGAAGCATTAAAAACAATAAAGTGTTACCAAAACACCATGTGGCTTATACCCCTAAGGAACGAGGACCAAAATCGAAGTTGAATATTTATTTTAGTTTAGTGTAACAGTATAGGTATAATGAAATATTCCTGAACTCATAAAAAAAATAAATAAAAATAAAATAAAAATAGATTAAAGCTATACATACTTAAAACTGATGGGCAACTCCAGTTCCACTTATTAAAAAGAATAAAATGTTGCCTCGCTCACATTACTGTGCGTCTTTTATTCAGAACACAAGACACAATGATATATAATTTTATTTTAATAATGACAGCTTGTTCTCTTTTGGAGTCTTTGTCGACTAAATTTATTTCGACATGCATAAACCTGGTTGTTCAGTATCTCATTTTGTCGATAAAATTATGTCTTGAAGATGCATTTTTTATACAACATGTTCACATACCTTAAAAAGTTTGTCGTCATATTTTAGACAACTTGCTTTTTCTTACACTGCATGTCGACAAGAAATATGTCGACATTCATGTTACTTTAAGTCGTCAAATGTATTAATGTAAGTAAGTCGGAATTCTGTCTCTCGACATAAAGACATACCTTTTGTCAACATGACGTGGTATATAGAGGCATGTCGTTGTAATTTTGACGACTTGCTGTGTTGTTCAAGTCGACCGGGATGACTTAATGTCTTCATTCCGGGGGTACATAGTTTCACAAGCTTCGGTAGAACTGACACCAATCCAATTTAGTTAAATCAAAATATAATGTGTAAAAATAAGCCACAGAAAGAGATTCAAATATAATGCAGTGTTTTAATTCTGACCCTTTTCAGGAAACACTGCAGCACTTGCTTCAAATTGTAGACTTTTTCAAAACTTACATAATTATAAATTTTGCAAGTTATCTGTTGATTGCATTAATTATACATCAAAACCTTTTGTGGATAAAATTACCACTGAATTTTATTCAACTAAGTTTTTCTTACCTTGAATGAAATTTTCATTTATTCTGTTATTTTGGTATATATAAAAGCTGTAGTAAATACAAACTGAAGTTACAAGGTGACATAAGCACCAATCATTAAAATGATTTTTAACAGTGACTGTTCACATAAGATTACCTGATAAAATTATGCTATAAGTTTTTCATGGTGTGGAATTATTCATATTAGCTGCATATAAGGTTTAGCTTATGAAATACCATTAAATAAACTTATATTGTTATAAATTGATTTGATATTGTTCTATTAGCTTTTGCTACTATCACATAATTAATATATAACCCAAATACATTCGAATTGTTTACATGATAATATTTATTAACACATTACATTTTTTTTTATTTCCATCTATTCATTCATTCTATTTATTGAGAAATTCACTTTGTTGTTGCATGATTACATTTATTTAATTTATATTGACAAATTACATTCAGGAGATTTCTTTCAGCATGTTTTATATTATTAGCAGAACAATCATGCTTCAAAGTCTGATAAGGGAAGTGTCAAGTATTAAGCATATTTAGTGATCATTAGAGTAATAGGTGGTTAACATGTTTACTAATAATGTTGTGTCATGGTAAACCCCTTGACAAAACTATCAAGATTTCAAATTTGCCCAAGATAATTTGCATAGTCCTGGTATAGGACTAAAAGTCCAAACACAAATAAAGTTGTCTTTTTTATACTAATAGATACAATTTATTATACCCAGAAATTTTTTAAGGGATAGCTCATCAAGACTGCGGACGAAGTCGATACTCAAAGTTATGTTACCAACAATCTAATCTTCTTCCCTTCTTCCCTAAACAAATCCCCCCCCCCCAAAAAAAACAACAACAAAACTTTAGATCTAATTAGTTGTATCATGGTTTTAGAAATATAAAGAATGTGAAATGCATAAAAGAACCTGATATTAGTGTGTATTGAATATAAATAGGTGGTCTTTTATATGCTGCAATATTGGGAATCATCAGTTTGGAGTGTTGGAGTAAATATTAAGTAAAATTAGTCCATTTCACACTAAAGTTGGTGATTTGGACAAGAAAGTAGTTTGTATCCAAAAATAATTATAGCCTGGATAAATCAAAATTACAACTTAAATTTCTGAAGTCGAGTATAACTTGTATCAAAATAGGGTGGTCGCGAAAATATATGACTTTTGCATTTTTCCATGTTTCATTCCAAAATAAATAAAAAGAACGACATAAAACAGGGTTGCCAGCAGACTTGAAAAGTCAGGGAAATTTGATTTTTTTTCAAGGTCAGGGAATTGTCAGGGAATTTTGAAAATTGGTCAGTGAAAAATAAAAATCCTGAAAAGTCAGTGAAAAGTCAGGGAAAAATACATTTGAAAGAAAATAATTGTTGGATTTTATTAAATATTGCATTTACAAATTTTCTGTTATGAACCTTTTTATGCTCCCCCCGAAATTCGGGGGAGCATATAGTTGTCGCTTTGTCCGTCCGTCCGTCCCGTTCGTCCGTCCGTTCGTCCGTCCGTCCGTCCGTCCGTCCGTCATAATATTGTCCGGACAATTACACAAAAACTATGAGAGGTATCAAGACTAAACTTCATAGGTAGTTAGATCTCGTTGAGGAGCAGTGCAGTGCACAAGAACTATAACTCTTGCTTTATTCATTTTTGAGTTATTGCCCTTTGAAATTTCTCATACTTACTTTTTGTCCGGGGCATATCTCCCAAAGTCTAAGAGTTATGAAGTTCAAACTTCATAAGTAGATAGATCTCAATGAGGAGCAGTGCAGTGCACAAGAACCATAACTCTTGCTTTATTCATTTTTGAGTTATTGCCCTTTGAAATTTCTCATACTTACTTTTTGTCCGGGGCATATCTCACAAAGTATAAGAGTTATGAAGTTGAAACTTCATAAGTAGATAGATCTCAATGAGGAGCAGTGCAGTGCACAAGAACCATAACTCTTGCTTTATTCATTTTTGAGTTATTGCCCTTTCAAATTTCTCATACTTACTTTTTGTCTGGGGCATATCTCACAAAGTATAAGAGTTATGAAGTTGAACCTTCATAACTAGATAGATCTCAGGGAGGAGCAGTGCAGTGCACAAGAACCATAACTCTTGCTTTATTCATTTTTGAGTTATTGCCCTTTGAAATTTTTCATACTTACTTTTTGTCCGGGGCATATCTCACAAAGTATAAGAGTTATGAAGTTGAAACTTCATAAGTAGATAGATCTCAATGATGAGCAGTGCAGTGCATAAGAACCATAACTCTTGCTTTTATTGATTTTTGATTTATTGCCCTTTGAAATTTCTCTTACTTATTTTTTGTCCAGGGCATATCACACAAAGTATAAGAGTTATGAACTTGAAACTTCATAAGTAGAATGAATTCGTTGAGGAGCAGTGCAGCACACAAGAACCATAACTCTTGCTTTATTCATTATAGAGTTAATGCCCTTTGAAATTTACCATACTTACTTTTTGTCCGGGGCATATCTCACAAAGTATAAGAGTTAGGAAGTTGAAACTTCATAAGTAGATAGATCTCAATGAGGCGCAGTGCAGTGCACAAGAACCATAAATCTTGCTTTATTGATTTTTTATTTATTTCCCTTTGAAATTTCTCTTACTTAGTTTTATCTGGTGCATATCTCACAAAGTATAAAAGTTTCTGAACTTGAAACTTCATAAGTAGAATGATCTCAATGCAGAGCAGTGCAATGCACAAGAACCATAACTCTTGCTTTATTCATTTTTGAGTTAGTGCCCTTTGAAATTTCTCATTTTTTATGCTCCCCCCGAAATTCGGGGGAGCATATAGTTGTCGCTTTGTCCGTCCGTCCGTCCCGTTCGTCCGTTCGTCCGTTCGTCCGTTCGTCCGTCCGTCCGTCATAATATTGTCCGGACAATTACACAAAAACTATGAGAGGTATCAAGACTAAACTTCATAGGTAGTTAGATCTCGTTGAGGAGCAGTGCAGTGCACAAGAACTATAACTCTTGCTTTATTCATTTTTGAGTTATTGCCCTTTGAAATTTCTCATACTTACTTTTTGTCCGGGGCATATCTCCCAAAGTCTAAGAGTTATGAAGTTGAAACTTCATAAGTAGATAGATCTCAATGAGGAGCAGTGCAGTGCACAAGAACCATAACTCTTGCTTTATTCATTTTTGAGTTATTGCCCTTTGAAATTTCTCATACTTACTTTTTGTCCGGGGCATATCTCACAAAGTATAAGAGTTATGAAGTTGAAACTTCATAAGTAGATAGATCTCAATGAGGAGCAGTGCAGTGCACAAGAACCATAACTCTTGCTTTATTCATTTTTGAGTTATTGCCCTTTGAAATTTCTCATACTTACTTTTTGTCCGGGGCATATTTCACAAAGTATAAGAGTTATGAAGTTGAAACTTCATAAGTAGATAGATCTCAATGAGGAGCAGTGCAGTGCATAAGAACCATAACTCTTGCTTTATTCATTTTTGAGTTATTGCCCTTTCAAATTTCTCATACTTACTTTTTGTCTGGGGCATATCTCACAAAGTATAAGAGTTTTGAAGTTGAACCTTCATAACTAGATAGATCTCAGGGAGGAGCAGTGCAGTGCACAAGAACCATAACTCTTGCTTTATTCATTTTTGAGTTATTGCCCTTTGAAATTTTTCATACTTCCTTTTTGTCCGGGGCATATCTCACAAAGTATAAGAGTTATGAAGTTGAAACTTCATAAGTAGATAGATCTCAATGATGAGCAGTGCAGTGCATAAGAACCATAACTCTTGCTTTTATTGATTTTTGATTTATTGCCCTTTGAAATTTCTCTTACTTATTTTTTGTCCAGGGCATATCACACAAAGTATAAGAGTTATGAACTTGAAACTTCATAAGTAGAATGAATTCGTTGAGGAGCAGTGCAGCACACAAGAACCATAACTCTTGCTTTATTCATTATAGAGTTAATGCCCTTTGAAATTTACCATACTTACTTTTTGTCCGGGGCATATCTCACAAAGTATAAGAGTTAGGAAGTTGAAACTTCATAAGTAGATAGATCTCAATGAGGAGCAGTGCAGTGCACAAGAACCATAAATCTTGCTTTATTGATTTTTTATTTATTTCCCTTTGAAATTTCTCTTACTTAGTTTTATCTGGTGCATATCTCACAAAGTATAAAAGTTTCTGAACTTGAAACTTCATAAGTAGAATGATCTCAATGCGGAGCAGTGCAATGCACAAGAACCATAACTCTTGCTTTATTCATTTTTGAGTTAGTGCCCTTTGAAATTTCTCATTTTTTTTTGTCTTATTTTTGTACAATATTGTAAAATGCTTTCTGTTTGAATCGTAAAGGAAACTTTCAAATACAATATCTTTCTTACAAATTCTTCCAGTTCTAACAAAAAAGTATTTGTGACAAAGCGGCGTTGGGGAGTATAACCCGTCTCTGACGGCTCTTGTTTTGTCTTATTTTTGTACAATATTGTAAAATGCTTTCTGTTTGAATCGTAAAGAAAACTTTCAAATACAATATCTTTCTTACAAATTCTTCCTGTTCTAACAAAAAAGTATTTGTGACAAAGCGGCGTTGGGGAGCATAACCCGTCTCTGACGGCTCTTGTTTTATAATTGTGTATTATAATAAAAGTTCTTATATTTAAAAAAAATTGCCTGAAGACTGAAAGGCACTGCAACCCTTGCCTCCAGAAATTATAATAACAAGGTGCTACACACAAAACCCATGTTCTTCCCTCCAAAATCCAGCTCAAAGCAACACTCTGAACTTAGTAATTTTTGCTATACAGGCCTTACTGATGATAGTTTGTGTCTTTGCCCATATATTTTCATCTATGGTTGGATTTTAAAATAATTGGCAGAAGTGACTATCATAATGTGAATCGTTTTCCAACATTCATTTCACAGCAACCTAGTTTTTTTTGTACAACTGCAGGATTTTTAAAAAATATTGCGGCACAAACTACTGCTACAGTTTTCAAGATACTGACTTGAAACTTTAAACAAGTGAGGTACTTGGTATCATTTGTAGATAGATGTGTCTGAGATATTTTTATGTGGCTCAGTCCATCATTTTTATGACAGGTGCATGATTTAAAAATTTAATCTTTTGACAAAAACTTCAAAAATTTTATCTAGATTAATTTGAAAATTTACGCATACGTTCTGCATCAACTGACTTATTTTCCATTAAGCCCAGTGTATATGTGGTTGACATATTTTTCATTTGGATCAGACTATTAATTATTAATATTTATTGGATTGGAACAGGGATCTTCAAAACCTACACGCACTTTTTCTAAGTTTATCCAAGCACTGAACTGGCTAAATTGTGTGTTTTTGTTTCACTTGTATGGTGTAAACAGCATTGTATTTGAGTTATGTATAATTTTTTTTTACAACATGAAGGAAACGTGTGGGCATTCTGTCTTAGGGGTTGTTTTACTTGTGTAAATGGTATGTTGTTTGTTTGCTTGCCCATTTTACAGATTATGTATATTTCTTTTACTCTGCATTTGATGATTATTCCAGTCATTAGTGAATAATGGATACTTTAGCTTCAGTTGTGATAATCTCTTGCTTAATACTATGTTGTTTATTCATTTAGTTTCTGTATGAAGAATAAGAATACATTATTTTCCAATTATCTTAGAAGTATTGGTTAAATCTTGTAAGAGTACATATTTTAATATTTCACTAAACATAAATCTATCGACTTTATACTTGATATATAAATGATACTTAAATTGTTAAATAATGTAATAATATATTGTTAAAATAATAAAAATGTACCTATGGGTGGATTGGGCAGCAGTACGGGTGTTAGCGGCTGTTTACGTTCGGTAATATTGGTCAGTGAAAAACCTGATTTTGTCAGTGAAAAGTCAGGGAAAAGTCAGGGAATGTTTTTCATCCTTGGTGCTGGCAACCCTGTAAAATGAATAAATCAACTGTTTTTGGCTGGGGAGAACCATAAGATACAAGTTATTACTTGGAAAAATTATGTCTAAATCAAGTGAAACATCTATTTTTGTGGTTATTTTCAAGCATTTTTATGCCCCCGAAGGGAGGCATATACTAATCGGACCGTCTGTCCGTCCGTTGCTTCCGTCCGTCGCGTCCGTCCGTCCGTCCGTCCGAAATAATCTTGTCCTCTCTTCTTCTCCAAAACCGCTTGAGGGATTTCTTTGAAACTTCACAGGAGTGTTTGTCACCAAGCCTAGTTGTGCATATCGTCAGGAATTTCTGCTCGGATTATTTTTGGCTGAGTTATGGCCCTTTTTAGCAAAATCTTGTCCTCGCTTCTTTTCTGAAACCGCTTGAGGGATTTCATTGAAACTTCACAGGAGTGTTTGTCACCAAGCCTAGTTATGCATATCCTAAGGAATTTCTGATCGGATTTTTTGGCGGAGTTATGGGCCTTTTTACCTAACCCTAACCCTAACTCTAAGCTTTTTTGAAACCGCTTGAGGGATTTCATTGAAACTTCACAGGAGTGTTTGTCACCAAGCCTAATTGTGCATTTCCTAAGGAATTTCTGATCGGATTATTTTTGGCGGAGTTATGGGCCTTTTTACCTAACCCTAACCCTAAGGTAAATTTTGTTAAAGCAATAGAGGTTACATTTTTTGTCCGATTGTCATGAAATTTGGTATGAATATTGATATTGATGATTTCTACACAAATGATTAAAATCATGTTGTTAAATTGACCAGGGGCCCCGCCCTGGGGATTTTAATTTTTTTTCTTTCAAAATCTGTTTTTAACCTTTGATTTTCTACAGTTATCAACCAGATTTTGACACAAGCTTTATACCATCTTAAAATTAAATCTTTCCTGAACAATTCATTCACTGGTTGTTCAGTGATAAAATTTGAAACGAACATTTTAGTAGCAGAGTGAAAATTTCAAGTGTCAAAATCCAATATTTCTACCTGTCTTCAGCTACATATGATGTTTACCAGCTTATTCATTAATGTTGGTGAAGTTGCTGGACAATGACCTCATGAACTTTGCTGCTTAGATCTGTGTTATGCAATATTAAGAACTTTGCTCTGGAAGATTTTATAGGGTAAATTTTATAATTTTCTATGGATAGTGACCAAATAAACTTTCTTACTTTATAGCACTTTGAAAATCAGGCTTTTCTGAATATGTTATTCACTGTTTGTAAGTAAAACAACAAAAAGAACAACAACAACAAATTTGAAGCACATTTTCAAAATGTTAAGACTAAATTTAAGAAAGTCTTAGATGTATACAGTGTATGTTCGCAAGTTAAGGCCACACTTTTTTAAGCTCCCCGCAGAAATTCAGGGGAGCATATAGTCGCCAAGTTGTCGGTCAGTCCGTCAGTACGTCCCACATTCTTCAACACTCTAGTGGTCACATATTTGCCTTGATTGTTTTGAAACTTGGTCAGGATGTTTGTCCCAATGATTTCTCAGATGAGTTCAAATATGGGTCATCTGGGTCCAAAAATTAGGTCACTGTTACTAAAATAGAATTTTCTTGTTAACACTCTAGCGATCACATTTTTGCTCTGATTGTCATGGAACTTGGTCAGGATGTTTGTCCTAATGATTTTTTGGACAAGTTTTAATATGGGTCATCTGGGTCCAAAAACTAGGTCAGTTACTAAAAATAGAATTTTCTTGTTAACACTCTAGCGGTCACATTTTTGCTCCGATTGTCACGAAACATGGTCAGGACATTAGTCTCAGTAATTACTTGGAACAGTTAGAATATGGGTCATCTGGAATCAAAAACTTGGTCACTGTTACTTAAAATAGAATTATCTTGTCTTGGCTGTAAATTTGTTATTTCTCATTGGATTTCAAAATAACTTGGCACAAATGTTCACCATGACAAGGCGGTGTGTTGAGTACAAAACCATGTCGGTTGGTCAAAGGTCAAGGTCACTGTTCCTAAAAATGGAATTTTCTTGTTAACACTTTAGTGGTCACATTTTTGCTCTGATTGTCTGATTGCAAAGAAACATGGTCAGGACATTAGTCCCAGTTATTAATTGGACGAGTTTGAATATGGGTCATCTGGGGTCAAAAACTAGGTCACTGTTACTAAAAATAGAAAAATCTTGTCCAGGCTGTAAATTTGTTATTTCTCATTGGATTTTAAAATAACTTGGCTCAAATGTTTACCATGACAAGATGTTGTTTCGCGTACAATACCCATGGTTGTTTGTCCAAGGTCATGGTCACTGTTACTAAAAATAAAATTTTCTTGTCTGGGCTGTAACTTCCTAATGAAAGGAGATATTTCAAAATAACTTTACATAAATGTTTACCATGACAAGGGGTTGTGTTGCGTACAATACCCATGCCGGTAGGTCCAAGGTCAAGGTAACTGTTACTAAAAATAACATTTTCTTTTCCAAGCTGTAAATTTGTTGTTTCTTATTGGATTTTAAAAGAACTCGGTGTAAATGTTCACCATATCGAGACGATGGGTCACATACAACACAACTTTGTTGTATTCAGGTGAGCGATAAAGGGCCATCATGGCCCTCTTGTTTCCCTTGATTTTACCAAATTTGCACACAACTCTTACAACCATTGAGCAGTTGTTGACAGGTGAGCCATCCTATGGACCCTCTTGTTGCAAGGGTTATAGGCCCTTACTCTTTACTATTTAACTTCCACAGGCATATTTTTACTACATATGTATACCAATTCGATTTCAAAGCTGCATTTCGGGGGCATATGTCAATTTCAAGTGACAGCTCTTGTTATACTCTAGATTTGATGAGAAGAGTTATATCCCAACAATCAAGTTTATATTCTTAATATCATTTTAATTATAAGTGTTAAGATCCACCTGCATAAATCAATTTTGCATGAACCCCAGGCTGGTCACATGAAATTAAAAATCTTCTTGTAATGGATACTTAAAATCAGAAGACCCCAGCATTTAAGAAGACAGTGACAGCCTCCAAAGTAATGATTACACCAGAGCTACTAGATTTGAGGATGTTCAACATGAAATCTATACTTCACTAAATAATTCATTCTTCTTTGAATAAAGATACCAACAAACAAAAAAGATATGTGCTATCTAGATAATTAAAAATGAGTTCAGTTGAAAACCTTTCTGTTGGTAATCAATTCCAAAACTTAGTAGTTGAATCAGTATTTGAAGCATTTTAGGTTTCATATCACCCTAATATACAAAATCTGGGTTAAAATATTATTATCTAATATTTGAAACCAGACAAAACTAAGCTCCTTTCCCCTTGATTGTCTGCAATATTGAAATAAAAAGTCACACTTTGACTGGCTTGCAACAAATAACAAATCGTCAGGAATGTAAAATAGTGTGCTGTTTACATTTAGAATTGATTTGACATATATCAGCTGATCGGTTTATTATAAAATAATAAGCCATATTTAAAGTTAATTAAACGAAACTTCCAAGAAAAGAGAACTATCTAGATAATGTACGATTATTATTTGTTGAAAACATTTTATTTCCAATTAAAAACTAAAGAAAGTTGGCTATTTAAACCTTTGCCGCTCAACGCGCATATACAATGTATATTGCAGTCAGCGAGGTCACGGTTTGTTTACTCGCCAAACAGAAGTAGGTCAATATGGCCGCCAAACCGTGTCTCTATGTATTATAAAAACAACAACAACATTTACATCTCCATGCAACTTATCTGTGCATAAATCATATCCACTAAATGACTTTGTATTTTTTTAAAAAGGCCTCATTTTGAATATTTACTTATTGTAATATGTGCCATCTGATCAGGATCTACACTGTTTGCTTCTTGGTGAGAAATAACATGATAATTTAAAAAGGGAACAGAGAAGATCCTGATCAGACAGCACGGATGAACAGCCATATCAACCATGAGGTTAAAGGTTAGACACAGTAATTCATTTATGTTAACATGTGTGCATGAATTTAGACTGATTTATTTATTTTTGTTTTTGAAGCTAATTTTTGGACAGAGTAAACTTTTTCAGTGATCTCTTTGGTGGAACAATTGAATTTATTGCTGACAATGGACACCATAACTCCATAAAGCCTGGTGTCAAAATGAGGCTTAGCCTCTGTTTTTCTGTTAGAAGCCTTCCCAGACACAGAGTGAGTTAATATGTATTCTTCAGGAAAAAGCTTCAAAAGCAATGTTTTGACAGCTGGGTAAAGTTTATCCATGTGGGATATGGAGTCTTGAGCATGCTTCTTTTTAGATTGTTAAAAAGATCACATCCAGTCATGTTACTGAGGATGGTGACCGTGATGTTGGTGATGTTGGTGGTGTAATCACTGTTCCAGGAGATGCTGTTACTGCCGATGTTGTTACCGGAGTTTGAGTTGTCTGTGGTGGCTGTGAGGCTGGCAGCAACAGGTGTTTTTTCAGCCGCCTAACCTCGTCCTTTAGTTCCTGGAATTCTTTCCTAGAAACACAGCTGAAAATAACAACATACATAACATACTTCTTTGAAATGCAATTCAGCAATTGTATGCTTTATAAAATTAGATTTTCAATACTTTAAAATATGAATACTGAATTTGTATAAACCTTTCAACTGTCCTTGGATATTTGTCATTTTAATCTTGTGTAATCAGTGTAGATTATCATCAGCTTAACCAGTGTAGATCTAGATTGCCTGCACATTTTAGTCTTGCAAGGTTATTTCTGAAAATGAATTTTAATCAGATGTGCAAGCAGGTCTGGATCTACAATAGTTGTACACACACTAAAAGCCTTATCAATTATAGGTTAAAATTATTTTCAGTCGTGTATTTAATTATAGTTACTCACTTAAACGTGAGTAAATTAATTATTTCCTTTAGTTATCTCATAATACGTAAAAAACACAAACAAAAACTAGGATTAGGTCGTTGTATTAAGCGGTAATATACATTAAAATTTTCAAATGTCTGTATAGTCCAAGTGCAAGTTGCTAAAACATTGTCCAAACAGAGGTAGAATCAGTGGGCCTGTACTGTGCGAACCGTCCGAATGAAAAGCTGACATCAGTAGCTCTGGCTTTTTAGCTCTCCAGCAGACGATCGGAAAACTTTCAACACATGTGGATAAAGCTTCATCTAATAGTACCACTCGAACCTGAAACTAGTGAATGGCCTTAAAATATCCATATTTCTTACATGATAAATAAATATATTGTTTATGACTAAGAGAAAACACCAAACTCGAAACACCTGAAACAAAAATAAACACTTTATTTACACCCATTTTTCGATTTATTCTCTGAAAGTTCTGTTAAACATCGACAGCCATCCAAAAATATTTACAACCTATAGGGCGGGTGGGTGGGTGCCGACATGTTTACCGCTGAATAGAAACGCCTCGAATGGTGTACACAGATAAAACCAACACCTAAATAGCCTAATCGCAGGGGATACACGCACCTTTTCCCTCCACTCTGACGATTACCGTCAAGTTCGTATTATTCGAGACATAAATAATTTCATTTCACATTTTATGTCTAGCCATGGTCATATTGTATTTTAACAAATACTGAAAGTCACTTTAATAGTGAAAATCAAAATTGTGTTGTGCATTAAGCATTAAGACATTGACTTACCCATAATGAGAACCCCTACTAGAAATTCTAGAACTGTTCTTGAACAAGTTCTTGAACTTGTTCCAGATTGAACTTGTTCCAGAATATTTCAAGAACATTCAATGGCAGTTCAAGAACTAAACCATTTCTAGAACTTTCAAGAGCAGTTCTTGAACAAGTTTAAGAACAGTTCATGAACATGTTTACGAACAGTTCTTGAACATGTTTACGAACAGTTCTTGAACATGTTTAAGAACAGTTCTTGAACATGTTTACGAACAGTTCTTGAACATGTTTAAGAAAAGTCCATGAACATGTTTACGAACAGTTCTTGAACATATTTACGAACAGTTCTTGAACATGTTTAAGAACAGTTCTTGAACATGTTAACAAACAGTTCTTGAAAGTGCTTACGATCTGTTCTTGAACATGTTTAAGAACAGTTCTTGAACATCGTATAAGAAGTTAATAAATTGTTCTTGAATTTGTAACATGTTCAAGAACAGTTCCTGAACATGTTTAAGAACAGTTCTTGAACATGTTAAAGAACAGTTCTTGAACATGTTACAAGTTCCAAGAACAATTCATTAACTTCTAGAGTCTTAGCTTCTGACTAGTAGTCCTCACAAAAATTGTAAACAGAAGAACAGACTAATGGACCACAAATGTATCAAACTGCACACAACAAACTCAAGTGAGTAATGCACCATGGTGAACATAACATGACTATGGTGAGGTTTAATACAGAAACAACATAACATAACATTCAAGCACATTTCATTATGTTTTGAAAGAAAAGTCAACCACTAGTTGGAAAATGGAAACTGTATCCAACTAATCCTCTTTTCCAAGGTTTTATGAATCTTGCTTAACTCTTTCTTTTTTGGTTTCTATGCAGAACCTTCTGCAAGTTTTCAAATTTTTTAAATGAAAGTGTCTTTGTCATTATAGCAAATATTTGCTGACTACACAACTTTCCAGCTGTTGGAACCGGTTTTGGTCCAGCTAGGGTTTCACCTCATCCATACATTTGATTGTCCTTTTCCCGGTTCTTGTCCCAGAACACAGTTTATCACTTGTGAAGAAGTATAAACACACATTTTTGAATTTATTGTGTATCCCTATACCCTTGGCAACTACAGCTATATCGGGTTCAACAGTTGTGTCTTGTTTGGCAGTCTTGTTCACAATCTTGGTTTGTTGAACAGTGTGGTCTAGTTCCACAGTGGCAGCTTCAGGTTTCACAAGACTGTCAGCAGAACTTGCATTTACTAATAGCCCTGTCCTGCTTGTTTTTTTCTAATTCTTCGATACAATATCCGATACTTCCATCTTAAGCTTTTGACATCTTCCTCCAAGGGTTTAATTTTCTCTCTGAAAATTTATGCAGAAAGTATATTATTGTATAACTAGAGCTGCTGCTCTCTTGGCGACTAGTATACCCAATGTGTGTCTCACTAACAAAAGCTGTGTGGTAACTTAATTATATTTTGCAGTTATAAAGTGTCAACAACAAAAATTGACTTTTGGCCCTAAAGTATAACCTTGTCCTTGAATCTATAATTATGGCTATTATTTGACCTTGCATAGTGACCTTGATGGGAGGTGCCCAACCTATTCGCTCTGCACATTGCCCCAATAAAATATATAACCATGCCAAGTTGTATTAAAATCCTGTAAGTGGTTAAAACTATAAGACAAGACACATACAAACACGTACACCATGGTGATTCCAGTATACCCCCTTATGTGTCTCATTACTTAGCAGGTCAATTACGTAGGTCTAAAATGTGATTGACCAAACACAGTAAGTTGGCTATTATCACAAGAAGACTTTTTGACCTTTTTTAACGAAAGAAAAGATCAAGCATAATAAAAAGAGCTCTCAGAGGAGACAGCGTGCTCCACTATTCGAATCATTTGAAACAAATGCAATTTGAAGATTATGACAACAACAACTATGGCCAAACAGTCATGTGCATTCGGGAAAAATATTAACAAGTGAATAGAAATGGAGAACATTAATTTCAAATAACAGAAATAACCATAAATATTGAACTGAAATTGGGAATAACTGTGAAATATTTTTGTAAAATTTAGAAAACTTGTTAGTAATTTATGATTGGAGCCATTTACTTTTAGTTCAATATCAATCACTTCAGTATTGTTACAGCAAAAAATTGAATGAACAGTTCTAGAACTAAAAGAACCACTATCAGTTTTTGAATCATGTTCTAGAACCACTATCAGTTTTTGAATCATGTTCTAGAACTACTATCAGTTCTTGAACCATGTTCTAGAACTTATATCAGTTCTTGAACCATGTTCTAGAACTTGAATCCGTGTTCAAGAACATAGCTTTAAGTTCTAGAACAGTTCAAAAATGTTCTTGAACTAACTGTTAGTTCTAGTACTTTTTTTCGCAGAGGCAGTTTTGAAAATTGAATACAGCTTACGCTAGTGCTAAATGGGATGGGTGGCATTCCACTTTACTTCTTTGCCAATTAACAGACTCGGTCAAACATCCAGCATCAATCATAACAGATAGACTTCCCACTAGAACTTGGCTGTTCTAAGAGATCTGTAGGAGGAGACCGCTTATCCTCTGTGACATTGTCGGCCTGATCACGCTCACTTTAGAGTCTGGAGGCCTCTACAGCACAGTTGTCATTTGTAAGCACAACACACATTATAGAAGTACATAAATTGTGAGGTACGTGACATGGGCCACACATTTTGCTAAAGGAGTTCTGGAGTTGTCAGAACCGATTTGATGAAACCAAGTTGGCAGTTTTCAATGACAGGCCTGTTTAAGTGCTCTGTACTAAATTCTTCCAGAGTTTGTAAGATCAAAATCAATGTTATTAATGTATCTTTATTTTTAATATGGTAAGAAAAGTTGAACAGTAAAGAAAAATAGCTTTAAAATTTCGCTAACTTTCTAGTTATAATCCAAACAGAAAAACTAAGCAAAACAACAAAAAAAAATTAAATGAGAATGCCTTTAGAGTTTTAATTTGAGGTTTGCACATAATTTTTGACATGATTGTTATTGCAGGAATGATAACGCGTTGGTCTTCGGTTTTATTATCACTACATCTAACATAGTTTTCTTCTTCATCACTGTTATTAATGCAAATTTGTTCCAAGAAAGAATTTGGCTTTTTCGTTTTCTAATTTTACAGCATCAACGACTTTGTCTGATCAGCTGATAAAGCTGTTCATCACCTAACTCCAGTGTTAATTGTCTCAACTGTCTCATTCTTTGGGATACATGTATGTCATGCGTTCTCCTTGGTCCCAGTTTGTTAAAAAAAATTAACTCGTCACTTTCAATAGTTTCAAAGGTTTTGTCCCATTTCATTTTTACTCCAGACTACAAAAGAAGTAACCAAGTTTTCCCCATTGTCTTGCAAAAAATGCTCTGGCAACTTTGGTCATTTTCAAAACAGAACTATGTAGTTTGTATATGACTGTATGGATTTGGATGGAGTGCCCCATATGGTCAGCCACCATCTTCAACTCCTCACCTGACTTATCCATATTCTAGTGAATTAATGAAAAAAATTTCAGCTAAATTTCAACAAGAACAAAAATATTTAAACAGGCACAAATTTCCTCAAAATTTAACATCTGACTTTTGCATAATTTCATTTATGATTGGTCAGTGTTCCTTTCTGAAGCATCTTTCTTAACCTATGTTCTATATTCCAAACTGCAAATTCCTCACATTAAATCACATTACAACAGGGTAAAAACTAACAACCCTCAATTTATAACAAGGTTTTGTAAAGTGGTTTGAATTTTAAGACCATCGGATCACTTGAGGTAGACACCTATGTCCCTCAACAACTCCAAAATTGATATCTTGATAAGAATCGAGAATGACAAAATTCTCACAATGTGCGGTTATATAACAGAGCCAAACATGTGCTAACATTCTTCTTCAATATGATTAGTTAAGGGGTATATATAAATATATAGTTTTATGGGGTATATAAACATAATATATATACTATTCTGGGACTTGGATAAAAAACCTAGAGAAATGTGCTGACACATTAATTATTCATTCCTAGCTTTTCTCTGTAAACAAAAATAAAACATTCATACAGACAACATTCATTCAACAACATCATACTCATTAACTTATTGAATCATAAAACAACGGCTCATATATTAATCAAGACATACAATTAACAGTAAAAATATAATATTTCATTTAAAATTAATTTACTTATTTTATAATGAATACTATTAAAATTAATAATGATTAAATAAATAATTTGTTACCGAATTTGGTCTATGTTTTCTTCAAGTCACAGAAATCCTGTCCATTTGTCTTATATTCTCTTAAAGCCTTTGGGCAGAGCGGATGTACAAAACAATATTAAAACTGGCGTCGCTCAACGTCTCGTGGCTATTGACACCAAACAGACGTAAAAAAAATTGGCTTCAATTTTACATGAATACAAATTAAATTAAACCATTTATATATCAAATTACAAAATATTTAGAAACACTTAATACGTTTCTAACTAATTGTGGGGTATTGGGCCCCATAATTATACAATATACAGATAAATAGAATTGTGTGGGTATAGGATATATAGAATTGCAGTGTCGAAGATGTCCTTCAAAAAACATTATGTTATTGGACCTTACTCCAGCATATGTTCTAGCTTTAAGGAGGTATTCAATGCCTGTTACCAGTCTGGGGCAGCAGAGAATGAAGTTATGACAGTCTTTTTTCCATAATCCTTAAATCCTGCTGTGATAAAAATTGAAAATCATTAAAATTATTTTACTTCAATGTATATCAACAAACATTTACCTGAGAAACTGTTGCAATGTATTTCCTCAGGTGGTTTGAACTTTCAGGATGCTTTATCCCTGGGCATGGGTTCGCCAGTTCACTTATTTCTGTATTTCCTGTAAATGGTGTGTCGGAGCTCATGCACGCAAATATATGTGAAATTGACTATAATTCCAACTATAGCCCTGAACTCAAATCAATAAATCAATTGCAGTTTTTGCATCTGGTGGCAAAAAAACCTATGCTTTAATATTTTATGACCCCTAAAGGGAGGCATAATAGTAATCGCACCGTACGTCTGTCTGTCGGAAATGATTCTGAACAAGAGGGCCATGATGGCCCTATATCGCTCACCTGACTGTAAAGGCTCTCAAAGACAAAAATTGAAGAAATGAAAGTGTTGTCCTGATTTTCTCTATCATTTATAGCTGTAGCTCAACATGCAAGAAAAAACATTCCGACTTAATACTACAGAAACCCAAGTGAAAACTACTGCATGTCATGTACACTAGATTTTACTAAAGTAATTCTGTGAAAGCTTCAGTCTATCGCCTACACAAGGTTTTTCTATGATTTGACCTAGTGACCTAGATTTTGACCCTAGATGACCCATATAAAATCCCATCCCAGATTTTATCAAGACAAACATTCTGACCAATTTCTAAGTAAATCAAAAGAATCAAAAGAAAACTACAGCCTCGATCGTCCACACAAGGTTTTTTTATGATTTGACCAAGTGACTTAGTTTTTGACCCAAGATTTCCCATCCCAACTCAGATTTCATCAAGACAAACATTCTGACCAAATTTCATAAAGATCTGATGAAAACTACAGCATCTATCTTCTACACAAGCTGAATGTTTACAGACGACGGACGCCGGACATTTATTCATCACAAAATCTCACCTGAGCATGCTCAGGTCAGCTAAAAACAGAAATATATAGCTAAGGATATGCAGTCCCATTGGTACAGCTATGGCTCATTCTTTAAAATGAACTAAACATCCCTTGTAGTTAGTGTGGAGAACTTGTAATCAGCCTTTGCCATGCTTCATGATATTAAGTTTTGCACGTATTTGTGGAAAAGACCTATCCTTGAAACACTGAAAGTCTAGCTTTTTCCGTATCTCTCTTATGAACAGATAAATGATCCCTTTGATGTAACGTTTGAAGAGTCTTTTCAAAACACAATTTTCTTCCTTGGTCCATGCAATTCTGGTTTTCACAACTCCCTTAGAGGCAGGGCAGATGCTGGGGATGATGACCGGTCTACAGTTAGTGATTAACATCCGGGCGGATGCCATAATAATTTCCCGTTGTGATGATTAGCAGTATTGATTGGGGAATTAGAGTATATGTAGACATACGACAATAAATCAGTTCTTTACAATATTGTTATGTCTCCCCCCCCCCCAATATTGTTTTTGCCCTGTCTGTCTTTCCGTAGGTGTCTGAAATCTAAGAAATCAAATTGGGTTTGTTCATGTATTTATTATATCTATTACCTGTTTTTGTTTGTTCTTTTCTCCATGGAGTATTGCCATCACCATAATCGAACTGGAGCTCCTCGCCAACTGCGATGTTGCGGGAAGCGAAAAAACATATATGTGGTATTTCACCCACAAATACGACCTTTGGCTCATTATTATTTTTTCGTCGCCTTTGGGAGAATCATTCACCTGGGCATTCGCCCCTGTCTGAACATATCATTCGTTGCGTAGATGCGAAGAGCAAAAAGGAGAGATTACATAAAACTGTGATATTGTTGCGTGCCGACGACAATGCAGAGTGCACACTCTTCACAAAAGCAGATGGACAGACAGACAGCTGATGCTTTACGCAATAATTCCTTTACAAAGAGACGGACGGACGGGCAGACGAACAAAGCGTGATTACATATATGTACAAAGGATTAAACGGACAAATAAGGATTGACTCCGTAGCATTCAACATAAATTGTTTGGGGAGGGTTATTTTAAAATACACTAAAATATAATAACTCTAACAATTTGATGACTTTTATTCACGTAAACCTTAACAAATGTTTGAGGAAATAAATAAAGTGAATAAATATGTGATTTAAACAAGTACTATTTAAGCGTTGGCGACCCTTAAATAAAGCGACAATATTTACAAGAATAACAACGTTGCCTGGCTTTAAAATAAGTTAAAACCTGCTAATGCTTTTTTACTATAAAATACTTGTGCAAGAATAATTTATTTAACTATAAGTTAAATAACAATAATTTACTTTAAGTCTAATTTAATTCAAAATAATTTCGATAAAAAGCCGAAAAGGTCTACCTGACTTAGAAAAATCTACTACGGAGTGCCGAAATAATGAATTGCAGCCCCTTTTATACTACGCAAACCGACAGCTTACTAACAAAACCGACAATGTGAGTAAAATTGTGAGTAGGGGTGCATTAGGGTTTACTTACAAAACTTACAGTTAGCTAAATGATGGTCTACAGTAAAAATAACAACTGGAATAACCGTTTGAACAATTAAACAACGTTGTCGCATATATAAGATATACAAAATAGCGCGGGAGTAAAATATGATGTGCCGAAAAAGGGGTTAATAACAATTATTTTTTTTAGTTTAAAATTGCAAAACATTTCCCTTATTGTAGCCTCTTACTATCAAGTTTACAACTGTGATATGGTGACGTCACGTAATAATGACGTCACGACGAAAGCATACGCAATGGCGGACATGAATGTAAATAGTGGGTAATATGGACAAATTAAGCGTTAATTCTATACCACAGTGATGATTTGGAGAAAATTAAATGCTTTTAATAAAAATAAAAGGTAAATACATGCATTTTGTGTCCAATATGAACTATAATATAAGTATAAATGATGCAATAGAACTCTAGTACATAATCAATAAGGCACATGTATGGAGTGGATATTTGGCACACCACAATATATAATATTATGTGACAACCGTAGTGCTCGTTTTATCAATATTTATTACACATTTCGAAAAGTCCGTGCTTTTTCCAATTTTGCTTCTTAACTTTCTAAAATACTCAGTTGGTATTAATCAAATGCGAAATTGAAATAAAGCATTGTTTGTCAAAAGTATATAATAATTGTTGTGACTTGTCTATATCAAGCATGATACATGTATTCTAATTCACATATCACTCCAGTTCATGATATTTTGGCATATTTTTAAAGGAATCACATGTTTTCTAATATGCATCAAAACTGTGAGTACACAGGGCGGTACCTTAAAGAAGAAATGACTTGCCACATTTTCTTTCCATTGCATCTGAAGAAATACATAAACGATCCCAATTCAGTTTTGGTGTATTCTTTCTCTAAACGGTGAGCTTTCTTGTAGTTTTTGATTAGTTCGCCATGATACTCAAGTAAGAAGTCGCCAGAATAGAAAGGTTTTTCGGTAAAGACCCCTTCGCCTGTAATGCAGATAGCCTTTAAGGTAAAAAGAGTCAAAATGAAACTACAGAGAGAACAACAAAATAATCAGGACTATTATAAATACAAGCCATTAGTCTGGCAATAAGCTGAATGTCTTATTTTATTACATAGAATACTTTTAAAAATGAAAAAAAACTCCAAAAATCGATGTACTGGAAGCGATACGACGTCGCCATGATTCAACGTTATAATGACGTCATTTACAAGAAAGCTCGAAAATGGACGTCGTGTGGCATGGTATTTGACGTCACAGGAAAGGAAAAGCGAAATATGGCATATAATAAAGAGAAAATGTGTTGGTTTTCAGTGAAATATCATACTTATTTCATTCCCGATTTCCAATACTAATATTTTCACTCGTGGCTTCGCCATTCGTGAAGATATCGTTTTGAAGACCACTGATGAAATAAATATGTTATTTCACTGAAACCAACACATATCCTCTATATAATTATGTGAAAATAAAAAATACCTAATTTATCTCATACTATATCTACACATTTTGTAAAAAGTAATAATCATTATTGTATTGAGTTTGTATTTTATCGTAATTTGAATGATTATACAGTTGAACAAAATACTAACCATAGTCCTATATGACGTTTGTACAGGAACATACTATAATGTGACAAAGTATGTTCCTGTACAAACGTTTATCGGCAGTTTACCTATGTACAGATAAGTCATCAATATACCGAACAGCAAATCCATCATGGTCACTATAATCCCCACAGACTTGTCTTGCCCTTTCCAACTGTTTACTTTTGTATTCAAGTCTAAAAAACAAAGTACATGCATTTGAACTCTAGGTATGTTGTCGAAAATTTATAAAATATTTTATTAATCCTCAAAAAAGTAATAATTCATACCTAAAATATTTAGAAATAGTTACACGTTATACATCTTGCACATTAATTTACTTTCTTGTTAATACATAAAACATGCTAAACATAAATGTATATTCAGAAAAGAAATATTTATGCACAAGAAAGGGTCTGTAAATGAAACAAACAATCAAGATTATAAATATGTTGTCTAAAATATTTAGAAAGCGTAACATTGTGTGTTTTTAATCAAACACATGAATTTAATTTTAAACATCTGTCTAAGTATATGAAAGAAGAATCTGAATTTCAAAAAGAGTAATATTCAAGAATATGAATATATTTTTGTTAACATTAAAAAAATTACTTTACTGTTAATACTCGCAACAGCTCAGTCTTAGAATTGTAGACTTCATGAAGTAATTACATTTTTTGTGTGAAATTTGAGCCAGTATATTTACTCAGTAAATATTTCTGAACAACTATTTACAATTTACCGTATAATCTACATTCATAGAATTAAACTTTAATTTGTGGGGTAGCAAATTTTTGATTTCCAAATAGAACTTTTTCTATTTAAGTTAGAGCAATTTTTCCTTCTTTGTTTATATAGGCAAATTTATCGATTTCCCGATATATCGATGTTACTAAAAGTACACATGATTTTTCACCAGAATGGGTCCTGTCCCGTCTTATCTCAGAGGGGTTCTGATCATTTCAGAGAGGTTCCTTGTTATTTCAGAGGGGGCCCGTCCTAATTCCAGGAGGGGTCCTGCTTATTTTCTACAGTGTTTACAAAGCATTTTCGAAATCCCAGATGCGGGTCAGAACCACGGACCCCCCTCTGGAACCGCCAGTGCCATTACACATTGATGGTTTGATGTCCCCGTTTACCCTGGTTTAGAGGACCAGGGTAAAGCGTGTTGAACCTTGTTGACTCAAAGCACAGTCATGGCCATTCCATGAACGACCTGGAAGAACTTGTCGGGATCAGGGAATATGTCTTCAATTTTACACAAAAATGTCACAGTTAAACCACGTATACCAGCTTATGTTTACGTGGAGGAACCGGGGGCCATAACCGTGAATGTGTAATGTGGGCTAAAATACCAAACGTCCAAAAATAAGATAAACAGAATAATTTAATAGATTTCTACATCATGCTTAAAATCTTGAAAATTCACTTACATATTTGTTAGTCAGTTATTTCTTTTTGCTGCCATTTTCCCGCATCAATGCGTCCCCGTTTCCAGAATTTCAATCAGCAATTCACTTCAATTGAATAGCCGACTCTCCCATAATTTATTGCCCCGTAATGTTTCAAGTTGTTTAGTTTCTCAGGTCACTTGGTTTCAAAATCCAATGAGGCAGTGCGGATTTTTTTAATTCTATTTTTTATTATCAAGATACTAATTCCTGTTAAGTTCACAAGTTTCGGGGAAACAAAAACCTGTTTATTTCGAATTTAAAATTGGAACCATATTTGTTTTTATCATTTCTTTGAACACATCTGAATGTTACTGAGCTCGTTTCGTCATACTTACTGATGATAATATTCATTAAATTGAAAAAATAATGATAATACTTTTAATATTTGACGCACTACTCTTTCGGTGGTCATAACTGCCACTTAAGATCTTTTTATGCCCCCGCCATGAAATGGCGACGGGCATTAAGAGTTGCTCCTGTCCGTCCGTCCGTCCGTCCGATATTCTCGTGAACGCAACTCCTCCTACACTACTGGTGGGAATTTAATGAATCGTGACCATAATGCTTGGCCTGATATGTTGTTGTGCATAAAGGTGGGGTTTCGCTCTTACATGTTCCATTCAGAAGTTATGGCCCTTTGAAACTTCCATTTACATTAGTTTTAATAGGAGTATATCTCGTGAACGCAACTCCTCCTACACTACTGGTCGGAATTTAATAAAACTTTACCACAATGCTTGGCCTGATACGTTGTTGTGCATAAAGGTGGGGTTTTGCTCTTACATGTTCCGTTCAGAAGTTATGGCCCATTGATAATTCCATTTACATTAGTTTTAATAGGAATATATCTTGTGAACGCAACTCCTCCTATACCTCTGCTGGGAATTTGATGAAACTTTACCACAATGCTTGGCCTGATATGTTGTTGTGCCTAAAGGTGGGGTTTTGCTCTTACATGTTCCGTTCAGAAGTTATGGCCCTTTATACTTCCATTTACATTAGTTTTAATAGGAATATATCTTGTTTCTTATATTTTGTGTTAAGCAAAATATGCATTTTGCCCATAACTTCAAAACTACTTGAGATACTGCCTTGAAACTTGAACTATATTTTCACCATCAAAATCTACATCATAACCAACAAGACCCATAACCCTGCTTCCAATATTTTTCAAATTATGCCCCCTTTTCACTTAAATTTTGCGTTAAGCAAAATATACACTTGTCCCTTAACTTTAAAACTACTTGAGCTATCACCTTGAAACCTGGAAAATATATTCACCATCAAAATCTAGGTCATTATAAAAAAAACGCCCATAACTCTGCTACTAATATTTTTCAAGTTATGCCCCTTTTTCACATATTATGCAATTGTCCCATAATTTTGAAACAACAGGAGATATTACTTTGAAACTTGGAATATATGTTTGCCATCAGTTTCTAAATCATTATCAACAACATCCAAAACTCTATTGGAAATATTTCTGTATGTTATGCCCCTTTTGCATTTAGTTTTTACCTCGACTTCGATATTTCATTGAAACTTTTAATATTTTTTCACCATCAAAATCTACATCATTACCAACAAGACCCATAACTGTAATACAATTACTCTACAAGTTATGCCCCTTTTTCCACTGTTCCTTTTTTCCCTTATATTTTCACTTAAGTGCACTCCATCGATAACTTTGCAAATACTTAAGGTATCAACTTCAGACTTCCATTATATTTATACCCCCACAAACGAAGTTTGGGGGGTATATAGGAGTGAGCTTGTTGGTCGGTTGGTCGGTCGGTCTGTCGGTCGGTCGGATTCTTCGTTTCCGGATGATAACTCATGAAAGGCTTGACAGAATTAAATAATTTTTGGTACACAGGTATATCGTCATAAGATACAGGTCAAGTTCAATTTTGGGGCTGGTGGGGTCAGTGTCAAGGTCACAGTTACTAAAAATAGAAAAATGGTTTCCAGATGATAACTCATGAAACACTTCACAGATTTAATCCTTGTTAGGTAAATAGATGTAACATCACAAGATACTGGTCAAGTTCGACTTTGGGGCTGTTGGGGACAATGTCAAGGTCAGTATTACTAAAAATAAAAAAAATGGTTTCCGGATGATAACTCATGAAACACTTCACAGATTAAATCCTTTTTTTGGTATATAGATGTAATATCAGAAGATACAGGTCGAGTTCGACTTTGGGTCCTGTGGGATCAATGTCAAGGTCACTGTAACTTAAAAAAGAAAAAAATGTTTCTGGACTATTACTCATGAAATACTTCATAGATTTAATTATTTTTTGGGACACAGATGTAACATAACAAGATATAATTTAGGTTTGACTTTGGGGCCTGTGGGTTCAAGTTCAAGGTCACTGTTATTTTAACTTCGTTTCCACTCAGTAACTATAGCTTGGAATGAGATTCTTAAATGAAATGTGGTGTATTAGTGGTTTTTGTGAAGATGACTTTTGGGATTCAAAGTAAGGCCTGTCGGGTCAAGGTCACTGTTACTAAAAATAGAAAAAACTGTATGCTCAATAACTTTGGTTCAGAATGAGATATTGTGATGAAAATTGCTATAGTAGGTAGTGTCTGTGAAGACGAAACTTGGTATTGAAATTGGGCCTGATGGGGTCAAGGTCACTGTTCACTGTTACTAAAAATAGAAAAAAATGGTTTCTGGATGATTTCTCATGAAAAGCTTCACATATATAAACAATTTTTGGCACACAGTTGTTAGATAAAAGTTAAGTAAAGGTCACTGTTACTAACATATTCAAACCATTTCTGCTCAATAAATTTAGAAGGAATGAGATATTGTGATGAAACTTGCTGTATATGTGGCTACTGTGAAGACGACACTTTGGATTGAAAGTGGGGCACATTATGCCATTAATTCGAAGCATTCCCAGTTCAGTTATCAAGCACACATGTGGGGGTATTAAATCACTTTCAGTTATAATTCTAGTTTCATTTTAGTTCTTTTCTGTAACATTACTGAAGTGATTGATATTGAACTAAAAGTAACTGTCTCTAATAAAGAATTACTAACAAGTTTTCTAACAATTCCAGAAATATTTCATAGTTATTCCCCTATTCAGTTTAATATTTATGGTACATTAAGGAATTATTTCTGTTATTTGAAATAAATTTCTCCCTTACCATTCACTTGTTAATATTTTTCCTGATTGCACATGAATGTATGGCCATAGTTGTTATTGTTTTAATCTTCAAATTGCATTTGTTTCAAATGATTCGAATAGTCGAGCGTGCTGTCTCCTCTGACAAATGTTGAAAAATGTAGAATCTCATCAGATTTTCGTTGAATTTGATAAACAAAAAATAGATTTAATAGTTATGTGTATATGCGAAACTTCACGTTGACGTCACATTCACCTGCGTTGATTTTTCCCTAACAATGAAATTAAAACATGCTCCTGAAAATATTTTTAATGTCAGAACCTTATAATAAAGACCGTATCAAAGTACGGCATTAATTACTTTTAAAATATTATGCCCTTTTCCTGATATGACACTTGTTCAAAATTCACCTTAAATTTGTAAACTGAAGGAATGTTTTGATATCTGTAATTCTTCAAAGGTGATATTAATTATCAACATTATTTTTTGTCAAATCACATTGCAGTATAATTTATTTCAAATTTCTGTTAAGTCTGACTTTGGTTAATATGTACTAACTAAATTATATTTACCTAATCAGTTCGTCTTACCAGTCTAACTAATTTCAAAGGGTGAAGTTACGCTGTGCAGGGAGAGTTAAAAATAATGATGATCATTAAATAGGTTAATGTTTAATAATATGCATTAGCCAAAATAATTGGTCGCGTGCCTGCGGCATGCCTGACCAATTTATTGTTGTTAATGCGTATTATTAAACACTAACCTATACTTAAACATTGTTGTTTCATATGCTATTTTTGGATTAAATATTTGAAATTTCACAACACTGGAGTAAAATAAGCCTAGCAAACATAAGTATAGTTTAAACTTTTATTTTATTAGTGTCCACTTCCTTATTTGCGAAATAAACTAGTAGCGAGTTACTGGGTGTGTAAGTAGCTGTGTTGACCAGGGTACTATACGTTTTATGGGTCATATGTGCCACTTTTAGCACCGAGGCGTCGATTAACACAAAACAAAAATTCTAAAAGATACAAATGAGTAAAGAAACGATTACTTGTAAGATAACTTCACACAAAAAACAGTCTTAAAAGTTAAAACGCATCAGTTTTATTCGATTATAAACAGTTTTATATCTAGCGATGTCAAACTGTATGACCCTACAAGCGACTACGGTTGTGTTGAATTCCTTGAATATTTCCGCAGAGCAAATTGCATGGACCGTGGTAAGATTTCAAAAATTTCCCCATAGATCCGATAAGGTTTGTAAATATTGTATAATATATTTTACCCATAATTATTCTGTCATAGAAGGATTTTATTTTAACATTGGATAAAATCTGATACTTTCAATTAATATTATAAATGTTTGTCACTTCCACAAAAAACATCAGTAGTCGGAGTATTGTCACTTTCAAAACGTTCCAGCAGTGAATAAAACGGAGAAATCTGTCGTCCATCCAGTGTGTAGCGCCCTTACCTGGAATTAAAATGATCAAGTTAATCTTCTGTGAAAAATGTGAATATTCAGTTTTATATTGAATGTTACTTTTTCTGACAAAACACTTTTAATCTGAACCTAAATAATGAATAAATATGGTATTTATTTCTTTAAGACGATTTTCAGTCATTTATTATGGCTTTAAATGTAATAAACTCGATATTCCTGGGTAGAACAATAAACAGTCTATTAGTAAACTAGATTTTCTTTTTGATTGACATGGTAACCATAATTCTTTATGGAATACATGCACAAAGAACATCACTGTAAAAAGTTTGTTGATATCACAGGGGCTGGACTCATTTGAATGTACTGTAATATAATATAATATTAACTTTATATATATATAATTTATACTATATAATTATAGTACAATACATTCAAATGAGCCCATCCCCTGTGATTGATACTGGGTTAGTGGATTGGTGGTTACTTACATTGTTTTATGCCTTTTTTTCCTAACAGCTCCAGCGCTTGGTTGTAGTCTGCCTCATGCTTGAAGACGATCGTTCTGGCTTGCCCATCTTCTTTTGCCTAATGTAAACATGAAAGAAAATTGGAATTTCTGTTTTTATGCCCCCGCCATGTAATGGCGGAAGGGCATATAGTGTTCACCCTGGCTGTGTGTGTATGTCAGTGTGTCAGTGTGTGTGTATGTTCGAAAATCGTGTCCTCTCTGTAACTTTGTTATTTCTTATTGGATTTTAAAATAACTTGGTATGAATGTTCACCATATCAAGACGGTGTGTCGCGCACAATAACCATGCCTGTAGGTCCAAGGTCAAGGTCACTGATACTAAAAATAGAATTTTCTTGTCCGGGCTGTAACTTCCTTATGAATGGAGGGATTTCAAAATAACTCGGCACAAATTTTCACCATGACAAGGCGGTGTGTCGCATACAACACCCATGCCTGTAAGTCCAAGGTCAAGGTCACCGTTACTTAAAATAGAATTTTGTTGGAAAAATCTTGTCCACTCTGTAACTTTGTTATTTCTTATTGGATTTTAAAATAACTTGGTATAAATGTTTACCATATCAAGAGGGTGTGTCGCGTACAATACCCATGCCTGTAGGTCCAAGGTCAACGTCACTGTTACTAAAAATAGAATTTTCTTGTCCGGGCTGTAACTTCCTTATGAATGGAGGGATTTCAAAATAACTTGGCACAAATGTTCACCATGATAAGGCGGTGTGTCGTGTACAACACCCATGCCTAAAGGTCAAAGGTCAAGGTCACTGTTACTTAAAATAGAATTTTGTTATAAAAATCTTGATTGCTCTGTTACTTTGTTATTTCTTATAAAATGATTTTAAAATAACTTGGTATAAATGTTCATTATATCAAGACGATGTGTTGTGTACAATTCCCATGCCTGTACGTCCAAGGTCAAGGTCACTGTTACAAAAAAATTGAAATTTCTTGTACTGGCTATAACTTCGTTATTAACAGAGGGATTTCAAAATAATTTGGCACAAATGTTCACTATGACAAGGCGTTGTGTTGTGTACAATTCCCATGCCTGTAGGTCCAAGGTCAATGTCACTATTACTAAAACCAGAATTTTCTTGTCTGGGCTGTGAGTTTGTTATTACTTATTGGATTTTCAAATAACTTGGTATAAATGTTCACCATGACAAACATGCATAGCGGGGCATCCGTGTCCTATGGACACATTTCTAGTTCATGTGTACTTTTTAGGCAATCATTTAAAACAAGGGTTATTACAATGAATATCAGCCTTTGTCTCTGGTTTGTATATAGCCATTTCTAAGGCTGAGTCACCCAAGAGTATAGTTTCACGAAAGAACACTAAAAAAACAACGCAAGTTTATATCCTGATATATAATTGCTCTCTCAAGCCCGAAAATATTAGAAAAATTTGTTGAAATTTGTAGTTTTTAGCTCACCTGAGCACTTGTGCTTATGGTGAGCTTTTAGGATCGCCCTGCGTCGTCAATTTTTGCTTTAAACAACATCTCGTCTTAAACCCCAGGGCTAAAGTTGATGAAACTTTCCACATATGTTCCTTGCATGAAGCTCTTCCAAAGTTGTTCAAAGAAATCGATTCCATGCAGAACTCTGGTTGCCATGGCATCCTAAAGGAAAAACTTCAAAAATCTTCTTGTCTGAAACCACAAGGCCTAGAGCTTAGATATTTGGCATTTAGCACCCTCTAGTGGAACTCTACAAAGATTGTTCAAATTATTTCCCTGGGGTCAAAATTGGCCCCGCCCCAGGGGTCACTTCATTTTACATAGACTTGTATAGGAATTTTTTTTAAAGATCTTCTTGTCTGAAACCACAAGGCATAGAGCTTTGATATTTGGCATTTAGCACCCTCTAGTGGAACTCTACAAAGATTGTTCAAATTATTTCCCTGGGGTCAAAATTGGCCCCGCCCCAGGGGTCACTTCATTTTACATAGACTTATATAGGAAAAACTTTAAAAAAAACGCCTTAGGGTTCTCTTGGTTTACATAATTATAGCTATATAGGAAAAACAAGAAAAATCATTTTTCTCCAAAACTAATAGGACTAGATCTTAGATATTTGTTGCTGAGTATTGTGTAGAGATCCTTTATCAACTTTGTTTAAAAGTTGGCCCTGGGGTCAAAATTGTCCCTGCCCCGGGGGGCCCTTAATATGTGAAAAAGGAAAACTTTAAAAATCTTCCTACTGGAAACCTCAATGCCTTAAGCTTAGATATTTGGTATGTAGCATTGTCTAGTGGATGTCTACCAAGTTTGTTCAAACTATGTCCTCTGGGCCAAAATTGGCGACGCCCCAGGGTTCTCTTAGTTTACATTGATTTATATAGGAAAACATGAATTTTTTCTCGGAAAATAATAGGACTAGACCTTAGATATTTGGTGTTGAGTATTGTGAAGAGACCCTTTATCAACATTGATTAAATGTTGGCCCTGGGGTCAATATTGGCCCTGCCCCAGGGGCCCTTAATATGTAAAAAAGGCAAGTGTTAAGAATCTTCTTACTGGAAACCTCAATGCCTTAAGCTTAGATGTTTGGTATGTAGCATTGTCTAGTGGATATCTACCAAGTTTGTTCAAATTATGTCCCCTTAGCCAAAATTGGCCACGCCCCAGGATTCTCTTAGTTTACATTGATTTACATGTATATAGGAAAACATAAATAATCATTTTTCTCGGAAACTAATGCGACTAGACCTTAGATATTTCCTGTTGAGTATTGTGAAGAGACCCTGTACCAGCATTATTTAAATGTTGGCCCTGTGGTAAAACTGAGAGTACTTTTGTACTTAGGTGAGCGATTTAGGGCCATGATGGCCCTCTTGTTTATATAAACTAAGGTGTATCAGATTGTCTGTCGTTAGCATTGGCTATACACATTATGACAGTAATTAGCCCTGAGGAAGGGCGTCAGACTCCTGCTCGGAGGTTGAAGGTTCGAATTCCTACAGCGGTGTTTGACTAAGTTCGGACCTAGCATTGTCCTCTTCGGCACGAGCACTTCCAGGAAACAGTCATCGAGAGTACTTGAAATAACTTGAAATAAATTGCTGTACAATCGATGTATAATAAATAAGTTTTTAAAACTAAACATGATGTGACACTGAATATGAATGTTATTTCTATAATTATCAATTAATATGGTAAGATATAACATACTTGTAATAAGTTATGTACTCACTTCATAGTTTTATTTCTCCTCCTTACACAAACGAATGAGATTGGTGTAGACCTCGTCGGTGAGGACGGTCAACACTTTTTGCGACGACATTATTAGCTCTTCTCTAATCAGTGTTACAGTCAGTTGTGGCATCTACAGTTGCGTGTAATATGCTCGTATTACTTGATTCACGTGACTTCGCGCAATTTTGCAGGGGCAGTTATAGAACTCTTAGTAGGTGGTCTGACAGGCAGCATATAACCTAAATTTTGTACTGAAACTGCCGTAAAACCCCAAACACACGAAACGATAGTCAGAAAAACATTTAACAGATTTTGTTTTAGTAACATATATATATGATCTTAAAAAAGGCATTTTAACAGTTATGTACAAAGGTGGCAGTTAAAACAAGAAAGACCCTAGTATTTACAGAGCAATATTATTATGCTCGACTGTTTGCTCAATCAATCGATGTCGGTTACTAAATACGCCATGCCACTTGAGGTAAATATCCCAACTTTACAGGGAATTATTTTTTTTTGCCAATTGTGGCATCTACATTTGCGTGTAATATGCTCGTATTACTTGATTCACGTGAATTCGCGCAATTTTGCAGGGGCGGTTATAGAACTCTTAGTAGGTGGTCTGACAGGCAGCATATAGCCTAAATTTTGTACTGAAACTGCCGTAAAACCCCAAACACACGAAACGATAGATAGTCAGAAAAACATTTAACAGATTTTGTTTTAGTAACATATATATATGATCTTAAAAAAGGCATTTTAACAGTTATGTACAAAGGTGGCAGTTAAAACAAGAAAGACCCTAGTATTTACAGAGCAATATCATTATGCTCGACTGTTTGCTCAATCAATCGATGTCGGTTACTAAATACGCCATGCCACTTGAGGTAAATATCCCAACTTTACAGGGATTTATTTTCCCAATATTTTCTGCTGTAATATAGATTATTCTCCAGAAAATTCAATGTTCATTGTGAAAACTGCAAACTATTTACTGCAGAAATAGCAGTTCTAGAAACAAGAGTTTTACTGTTAAACGTTGAACATTTAGATGTATTGCATCCCTCAAATTGTCTTATTTCACTATATTTGTATTATTACCATGTAAATATTTATAAATTAAACATTTACTTTATAGCATGTTCACCTACTCAGATCGTCTGTAATGTGTTTGTTCGTTTTCACAGATGTATTTATACAAATCTATTCATCTCTAACGATGGAATTAAAGAATGTCTTTCTATCTATGTTGTATATCAACGACCCAATAATGGAGTATAACACGATGGCCCAATAGCGGTATATATATACAGAAATTTCCAGACATACGGGGTGTTCATATGAAACCTAGTTATGTGGCGCAATTTTTTTTTACCAAGTTATGAGGCATATATATTGTATATATATACCGCCTCACAGCATTTAAATATATCATATATAGTATTTAAATTTACACGTAGACGTGTCATTTATTATGCTCCCCCCGAAATTCGGGGGAGCATATAGTTGTCGCTTTGTCCGTCCGTCCGTCCCGTTCGTCCGTCCGTTCGTCCGTCCGTCCGTCCGTCCGTCCGTCCGTCATAATATTGTCCGGACAATTACACAAAAACTATGAGAGGTATCAAGACTAAACTTCATAGGTAGTTAGATCTCGTTGAGGAGCAGTGCAGTGCACAAGAACTATAACTCTTGCTTTATTCATTTTTGAGTTATTGCCCTTTGAAATTTCTCATACTTACTTTTTGTCCAGGGCATATCTCCCAAAGTCTAAGAGTTATGAAGTTGAAACTTCATAAGTAGATAGATCTCAATGAGGAGCAGTGCAGTGCACAAGAACCATAACTCTTGCTTTATTCATTTTTGAGTTATTGCCCTTTGAAATTTCTCATACTTACTTTTTGTCCGGGGCATATCTCACAAAGTATAAGAGTTATGAAGTTGAAACTTCATAAGTAGATAGATCTCAATGAGGAGCAGTGCAGTGCACAAGAACCATAACTCTTGCTTTATTCATTTTTGAGTTATTGCCCTTTGAAATTTCTCATACTTACTTTTTGTCCGGGGCATATTTCACAAAGTATAAGAGTTATGAAGTTGAAACTTCATAAGTAGATAGATCTCAATGAGGAGCAGTGCAGTGCATAAGAACCATAACTCTTGCTTTATTCATTTTTGAGTTATTGCCTTTTCAAATTTCTCATACTTACTTTTTGTCTGGGGCATATCTCACAAAGTATAAGAGTTATGAAGTTGAACCTTCATAACTAGATAGATCTCAGGGAGGAGCAGTGCAGTGCACAAGAACCATAACTCTTGCTTTATTCATTTTTGAGTTATTGCCCTTTGAAATTTTTCATACTTCCTTTTTGTCCGGGGCATATCTCACAAAGTATAAGAGTTATGAAGTTTAAACTTCATAAGTAGATAGATCTCAATGATGAGCAGTGCAGTGCATAAGAACCATAACTCTTGCTTTTATTGATTTTTGATTTATTGCCCTTTGAAATTTCTCTTACTTATTTTTTGTCCAGGGCATATCACACAAAGTATAAGAGTTATGAACTTGAAACTTCATAAGTAGAATGAATTCGTTGAGGAGCAGTGCAGCACACAAGAACCATAACTCTTGCTTTATTCATTATAGAGTTAATGCCCTTTGAAATTTACCATACTTACTTTTTGTCCGGGGCATATCTCACAAAGTATAATAGTTAGGAAGTTGAAACTTCATAAGTAGATAGATCTCAATGAGGAGCAGTGCAGTGCACAAGAACCATAAATCTTGCTTTATTGATTTTTTATTTATTTCCCTTTGAAATTTCTCTGACTTAGTTTTATCTGGTGCATATCTCACAAAGTATAAAAGTTTCTGAACTTGAAACTTCATAAGTAGAATGATCTCAATGCGGAGCAGTGCAATGCACAAGAACCATAACTCTTGCTTTATTCATTTTTGAGTTAGTGCCCTTTGAAATTTCTCATTTTTTTTGTCTTATTTTTGTACAATATTGTAAAATGCTTTCTGTTTGAATCGTAAAGGAAACTTTCAAATACAATATCTTTCTTACAAATTCTTCCTGTTCTAACAAAAAAGTATTTGTGACAAAGCGGCGTTGGGGAGCATAACCCGTCTCTGACGGCTCTTGTATTTGTATTTTAGGATTTCCTCTTCGGCCTGACCAAATGAAGCTTAACGTAACTATTAACTCATCATCTAAAATGGTATTTAAGCTGTGTAAATTTAAGTGTACGAGAACATTGATAATAAAACCCCAAATTTTAGCGTTAAAATTTAGCGTACACGTTTTATGTGAACAAACTTAAGCAAAATTATGTCACTATTATGGCTTCTATTGACTTATAATCAATAATTAAATACACACATTCGCATTTTTAGCAGCTCGGTTGAAACAATTAAGTCGGAATTTTTCATCATTATTACGGAAAAAATTTGGTACATATATTTCATTTATATATAAAACTCAATTTCTCTTTGCCAGAACAACATTGTTAAGTCTTATAAAACAAAAGCAAAATTGTGCTGTAATTATCTCTTAAATATATTATAATCAGTTACAGTTATAATCATGAACCAATGGAACCTTTACCAGTTAACAGGTCCAAACATTTTGACCCCAAAAGGTACTAATAATTCGCACGGTATATTATAATTTGCGGTTATAACCAGGATGTGGGGTTTATATGAATATATAAAACCCCGTACTTGAGCATCATATTCTTCTTATAAAATTAAACTTAAATGTGCGGTAGCGGACGTTTACTTATATTCCATATTATTTGTTTTGTAATGGAATAGATAAACGAGCATTTGTAGCAGCGGGGTGCTATTTACTCCCCCTAAAATATTTTATGACTAGCAGTGTAAAGTTTTCATTTTGCGGGGTGTCTTTAAATATATAAAACTTCATATCTTTTCATAAAACATGTTCGATCCTGTTTAAGTTAAAAACATTGGTGGTAAAAATAAATCTAGTTGTACCTATGGCAATAAAGTTATGTTCTAATTGTGTACAATACATAACACACAACACTTATCAAATAAAGCAACGCATACCTGTTAATTTTAAAGCAGCAGGGTATAAACAATAAACATTTTTTGTTGCATAATTTGTGGCAATTAACTATAATTTACATTAATTGAACAAAAAAGGTACATTTTGAGAGGCTATGGATTATTTATTGCCCCATTTATCAAAGACTTATCATTGGTGAATGTAATCCGTTCTATACACAGTGCGACGTCACTATTGTTAAAATCATTCAGACCGGTGTAGACCCAATGGAAAGTAACCATGATTTGGGGTGTATATAAATATATAAAACCGATAGTTTTGAGCAATAGTTTAGCTAACGCATATGATGGAAAGATTATGTAACTGAAGATCTTCGTATTCAATAACCTTGACCAATAAGCACTTGCCGAACAACTAACTAATTATTCACCATGAATTTTATCATAAATGGTGAAATAACCGAAATGCGGGGTGTATATAAATATATAAAACCCCGTATCTCTGACTTATAAACAAGCAATTTTCATAAACTAAATTGTGCGACAGCTGGTGCTTATTAATATTCCTTAGAATTTTTATTGTAATTAACAAGATACATGAGCATTCAGTGTAGCAGCAGTGTAGTATTTACAAAATCATTATTATTTTTCAAAATTAGCGGTGTAAAACATCAGGATGCGGGGGATTATAAATTATAAATCAAACAAATTCCACATTGCTTAGTATGAAAACAATACATTTCTACTTTTACGGGTATAAATAATCGAAGTAATATGCAGAGCTGTATTATTTTTATTTGTTGTGTTAAACAACACTGCTAAAGAAAGGTCTACGACGTCGGGACTTGAAATACAAGTTTCAAGTTTTCCTGTCCGGCCTTTGATTCGAGCCCCACCCAAGGCACCTCGTTGTTTCCTTGACCAATAATCTTTATCATACTTGCTTAGTAGTGGGGGACTTGTCCCTCTAGGAAGCGGACTAGAGAGTGATAAATATAAGATGGAGAACTTGTATCACAATCGAACCCAAAAAATAGTATAGAGTACTCCTAAAGACTCGCATTTTGATACAGATTGGTACAATTATTATTATAGCATTTTCACTACTACACCATAAGTGGTACACGTATTCGGTATATTTATAAATATACAACAGGCGCGTCGCGCGCTCTGCAGGATTGGGGCGGCGACGTCAGTCAACGGACGGGGTTGGTGAGTTAGTGTAGCCTTATTGCCGGGAGTCCAAACTTCCAAATTATCCACCATAGTATTAAACTACAGTCACAGGAAGGTTGTCTATATCAAGGTTAACAATGTCTTAGAATTTAGTTCCATAAACTTTACTAGAACAATAGTTATAAACAATGCAAACATGAATTTCAAATTTTCCTTTTGTAGTCACTGGGAGAAACATGTTTTGCTATTGTTCTAGTAAAGTTTATTGAACTAAATTCTAAGACTTTGTTAACCTTGATATAGACAACCTTCCTGTGACCGTAGTTTATTAATACTATAGTGGATAATTTGGAAGTTTGGCCTCCCGTCAATAAGGCTACACTCAGTGGGAGAAATTTTTTCATATTTCTATTTTTTTATAATTCCTGATTAACCTGTAACATTTATATGCCCTATAAATGATATCTGCAGTAATAAGAATATTTTTAATTATTAAATAACATGAAATTTTATGAAAATAGGAAACCACACTCCCCCCAACTCTATCAGTATATTGTGACAAATGATACCACCTTAAATGTCTAGCAAAAAAAACAACAACATTAATATTACTTAATAAGAAACAATACAATAAAGTAATAAGATTAAATAATAGCATTGCTTAATTTCTGACATGAACAGATAATATAATAAGATATCAATTATGCAGCCTTTATAAACAAAACATACAATCATGCTACCGTAAACCATAGAAGGTATGCTAATTTCAATACACTTGTATTACACGAAATTGATAGCATTTGTCCGAAGTCAATACGGACCGTTCCGCACCTGTCAGAAACAGTTATTTATAACAGTAAATTAACAAAACACTAGCAATTATACATATATATCCGATAAAACATTATGCTACAATAAGAACCGGTCATATACAAAAGAACGTATATTTCCCTAGTTTGATATTGGATCCATGTTAATATGTCTTCAATTTTCCTGAAAGAATGTTGTGCACTTTTGTCCGGATTTGGGCTTTAGTTCTGTTCTTCAGTAACAGAGTCAATTTTTCAATAGTCTGTCCCGAAGGCATCTTCTTTTTGTCAATGAAATACTGCATTTCTTTTATAAAGATTTCATTCTCCTCCTCGTTCCACCTGACACGTTTTATTGGTCCACCTTGCGCACGTCCTTTAAGAAAATGACAGAAACAAACTTTAATGATATAAACAATAACAGTTGGTGCATGACGGTGTGTAACACGGAGTAATTATACGAACTAATACATGTGTTACATTATGTCTTATGAAATTTACTAAACATGCATTCTCTATCTTACAGATACAAAAAGTACGGTTTAAAAGTTCTAAAAACCTTAGCAAATGTAGATAGTCCCGTATTCCGGGTGTTGGCCTTTTGTGTACAATGCTTATTTTAACTTGCTACCCTGTAAGTAACTGGGTCTTAATTGACGAGGTAGTTTAAAACAATATTAACCAAGATAACAATTTTGAACATATGTAGTTCACTTTGTTAAAAAGATGTCGGTGGTCTACATGAAACCACGCCAGAAAATAAAGCACTTTAACAATGTTCTGTTTTAAACTTGTTCACAATATGCTTGTAAGAGCTTTTAAAAAATTGACAAAACGTCAATGACGCACCTTTTCCACGTTTTTTGCCAACGCCTCTTGTAACACCGTCATCGCTGTCACTTTCATCCATTGCTGGAAATAACATGAATATGATTAACTTTGATTTTACATGCTCTGTTGTATTAGCAATTTATATAACACTTCGAGGACTACACAGCACAACAAATGCATTTACGAGTTGATTATATACATGTACTTTATTAACGAACAATTATCTAGACAAAACGTTTTGTCAGTGGCATTTTATTTTAAGAAGGTTGTTTCATTAAAGGAATACGTTTGGCTGGATTTCACCAGTACTATGTTATTAATCGTTACTTATGAATCATTTTGACGTATAGAACTTTATTTTATGTTAAATATTGACAAAGTTATCTCCTGTCAAAGATCCGTTATTTGCAAAATCGTCGGGCATCTATGACCGTCGCCATGTTTGTTTCCTTTTCGATGCGCGCACCTGCTGATGACGTCATTTACACACTTCCGGTTCGTATCGTTTCCATTTAATGTCCAATTCTTATCATTCTCAACCATGGAATATTCATTCATTTAACAAATATAAAATGGTGAATGATTTTGAGCCTGAAAATTCTGAAACTGAATTAGCCAAGATTTAAAGAAACTGCTTGTTATGCCACCATTTATTACAAAAGAATGCCGAGAATTGTAACACATTTTAACCTATTTTCTTGTTTAAGAGTAGTGAGGCCAATATATAGGTGTAAAATATTTTTCCTGATCGACTTGGCAGATTTTTCGGCCAAAATGCGTTTACTTCGTATATACACGATGTCCTTAAATTGGAGGTAAACGTTTGAATTCAGCGATCTAGAGTCATTGTTGTATGCGGCATCTGAAGCGATCAAATTAACCACTTTTTCATTTTGTAGTAACAAGTACCATTGACTTTTTTTTTTAAATGTAATACATAGATCCCTGAAAATACATCTTTCTTGAATTTATTATTCAACAGTCGAATAATTCTTGTTTTCACTAAATTCACATAGTTATGTTTTTCTCCTGGTGCAAAAAGAATAATTATAAGTATTGTTTGCGTAATAGTTACTCGACTTCAGGTGGTCCGCGCTATCAAAAGACACCAACATGCATACTAATCGGGAGGCGGAGTTTTCCCAGAAAAAAAGTAGAGAAATTGATCGTCATTGGCTAATTTGCTTTACCGTAACGTTTTTTTTATCTGTACATTTCATTTGCGACCTGAAGACACAATAACTTTATGACACGACGAATTTGAATAAACGGATGTCGGCGAATTTAGAGCTTGTCAGATATTTGTCTGGGGTTGTAAACGGTTGGTGTTTCCCACAACCGGTGCAAATGGCTCGGGGGACATTGAGCTGTTTATTGAATATGAAGCCATCCCGACAAAGATTAAAGGCATACCGGCAGATCAATCGTCCCATATAAGTTTGTTAAGAAATGAAGGCATACCGGTGCCATAATGTCCTGGGGAAGGCCCTGAACTGAATTAATGTATTTTTGAAAATTTATGTTGATGACAAGGGAACTTTGAAAGTCACCGAACCCTGACAAATATGAAAATGTTTCAGGCCCGGTTTGATTAAGCTTGTTCATGGGTATTAATTGAAATGCATATTAATCTACACGCCGCTAAGCCTGGGGTTGAGTGCAACTCAATACTTCAAAACGAACATTTACTGTAAAATTGTATATTTCTTTCTTAAATCTAATTATAAAATTTAATGTTGCACTTAGTGGTACAAGTTTTAACACGCCCGTGTTATTGTTAATTGCCTCTAACTGATATGTTAATCTCACTAGCCAGCTTGCTCCGAAGAAGATCGGGTGACATATTAAAATGGTGTGAAAAAACTTAATTGACTTATTTAATTTGAGGAGACGTGAGGGGACAATAGTAAACTCAATGTTAATTTATACTGAAAGGAAAATTTCAAAGCGATCGTAGCGTATCACATTCTCATTTAACATATTGTCTTTTGAATCTTAGTGAGCGATGCAATTACTTGAGCAAAATGTAAGATAAGAAGGTAAAAACACTCAATACACTAAAACTATAATGTGATTTTTTCTTATTTGTGCTCCTTTGCAATATTTTCCCGCATATAGCAATGTTTTCATATAAATAAATTTGACTGCATTCATCTCTGCGTATATTCTTTATGAAACGGAAGTGTGTAAATGACGTCACGCCTCGTTGTTTTATCTCTCGCGAGACAACGAGATGTCAATAATGGCCGCCCTCATGCTACGCTCGAAAAAACAATTATCAGTGTAATTAAAAGAAAGTTTTACAATTATCGTATTCGTCGTCATCACTTGATTACGAAAATTGTATTATTCAAATTACATTTTATCATTTAAACAAAGGTTATAACCAGCCGAACGTATTTCTTTAAATTTATATAAAAACTACTTTTAATAAAGTAGAACTTGTATGCATGTGTTATACGTCAAAGCGTAATAACATTTAATACAATGACGCATCTTTTCCGCGTTTTTTGCCAACGCCTCTTATAACACTATCATCGCTGTCATTTTCGTCCATTGCTGGAAATAACACAACTTATTAGGTTTATTAAAATGATTCACATTGATTTTACTTGCTCTGTTGTATAAGCAAAGTATATAACACTACGAGGACTACACAGTACAACAAATGCATCTACGAGTTAATTATACACATGAACTTTATTAACGATCCAGCGGCCAAACAAAACGTTTTGTCAATGACATTTTATTTCGTGAAGGTCGTTACATTAAATTGATATAAATAATCTTCTTTTAATTAAGTAGAACTTGTATGCATGTGTTATACGTCAAAGCGGAATTACATTTAATACAATGACGCACCTTTTCCACGTTTTTTGCCAACGCCTCTTATAACACCGTCATCGCTGTCACTTTCATCCATTGCTGGAAATAACACAAATTATTAGGTTTATTAAAATGATTCACATTGATTTTACTTGCTTTGATGTATAGGGAATGTTTATAACACTACGAGAACTACACAGCACAACAAATGTGAGTTGATTATACACATGTACTTTATTAACTATCCAGCGTCCAGAGCAGAGTAGAGATTGAGGAGTTGTCGTTAACTGGTTCTACTACGCAAATTGAATTAACTTATGCTGTCAAACATTTAAATATTGTTTCGATAAACAACATCTGTAAAGGTTTTTCGTGGCTCTTTAACATTAAGGCATGTATAATTTCTATACGCAGACAAATCCAAGTAATGATTTATAATAACTTAGATTGTTGAGTGAGAACAAGCCCTATAGTCAGTTCATTTCATAACCAAACGAACTTTGACAAATATAAACAATAATGATACTCTCGCGTTGTATAATTACATGTAGTGCAATAAATACAAGATAGGCCTGTAACAATACAACGTAAGTAACAGTATGCAGGTAGGCTTTAACCTTACAGTTTACAATATTATATGATCTCATGTTTAAAATATAAATTACCTAGAGTATCGCGTTGGTTTATGTCTGTTGATACCGTCCTTTCTTCACAGGCCGCATGCATGGTTTCTAAAATTTACATACATATGACACATTAAATTATAAAATCATATAAATCAATTTAATATTATTTAAAACTATGTTGCGTTTTACATGAGATACACAAACAAAATAATAAAATACATGGATGTGGTAAATCGATTCGTATAAATAAATGCCCCGTCATACGTTTAAACAGCGTGATAAATCATCACCTTAAACCAACCTGTTTGTTCAGCATCAGATGTCCAATTTCAACTGTCCGGGTTTCATGTGCGTTTACGTCACTATTGTCTGAAAAGTATAACGTCAACATATAAACTAACTTAAATATAACTAGAAACAATAATTTAAAAATTTAACTTTTAAAACGGTTATTAAATGGAACGAAAACATACAGATAATGTTGTTTTCAGTAATGTAGAGGAATAACGAATTGTTATTAAATAGTAAGTGTTGTTCGATGTCCACTTTTGATAACGATTTAGAACAAAACACTTCTGGTTAAATTGAATGTAAACGGACTCGGTATCTTTAATACTCACAAAAAAGAATTATTTGAAATGTATTTAATTTTAGGCAAGCAATAGTTTTAGTTTGAATAATTCTGATTTATTTTATTTTAACAAACACATTGCCACGTGTTGTCCACGCGTCATCATAAGTGATTGGTTCTGGAATACCTAAAACAAAAAGTATTATTGTAATAAGCCGCGCTGACAAAACGCCATATTTATATGCTATGGAATGGTGATACAGTGTTAAGAAAATGTTGACTTTAAATTTACCTAAATATGTTGATAAATCATAAAGCATTCTTCTTCTTCTTCTTCTTCTTCTTCTTCTTCTTATTATTATTATTATTATTATTGACTGTTTCGTGTTGTACGATTGCATTATAGTAAATATTCATAACAAAATGTTCCCTTTAAATATGAACAACTTACTTTCGAGTGGTATATCTTGGATGTGCCTTCCTTGGAATTGATCGACACAACCATTTTCCATTGCGATCAGTACTCTCGCAACTTTTGTTTTTTCTAAAAGGCTGCTTTGAAGCCGGTACACGTCTGCGTGGATATTCATATTATGGCCCATGTGATCAGCAACCAGTTTCAACTCCGAGTCTGTCATGTCTATCAGCTAGTAAAGTAGGAAATTGAATATCAACACGTGACAGTGGAAAGTTCCAGTTTTCAAAATCTTAACATATCTCAATTCATTAATTTCAAATTTTAATATCATTTGTATCATTTGTATTTCAATTTATCAACCTACCCAGTATTATATATTACAGAATGAAATTAAACATTAAATACGGTATATGCAGTTACCTGACATGTTGTAGCTAAATACTTTCGTATTTTTCTTGACCTTATCCTTTCTGGGTATTTCAGTCCTGGACACATTGAAGTTACAATTCGCATTGTCTCACATCCATCGAGTGGGGTTTTGTCCGTCTTTCTGCAAATAAATGCAAACATGTTCACCCTCAATATGATTCCATACTGTTTCAAAAATCCATGACGACTTTTTAAGAATTTGGTGTTACTAATGAGTAATCGGATTTATTACATGTACTTATAAACGTATTGACTTTTGGCAAACTATTCGATTAATTATTACAATTATGTGCATCGTATGTTTGTTTTGGAATTATCTTAGATATGTATGATAGATGATCTACATAAATCGCAAGTTTAGTTGTCTTCATAATATAAATTGTTTTAAAGGTGAATATTCATGCTAGAGCTGTCATTGATATGGATTGAAGCGTATCGACGATATTGATATATCGTGAAAAAAATATCACCGATACTTCGATATATATCGATACATACAATGCATTACTATTAATACCATTTTTACAATTTATGTTGTCATTAGTTGTAAATTTGTCATGTATTATATACATCCTGCAGTAAATTGGTATGTAATTGTAAGAATGATTTGTATCTATTAATCTATTATAAATAAAGATGCATCACAAGTTATTGTTTGTTTTATTATCTTCTTCAAACGGGTGAGTTTTATGGTAAAACAAATGAAAAAACTAAAACAACGACTGACCTGCCATGACTTACAATAAGATGCTTCATATGACTAGTAAAAAGGTAAAAACTTGCATTGAAACAAATGCAACAGTGCAACATAAAAATGAATGAAAAATAAAAATAAACCTTGGTAAATGTACATTTTCATTTTGTACATTACCTTATCTGACTAGAATGCGTAATAATCACCAGAATTTGCCAGAAATAAAATAAATGGTCAACTTGACCTTGAAACCAAATAAATGATTTAATAATCTTAATTACAGTTCAACTAATAAACATGTACTTAAGTACTTTACAAGTAGACCAGTTTCATGTCACCACAATAACAGTTATTATTTACTAAGCTATTGTTCACACTTTAAATAGTTTCAACTTTAATGTTGCTGCACTCAGGGGCTGTAATATTTATTTGTCTTAACTTTTTATAGTTCTTCTTTAAAAACACCAGCATATCTGCATTCTCTGCTGTGAGGGATGACCTCTTCTTTGTAAGAATGTTTCCAGCAGTCGAAAATACTCTTTCTGAAGGGACACTGGTTGCAGGAATATGGAGGTATTTCATGGCCATCTGAGCCAGTAAGGGGTACTTGTCTCTGTTTATTCTCCACCATAGTATAGGATCAACTTTGAAAGTGACTTCTTCTTTCATGTAGCCATCAAATTCTCTGGTTATCATATCTAACTTTGTTGATTTTGACTTTTCTTCTTTCACAAACAGCACATCAAAAATATCTGCATTTTCATCTGTTTCACCACAACTTTTTTTAGCTTCTTTTTCTCTGGACTACTTTGTGCACCAACTTCTTCACTGGCAGGTTCATCAACTTCAACACTGTTGCTTTCTTCACTAGTAGTTGTCTTTTCCCTGTTATATACTTCTGTAGATACAGCTGACTCGGTTTCACTCTTCACTTTAGTTTTCAACATGTCTTGCTTTAACTGGCTGTATACTTTCTCTCTGTTTTCAGCCCCTAACCACTGCATCCTCTTGAATCTTGGATCTAGAACTGTGGCTCTCAAAAGCAATAGTTGCTCATCATCTTTATTGTACCTTTTCAGAAGATCCGTGCGAACTGCATCTTTGGCTTTAACAATTAAGCTACTGTCGTTTGGTTTTGGTACGAAGTCATGTTTTATGAACCTCTCCATAGTGGGCAGAATTAAGCTGACTGTACTGTATTTCTCTGCCGAGACTTTCTCGGTAGCCTCTTCCACTGGATGAAGCAGCTCTTTTAGATCCTCCATATTTTTTCTGTCGGTGTCTGAAGGTAATAAGTGCACATATTTCTTATCTTTATACAGAACAGTCCAGATAGCTGGCAGAATTTCAAGAAGTCTACTGATCATGCCCAAAGCTGAGTTCCAGCGCGTTTCTACATCCTGCAGTACCTGCAATTGTTGGAGTCCTAGAGTCACTCCAGCAGTATGTAATGCGGATGTCTTTAATGAACTTTGCTTGAATACTGATACAAGCTTTCTGCATTTACCTAATAATGCACTAACTTCTGAGATGGAAAGACAGCGGTTAACTGCCAGGTTCAATGTATGGCCGAAACAGCCTATGTGAGGCAATTTGGCTAAGTCACATGCTTTAACAATGTTTGCTGCATTGTCTGTGACACTTACAGGATCTTTTAGATTCCACTTCACAATAGATGTTTCTATTTCTTTAGCCAGGTTCTCTGCTGTGTGACTAACTGGGCAGTATTTTGTATCAAGCACTATGGAGTGAAGTGTAAATGTTTGTGGTTCAATGTAATGACATGTGGTTGTAATGAAACTTTCAGTCGATAGCGATGTCCATCCATCGGTTGTGAAAGCATGCCTGATGCCCTTGGACAATTCAAGTTTGACATATTCAACAGCTTCTTGGTACATTGGAACAATATATCTTTCCAAAAGATGATTTCTTGAGATAACTGTATACCTAGGCTCAAGAACATTGATCAATTTCTTAAATCCAACCCCGTCAACAGTGTCAAGTGGTTTCATGTCCAACAATACATATTCTGCAATTGCTTTGGAAATTGTGACTGCTCTGTCAGATGACGTTGGAAATGGTTTTGCTTCGAAAACAAATGGGTGATTGTAGGTTGCACTGGTTGCGTATCCTGCCCTGCTGTCATTGAAGGTAACGGTGGGTCTGTGTTTTGCTTAGGTTCAGCTTTTGGGGCTACCTGAAATGAAATGTGAAAAAATTAAGTAAAAATATAGAGATATTTTAATAGGTGGCAGGCAGTGTTGGCAAATAAAATTATTCTAGAAGTATTTAATCAATAAACCCTAGCTACATGTAATTAACCCTTTATCTGACACATGTAAGTCACAAAAGACCTTTGCAAACAAAATAAAACCAGATCAACTGCTATGCGAGTAACAAGTAATTTACAGGCTGATCAGGATTTATTCTCAATTTTGGAATTACTGATATACCAGTATTCCAGTATTTTTTAAATTATAAGATCTATTTAATTTTCTAGGAATGATAATAATTCTACACTGCAGCAGAGCTGCAACATAGCTAATTAAATTTTCATCGATTCAACCAGGTTCTTATTGTTTAAAAATGACAAATGAAGTATAAACCATTAATATCAGTAAAACTTTCTTACGCTCGGTCCAGCCACCGTACTGGACGGATTGTGATGTTTCACCAGGTTCCAATGTTTTCTGTCCAGATGTGAACGTAAGTTGGTGGTGTTGCCACTGTACGGCATAATCAAGTTACATAACTTGCAACCAACTAATTTTTGGTAAATTGTCCATTCTCTTCAATGTACCCGAAATATTTCCATACAAAACTAGATTTTCTTTTTTTTTGAACATTCAACAATTTTTCTTTCTATCGCAGTTTCGGCGTCCGCCATTTTACTCGTAATGGCATAGTCTAAAACATTCACTTTCCAGTCCACGGAAATCGGCATTTGCCATTCCTGTTTACTCTAAATAAAAAAAATATGGCATGAAACTTTCTGTACAGTTCATTTGGAAGTATTTTATTAAGAATTAATACATTAATTTTGCTTTTAATTTGAACGGCTTGTGACTCTGCATATAGACTCTGCAGCGATGTACCGTCTGTAGACTACGGCTATTTAGTCGCTATCTCGTCAGTGGCTTAGACTTATCCGTTTATATTTTGACAGCGCACCTGTTTCCGCTCACGATAGACGTTTCGTCTGGCAAATTTTGACACTTATTTTTTTACCTATGTAGGCTGCGTTATCGATATTTCAAAATGCGAATCGATTATTCATCGGGAAAAAAATATCGTCGATACGCCGATATTGTAGGAATCGATGACAGCTCTAATTCATGCCACTCTTACTTACTTAATAATAATAATAATAATAATCTGGATTAATAAAATCTGGAAACAATACCTGCAAAACATGAACGGACTGTTGCTACACCGTGTTCTCATCAGGTATTCCAAAGCATCAACCATGTCTGGAGCAAGAATCACAAACACTCTTCTCAGACCACGAACGGACTTCCCTTTTACTTCTACAACCTTCATTCTAAAATAAAAATGGTATTTTATTTATGTCAACCAACCACATAAACGTAATCTTGAACCATCCAAAGAATCAGAACAACATTGAAGCTTGTTTACATGATATGCATAGCTTATTGTCGTTCAACATTTCTTACCATTGTAATACTATGAACATAACGTTGTGCCAGAATTCTGTCGGACATCTCGAGTGAGTTCAGAATATTGTCGTCCGGCTCATCGTTCTTTTCTGCGTTGAGATAATCAGTTATCTTTAATTCCTGCACCTCAGAAATTCTCCTTTTGTTAAACAGCACGATTCTTACAAGAGTCAGTTGGGCCATCTTTTTCCAAGCAGTATCATTTGGGCTTTGTATGCCAATGTTCTTTTTAATTTCATTTTTTAAAAAAAGACGAGAGTATCAACAAGTCTTCTGTCAAAGGCAATTTAGGCGCCTTGTTCAGATGTTTAAGCCGTTGCCTGCGTTTGGCAACACTGGATACCCAACTGTTCCAGTGCGTCTGATATAGTGTTTGGAAGTTTTGTGCTTCTGTTTGTGCACTCATTGATCCTTCCATTATACTGAGGCTGTGTTTCAATAGGACAATTTGTTTCAGGTAATGCCCCAAAACAAGGGCGTTTTGGGGAGATTGCGTTTTAAATGACAGCGATTTTGTAGCCTCTACGACATGAAAGAAATTCTGAGGCGAAATGTATTCGGCCATGGAGTTCTGCCCATGTGTTAAATTCAACTCTTGAAGCAGCCGCCCGACAGTGCGTACTTTAGTACGCACATTGTCCACATCTTTTAATCATTGCTCGCTTGTGTCCCCAAGTCGGCATAGTAATGACTTTGCAAACTCTCGTATGAGTTGATCATTTTTACACAACTTTGGAATGCCAGGGTTAGCACTCGTTTCCTTCATGTTATTAAACATTTGTTCAAGATTGGCATCATCATGTGATACATCTTGAATGAAAGGAGCAATCATTGTTCTTGCGTCACGTACACAATTAGTTGACGGCTGTGTTTGTTTTGGTCTTAATTTGCAAGACTGTTGGTGTAACCATAGCGAGTCTTCAAAATAAAACCCCAAACAAAATTCACACGGCAAGAATTTGTAAGACTCGTATTTATGTTTGTGTAACGCGTTGGGTCTTCTTGCAACTATCAATTCCCCAGTTCCCCTTTCAATGGTCTGAAAAATAAAATACTTTAATTTGAACATGTTTTATTATATGTTGTAATTATAATGTTGTAATAATCTTCATTTTAAAATGTATTGGCTTTTTCATAGTTGTGACAAACTGCCCATCTATCAATTCCATTTCCCTGCTCTGTAAAACGCCCGTAATATCGTATTTATAAGGAGTTATACTAGTTTATACCATTCTTGAGAATGTATCCCTTTATATTTACACCAGTACTTGGCGGGGTGGTATTTGGTGGGGTTCGAATCAACGCCCGATGTTGTCTCTTTTTTTAATTAGAAATCGGACATCTTAACCTCTCGGCCACCGCGCCCAACATACTCGTACGTAATCCATAAATAAACAATATATTGTACAGAAAACATTGTGAAAATGGCTATTTCTTCACATAAGTAAGTTTAAACTACCTTTACATTCTGTTGAAAGTTTCCTCTGTTCTCGAGTTTCATGAGGGCAGTTTTTCTTTCCGAAGACCCTACTTTCATCAAACGGATTTTCCTTACTTCTTCCTCATCTACATGTATTTTCAGATAGTGGTCGGATATCTTGGAAGTAAATTTTCTGTTACAAAAGTAACAACAATTTATTTTTCTATAATTTCTCTTTCCGTCTTCTTTTGCTGAATACATTGGGAGTGTCACTAAAAGATAGATAACATTTAATTCTAATTGTCCATAATATATTTTAAAGTGTGCGATTTATCTTTTCATATCAAAATAACATAATCATATAAAAATTTGTTTGAAAATAACTTTCTGGATCTAGACCAAGTGCTCACTACCAATTGAAAACAATGTATTTTATAAACTTACCGTTTTCCATTTGTTTCCTGAAGGGACACCAATTTTCGCTTGTCTTTTTTATCGCTGTAAACTTCGTCTTAAAGATGAAAAATAAAAATATATGTATACATATATATCAATATATATTGTTTTAATAGTCATGTATTTTCCCCATTATCAATGAAACGATTTTCAAACATTGTTTATACTGACAGACATATAATACATTTATTAGAAAACAATAAACCTTGTTTTGGTAATCATACATTGACATACCATTTGTTAAGTTGTAGGTACATGTAACAATGATTGCTACAAAATCAGTGAAGTAATTATTGCATTACAATGCTTCAGAGTATCAGTTTTCAAGTTCAAGTATTTACTATTTGTACAAAAGAATTGTGTGCATGCATGGATAAATGAAAACAAATAAACCTGTTGCATCTGTGGTATCATTCAATCGTGACTGTATTTCATGTTGATGTGTCGTCATTCCTTTGATATCTGTTCTCTTGGATTTTGATTGCCAAATCAAATGCCCTTTAAAATGCGCATTTACCCAAATAAATATATGAGTTGCTCAGCCACAATTGTTTATCATACACACCGGCATGCTCTCTAAGATTTGTAACAATACCTTAGAACACATATACACTAGCTTTTAAACATTAAAACATCCAACTTTTAGCGTCTACGGTACCTGGTTCATTTAAAACTTTACTGTTCAGAGCGTTTAACACAAGTGATTGAAATGTGGGTTTATTGTGTGAGGTACCATCCACGAATAAGGTAAATACGTTTTTCATGTGACCATCATTCCTTATTACATCGTTTAGTAATATTATGAAAGGATTTTTGAATGAATGGCTTCCAAATAAAATTTAACTATACAATACCTGTATTGCGTTGTATCACTACATCTTTTTCATCACTGCAGTCGTCGTCGGAAGCACCAGAAGAGCTACTTTCAGAATCTGGTTCAAAATATGATAGGCTTAAAAATGACAATGATGCTATTGTATTGTTAAAAGGATACGAATTAAAAAGAGTACAAACATATCTTTGAAAATCCGAAAAAGTTATGATGATAACAATGGGCGACAAATTATGCTTATTTAAAAAAATTATATGTAATTCTCCATTTTCAGGCGTCATTAAGCTAATGTTTATATTTAATTTCTGAATGGGACACAAAAACAATAAGAAATAAAGGGAACAAATATTACCTGAAATCTGTGGTTTATATAATGGATCGAGGTCGTCATCATACATATCATCAGAACAAGAGTCATTTTCTTCCGTGATTGAAATTTTACAGGTTTCTGTCTTTCTTTTCAATGATCGACTTGACCGTTTGCCTTTTCTGTATCCTAGATAAAAAATGTGGTATATCATGATTAGGGTATATCATACGACTATTGTATTAGACTGTAACCTGCAGACTAAAGAAACATAATATAACACTTTGACTTTGTCAGCGTCTGGTTCACCATATAAATCATTTGAAATTGTCCCAGCCATGATGTCAGCATTAGGTGAGAATTTTGCATAGCGCCAACAAAAGTAAACATATTATTTGACTCCCAATTACATTTGTTATCCAAACCAAATTTAAGGGCCTTCCACACTCCTCCCAATTCTATTCAACGATAAAAAGAAAATTATCAAAATCTCAATAACAGCAAAATGCTGTTAAATGAAACTTTGCACAAGTGTATGTTATTAATGTATCTTTATTTTACAGATGGTTAGACATATTAGAAAAGTAAAGAAAAATAGCAGGATCTAAAAATTCCCTCAACTTCTATTTACATAAATTCACAAAAACTAAACAACACAAAACATCATTTTAAATGCCCACATGAGTAATATGATACTGACAACAATTTATTGTGTCCTCATGATTTACTTATGTAAACTTTACGAGATATTAGTAAAAGTGTGTTTGACCTTCAATTTCCTGGTCGCGTAAACGGATGACAATCCCTGATTTCTCTTTTAATAGTTGAACGTTTTTTACAAAGTACACAACATTTTCTTGTCAGTATCATTGCGCTCACGAGGGAATTTAAAGTTATGTTCTGCATTGCCTAGTTTTTGTGAATTTATGTAAATAGAATTCAAGGAATTTTTAGGTCTATCTTTGTTTCTTTACTTTTCTAAGTTGTCTTACTGTATGCAAAATAAAGATACATTAGTAACCTTCATTTGTGCAAAGTTTCATTGAATTGCATTTTGTCATTACTGAGATTTGATGATTTTTATTTTATCGATGAATAGAATTGGGAGGAGTGTGGCGATGCCTTAAACGAGGTTTTTTCTGCAATTGCATCTAAGATTGTATTCACGTAAATATAGTTTTTGAGGTAAAGGAAAATGAATCGAAAGGCAAAACAATTATAGATAAAACAATTATTTATGTGTGTAGTAGCCCTAACCGCGTCATGCAATTTAAAAGTCGTTGCATAATCCGACTTGTCTACAGGGTGTTTCAATGGAATGTATATCTGCCTTATCAATTTGTTCAGCATACAGTGTTTTACTGTCAACTTTACCTACCAAGGAAATTACATTTTGTAACAACGGTTTCATCTATATGCATGCCATACATTATGCAATTTAAATGTCGTTAAGTGTTTTACCACACTGTGTATATTTAAACTGAGTTAAACAAAAAGGCAACTATCTGGTATCATACAGACACGTTGTATTCAATGCACATGTAGGCAGAACAAATTAAAAGCTTCACATATACTTCGTAACTAAATTCTAAGACAGTTAAATCTTTTATGTCTGTACTTGCAAGTTATAAAATAATCCATAATAAATTTGTCATCCTTGCGAGATTTCAACAGATGTTTGTTCCGCATGTACGCCTAATATGTATACACCAGACCAAAGTATAAAAAGTTGTGGGGCGTTTTATAGACACCCCATAAAGTTTATATATAATGTTGATATATGATGAGCTCAGATTAGACATCAACTCTTATATGTGTGAACAGTGTATTTCTTTCAATCATATACAAAATTATTCTGACTGATCTTAAATGAAAAGCAAAACGCCAACTTACCTAGGTCGCCACTCCCATTAACAAGTCCACCGTTTGTATCAACAGAAACAGTACAAGTCTCATCCATTGGGTCAGCATTAGGCGTATGACATCCATCTGGTAAACACATACGAATTATGTGCGTTACAAACTTTTGACCGCATAATATTCCAAAAATATAATATGAATAATTTGCATAATTGAAGCAAACCGTTACATTGTTTATAGGTATGATACGTTGAAATGCTGTATACATCGAAATGCAACTACCTTGTACATGTTTAAACAGCATCATATCCAGTTACAAACAAATATATTGTGGTTTAATTTGGGCAATTTGGTACAAAAAAACTGCTTCTTTATCGGACTGGTATATTTTGCTAATTATACATTGAGTTCTAGCCTGCCGTGTAAAGCAACCTAACTTCTTACCGGCATCGTCCTTTTCACTGTCGCTTTCACAGTTTGTATCACTGGGGAGCGTTTCTTCCTCAGATAAAGTTGTAACATTTGATGATTGTCTGTCATCTAGGATAAACAAAAGAAAACATACACTATTCTTAATCTTAAACACTTGCTATCCATGCCATATTACAATAAATGTTTGTTCTGCATGGACGCCTAATATGTTAACACCCGATCAATGTACAAAAACTTGTGGGGCGTTTTAAAGACACCCCATAAAGTTATATATAATTTTGATAATTGGTGAGATCAGATTAGACATCAGTTTAAACGTATTTTAAAAGTATATTTTAATCATATTCATAATTCTTCTGACTTATTGTACAAAAAAATGAAAAGCAAAACGCCTACTTACCTAAGTCGCCACTCTCATTAACAAGTCCACCATTTGTATCGACAGAAACAGTACAAGTCTCATCCATTGGGTCAGCATTAGGCGTATGGCATCCATCTGGTTACGACACGTGAATTATGTGATGTTAAATCATAGACAAGGTAAATGTTAAAAAATACAAGTTGCAATTTACTTTTGTTCTGTATTGATCGTTTACAATGTAAACATGTAAAAGTTCATATGTTACATAACCAGAGAAAACATGTACTATTAATTAATCTAAAAAACATTTGTAATCCATGCCAGATTACAATAGATGTTCGTTCTGCATGAATGTCTTATATGTAAACATCCGACCAAAGTATGACAAGTTGTGGGGCGTTTTATAGACGCCCAATAAAGTTTATATATAATGTTGATATACGGTGAGCTCAGATTAGACATTAGTTTTTGTTTATGTGAACAATATATTTTAATCAGTCATATACATACTTCTTCTGACTGATCTAAAATGAAAAGCAAAATGCCTACTTACCTAAGTCGCCATACCCATTAACAAGTCCACCATTTGTATCGACAGAAACAGTACAAGTCTTATCCATTGGGTCAGTATTGTGTGCATGGCTTTCATCTGGTAAACACATAAGAATTATGTGCGTTACACACTTGTGACCCCATAATATATATATAAAATCAAATAATTTATATTTTTGCAGCAAACAGTTTCATTTTATATAAGTATGATATGTTGAAATGCTGTATACATTGAAATGCAACTACCTTGTATAACCACCCTCATCAGTTACATTATTCATGATATATGTGTGGTTTAATTCGGGCAATTTTGTACAAAATATTTAACTGCTTCTTTTTTTGGACTGATAAATTTTGCTAAATATACATTAAATTTTAGTCTGCCGTGTAAGACAACATAAATTCTTACCGACGTCGTCCTCTTCATTGTTTCTTTCACAATCTGTATCACTGGGGAGCGTTTCTACCTCAGCGAAAGTTTTAACATTTGATGAGTGTCTGTCATCTAGGGTAAACAAAAGAAAACCTGCATAATTAATTAATTTAAAATACATCTGTTATCCATGCCAGATTACATAGATATTTGTTCTGCATGGAGGTCAAACATCTAAAAGACCAGACCAAAGTATAAAAAGTTGTCGGGCGTTTTATAGACACCCCATAAAGTTCATATATAATTTTGATATATGGTGAGATCAGATTAGGCATCAGTTTTTGTTAATTAATAAGCAGCGAGTAATTATACAGACACCCCATACGATACATATGTATCATAACGTGCAACAGATCGGTTTGTTCCGCTATACTAAGAGATAACATACCGACATTTTTTCAATATGCATCTTATTGGGTTCATCATTTCCCTTGACTCGTTTAGCATATGTACCTGGTAATTGAGGGTCATCCTTGACAGTTGAACAGTTTTTATCACCAGCAGCCTCAAAATCGTGTGTTTGACGGCCAGCTAAGGTTGGAATCATAAAAACACATAAAAATGCAAGTGAAAAAGGTGATTTTTATGCCCCCCTTCGAAGAAGCGGGGGTATATTGCTTTGCACATGTCGGTCGGTCGGTATGTCGGTCGGTATGTCGGTCGGTATGTCGGTCGGTCGGTCCGTAGACCACATCTTGTCCGATCAATAACTAGACAACGCTTTGTGATACAGTCCTTATATTTGGTGTGGAGGTTGGTCATGACCAGTAGAAGACCCCTATTGATTTTGGGGTCAGTAGGTCAAAGGTCAAGGTCACAGTGGCCTTGACCACAAAAACCTTGTCCGATCAATAACTAGACAACGCTTTGTGATACAGTCCTCATATTTGGTGTGGAGGTTGGTCATGACCAGTAGAAGACCCCTATTGATTTTGGGGTCAGTAGGTCAAAGGTCAAGGTCACAGTGGCCTTGACCACAAAAACCTTGTCCGATCAATAACTAGACAACGCTTTGTGATACAGTCCTCATATTTGGTGTGGAGGTTGGTCATGACCAGTAGAAGACCCCTATTGATTTTGGGGTCAGTAGGTCAAAGGTCAAGGTCACAGTGGCCTTGACCACAAAAACCTTGTCCGATCAATAACTAGACAACGCTTTGTGATACAGTCCTCATAATTGGTGTGGAGGTTGGTCATGACCAGTAGAAGACCCCTATTGATTTTGGGGTCAGTAGGTCAAAGGTCAAGGTCACAGTGGCCTTGACCACAAAAACCTTGTCCGATCAATAACTAGACAACGCTTTGTGATACAGTCCTCATATTTGGTGTGGAGGTTGGTCATGACCAGTAGAAGACCCCTATTGATTTTGGGGTCAGTAGGTCAAAGGTCAAGGTCACAGTGGCCTTGACCACAAAAACCTTGTCCGATCAATAACTAGACAACGCTTTGTGATACAGTCCTCATATTTGGTGTGGAGGTTGGTATTGACCAATAGAAGAACCCTATTGATTTTAGGATCAGTAGGTCAAAGGTCAAGGTCACAGTGGCCTTTGCATACAAAAACGTTGTCCGATCAATAACTAGACAACGCTTTGTGATACAGACCTCATATTTGGTGTGGAAGTTGGTCGTGACCAGTAGAAGACCCCTATTGGTTTTGGGGTCAGTAGGTCAAAGGTCAAGGTCACGGTGGCCTTGACAACAAAAAACCTTGTTCGATCAATAACTAGACAACGTTTTTATGTTTATTTGTATAATAAAATAAAATACTTCTCAGTGTAAAGTTGTGATTATTTTTCCCCATGACAATTTCAAGTAAAGATATATATTAATGATCCATAACATTAATTTTAAACTATTTCAATATATGCCGTGTCATAAATAGGCACTGATTATCACTCACTTGTGTTTATTAAATGCTTTGGTTTCGTATGGATGGTCACTAAAGCCTGCACATTACCGGAATTGACATAACACTAGAGCTACTATATCTCCGCCAATAGCGAATATTTGATTTAAATTACAATAAAATCCTTTGTGTTAGACTAGGTTAATCTACACGCGCTTATGTTTGTCGAGGTAAATGTAATCCTCTCATTGGATGACCTGGTTATTGATATATAGGAGTTCCACCGTCTTGTAAATTGCTTTCATGACTGGTACCCTTCATTGCTAAAGCTTACAAAAGTCTCTAAATTTCCAAAAATTTAAATTCAATGCTAATAGATATCACTTGCACGTCAGGGGGGGCATTTGTGTTTGACAAACACCTCTTGTTGAAATGAATTTAGACTATTACAACGCGTCGTATAGCTTATATGTTTTTAAAAGTTATAAGTTACTCGTGAATTATTCTGAAAGAATAACTTATTAAAAAATAAACAACTTGTAGTTAAATGATATTATTGTATTTTTAACAAATATTTGAACTTCACGTGCAACTTCTCTGTGAACTTACCTTTGTTTTTTTAAAGATTTCCTGAAACAAAAAAAACAAACGCATTTTAAAGACAACATTTTAATATTTTAATATGATAATGCCGTTGATGACAATAATAAAAAACATAAATGATTAATACCTTTCTCCATGGCAGGTTCGGGACTCCATAATCAAATCTCAACTCCTCAGAAATAGATATGTCTCGAGTAGCAAAGGCACAAAGGTGTGGTTTGTTGTCAACTTCCACAATTTTCATGGCACAATTTTGCATCTTGTCACATTTGGGTGCATCATTTATCATTCTTCCTTGATAAAATATATCATCTGTTGCATCGATACTGTAACAATTAAAATATTTATAATTAATATTTTAGTTCCAGCAATCATTATTTTGTTTATTATTCCTTCAATAAGCAACATTATAAGATCCATACTAAAGGAGGAAAGTATTTAGTATTTACATTTTATAATGTTCAATTTCCAAGGTGGCTTTTTAAGGACGAACAACGTAAAGACAAAAATAGATTTACAATTATACTTTCTGATGTAAAGGTATTACATGTTCTTATTAACCGTTCCAAAGGAACTAAATAACCGCAGAATGGATGAGCTTTTACCACAAGTTTTTTCCTTTGTACTTGAAAAAGTACAGAAAACTTCCAAGATCCGCATCTGCATATTCTTTTTCACGACGTTGGGCTTCATCATAATTAATCAGATCTCCCTTGTATTCTAAGAGAAAATCACCTCTGGAAAATTCCTGAGTTGTAAAAACACCATCTCCTGAAATGATTTTTACTAATTGAAGTCATATTAGCAAACATTGATTTTTATTATTTCTTATCATGGGTTATAGGGATAAAAATATAATTTCTTACATTACAAAATGTTAGAAATTAAAATTTACGTGCACGGTTTGTTTCTTCTTATACTACATAAAGCTATGTATTTTGGTTTAATATTCGAAGATTAACATACCAATGATATAAAACATGTTTCAGAATATGATATTATCTTAGTTGCAAAACTTAGTAACAAGAATGTCGTTCATGGATTGTTGCGCTATTTTAAGTTGCATACGTTAGCTCAAACATAAATTATAAATGAAAAAGCGTGAATGTTTTATTATCTTACCGACATTGTCGTCCGCTAGTCTAAATAAATTATCTGTTTTGTTCTGCTCTGTTCTGCTATAATAAAACTGCACAGTTTTCCTTTTTACCGAGTTATTTCTAACTAATAAAAATATACAACTTGTGGTGAAACTGTTTGTTTGTTGTTTTTTTTTTTAATTAACAATCATCCCACAATGTAGTTAATACAAATAAAATTTATACGTTGCGAAGTTAATTTTAAACAAAATGATTTAAAAATGATGTATATTTGGTCTTATCTAAATAGGGTAAGGATATATTCGATATGTATCAATAATTTAATATCCATTATGTATCAGTTGTTTTATTAGCTCACCTGAGCACGAAGTGCTCATGGTGAGCTTTTGTGATCGCCTGATGTCCGTCGTCCGTCGTCCGTCCGTCCGTCCGTGCGTGCGTGCGTCGTCAACTTTTTCTTCAAACGACTTCTTCTCCTGAACTCCTGGGCCAATCTTGCTGAAACTTGGCAGGAATGTTACCTGCATGAAGCTTTACCAAAATTGTTCAAATGGTTCCAGTCCATTGCCTATCTAGGTCACAGAGGTTAAAAATAGATTTTGAACATGAAATTTTAAAAAATCTTCTTCTCTGAAACTGTAAGGCCTAGAACTTTGATATTTGCTGTGTAGCATCACCTAGTGGTCCTCTACCAAGATTGTTCAAATTATAGCCCTGGGGTCAAAATTGGCCCCGCCCCAGGGGTCACTTGATTTTACATAGACTTATATAGGAAAAACTATAAAAATCTTCTTGTCTGAAACCACAAGGCCTAGAGCTAAGATATTTGGCATTTAGCATCCTCTAGTGGAACTCTACAAAGTTTGTTCAAATTATTTCCCTGGGGTCAAAATTGGCCCCGCCTCAGGGGTCACTTCATTTTGCATAGACTTATATAGGAAAAACTTAAAAAATCTTCTTGTCTGAAACCACAAGGCCTAGAGCTTAGATATTTGGCATTTAGCACCCTCTAGTGGAACTCTACAAAGATTGTTCAAATTATTTCCCTGGGGTCAAAATTGGCCCCGCCCCAGGGGTCAGTTCATTTGACATAGACTTATATAGGAAAAACTTTAAAAATCTTCTTGTCTGAAACCACAAGGCCTAGAGCTTAGATATTTGGCATTTAGCATCCTCTAGTAGAACTCTACAAAGTTTGTTCAAATTATTTCCCTGGGGTCAAAATTGGCCCCGCCCCAGGGGTCACTTTTTTTTGCATAGACTTATATAGGAAAAACTTAAAAAATCTTCTTGTCTGAAACCACAAGGCCTAGAGCTTAGATATTGGGCATTTAGCACCCTCTAGTGGAACTCTACAAAGATTGTTCAAATTATTTCCCTGGGTTCAAAATTGGCCCCACCCCAGGGGTCACTTCATTTGACATAGACTTATATAGGAAAAACTTAAAAAATCTTCTTGTCTGAAACCCCAAGGCCTAGAGCTTAGATATTTGGCATTTAGAATCCTCTAGTGGAACTCTACAAAGTTTGTTCAAATTATTTCCCTGGGGTCAAAATTGGACCTGCTCTAGGGGTCACTTCATTTTGCATAGACTTATATAGGAAAAACTTAAAAAATCTTCTTGTCTGAAACCACAAGGCCTAGAGCTTAGATATTTGGCATATATCACCCTCTAGTGGAACTCTACAAAGATTGTTCAAATTATTTCCCTGGGGTCAAAATTGGCCCCGCCCCAGGGGTCACTTCATTTGACATAGACGTATATAGGAAAAACTTTAAAAATCTTCTTGTCTGAAACCACAAGGCCTAGAGCTTAGATATTTGGCATTTAGCATCCTCTAGTGGAACTCTACAAAGTTTGTTCAAATTATTTCCCGTGTTCAAAATTGGCCCCGCTCTAGGGGTCACTTCATTTTGCATAGACTTATATAGGAAAAACTTTAAAAATCTTCTTGTCTGAAACCACAAGGCCTAGAGCTTAGATATTTGGCATTTAGCACCCTCTAGTGGAACTCTACAAAGATTGTTCAAATTATTTCCCTGGGGTCAAAATTGGCCCCGCCCCAGGGGTCACTTCATTTTACATAGACTTATATAGCAAAAACTTTAAAAATCTTCTTGTCTGAAACCACAAGGCCTAGAGCTTAGATATTAGGCATTTAGCATCCTCTAGTAGAACTCTACAAAGATTGTTCAAATTATTTCCCTGGACTTGTATAGGAAAAACTTTAAAAATCTTCTTGTCTGAAACCACAAGCTGAGAGTACTTTTGTACTCAGGTGAGCGATATAGGGCCGTCATGGCCCTCTTGTTATTCAATAGCAATTTATCGATAATGATTTAAAGAATTTCTTGACTAAAATCACATTTTATAGAAAACTGATTTGCTGTGCGTTAAACTTCCGAACGGTCGGAAATTTTTTATACCAATAAATTAGCACCGTTTACTGTGTCTTATGTACATTTCAATACAATGTAATAATGTTGCCCACGGTTATTCCAATCGCAAAAAACACTTAACGGTTACAATTGTTTTCAAATGGAAATTTAAAAAATCATTATGTATTAGATGATTGAAATATATACAAGTACTAAAAACCACTAAGCTTAAGAACATGCAAAAATAAAAATAAAAGACTTACCTTCTTCTTCTTCTAGACAGACGTGCTGCCATCGTCGCTTCAACTCGGTATGGTGAACCAAGACATACGCGAGGCGTTTTATAACACCTCACTTCTCTGCCAAGAAGGTTCATCAGTCCATTAATTAGATTTATTGGCTACTTGGCATCTATTAACCTCTATTTTATCTCACAAAGCACGTTCTGACCGTCACAAAGATTGCTAATAGCATGCTAATTTAAAGGAGGCATCAGTTGGTCGACATAACGGTATTTTCTGTGATGCCATACTTGACACCGAACGCTAGTTTATAGCTATTAAAAGTTCTAAAGGGGTAATTCGAATTGGATGAAAAGGTCGACCTAACAAAATCACTCACATTAACGATATAATAAGAGTCAATGTGTTAGAACGGTGAACAGTCTGGTAATGCTGTCAACTTTTCATTGATGGTATAATTCATAGATTATTTTCAATTACTATCAGTTTTTTTGAATGCATTATGTAACGAGGTTTCGTCTCATAATTCTTGTCGGGATATACGGTAAAGTAATTGTAAGCTGGTTTCCTAGGTACTGAAAGGTTTTGATAAAAAAAGTCGCATCTCGCGCAAACAGCTCTGGCGAATGCAAGTATTCGTGTATCTTTGCATTGCGTTAGTCGATTTTTTAGTTAAAAGGATCATCTTCAGCTTTGCTGGTAGCATAACATGTTGAAGAGTTATGTTGTTGAGGAATCATGACATGTCATGCGGACAATGTGTATGTACATTTATAACTATTTGTTAGTTCAGTGTGCTCAATTGTTCCCTTTATAAACATGTTCCCACGATAACTAGTGGCTACAAATATTCTTTGTAATAAGTGCACAATAAAGAATATATTACGTATTAACAGTAAAACGAATAAGGACATCAACAAATCATATCTAAAAGCAGTGCAAAGATTGAAAGTCATCTGTTTAAAACAAAATGAGCAATTGCGTTCTCATGGTTCGACCCACGACACACGTTTTTAAGAACGAAAATTATTACTCTTTCAACACGCTTAACTAAGACTTAAGTTGTTGTTGTTTTTTCATTTATTTTATGTAGATTGGCTTACGCACACTTTTTTATCATTTGCTGGAGGTTAAAAGTCTGTTTTAATTGACTCGTGGTCGTGAAACTGTCAATCGTAAAGCCATCATAGCATGCTTTAGGTTTTGGGGGGTTACATGTATTGACAAAGCATCTAGTTTTCTTTGTAATAGATGAGGTGTTCGACCGAGAGTTAATATATCGCTGCTTTTACCTGACAGTATTCTGTGTCTGTACAAGATGATGGGTTCCTGACAAACCACAATCTTGAACACCCAAATACCAGATTTTAATAGTCGATACACATTTCAAGTTCTTCCTAGTTGTTCCTTATACACGGAAAATCTCAATAAATTGAAGAGGCACACCCTTTTGTTCTGGATGCGGTGTATAATAGAAGGGGTACAAGGAGAAGTAATAAAAATCCATAGACATGATAAAAAGACAACATGAATTCTGAACAAGATAACTGTGCAAGAAAGTAATTGAATTCATATTGCAACTATCTGTGATTTTGAAAAAATAAAGCCATTCTAATGAAGAAAAAAAAATTCCATTAAAAGACATTTAATCACATATATTCTGCAAACCTTTTGAAATAAAACGCATTAAACAACGAGTGTACGTTTTACTGATTTATTTTTTCCTGAATACAAATGATAGTGTCTCTAGCTGGGAGCGAACCCGCACCGTCACGGCGACAGCGCCTAGCCATGCAATTCCTGCGACGTAACCAACTGAGCTAACCGGGACAACGCCAAAAAACGTTGATCGGATAGCCCTGATATACGTAACAATCACTGCATGACATCGGTAACGGGTTTATTTACTGATAACAGTACTGACTAAATGTACGGGGAGACTTTTTACGGCCGCCACACTGCACAAATAGCGCTACTGTGAAGTACAAGTTATAATTTTAAGTCAAACGTTTGGAACAGAAGACCTTATTTCGAAGAAAAAAAATCCAAACAAAACACATGAAAAGTGTGTTTAAAGAGTATGCATGAAACAAAAACAATTTTTAAAACACAAGAGACTATGAAAGGAAGAAACAAAACAAGGCTTAATGTTTTTTTTTAAAAAACGAATCATGACAAAACAAACTTTAAAATACAACTCAATGATTCAAGTGGCTAATGAATGTCTGATCACCAATAGTAAATATTGAAAACATACATTATTTGTTTATTATTATTATTTATCGAATGATTAATAAAAAAAGCTACTATGTTACAAGACTAAATAATGCATGCATTAAAATGTCTATTTCACAGTTACCCGTTTACTCGAAAATGGACGCAGGCAATGGAACTAAAAGGGAAGTCAAATAAACTCAAACATTTTATGATGCTAGTGCACAACATTTTTTCTAATTTCAAAGAAGTTAAATATCCATTTTGCTAAATTCGATATGTAGATCACGATTTTAAAGAAAAAACACACTTTTGGTGGTATATTTAAGAACTCAAACTAGTTATCAATTCCTTCGGCTTTACATTTCTCCAACACTTTTTGACTATTTGACTCACATAGTACTTAAGTCTAGAATATTGCAAAAAATCAGGGTGCTAACTCGTTAATATCGCATTTGTTATGACCACTCTGGCTGTTGTGATAATTGGCAAAATATATGATTGACATTCTTACCAAGAAAATGTTTTCTAAATACTCTAAAAGATTAAAACAACGTCTGTATTTATTGAAATTACAATGAACGTATCTGCTCAATTTCATTCAGTATTTAATTTTGTATCGCTCGTATATGTCACACAAACTATTTCTAATGCTAGCTGGCTCGTCAATCGGCATACAATGGATAATTACAAAGTTAAGATGGTGAGTTATTATTCAGTTTCGCATTATGAATCCGTTGTGGCTGCAATATTCTGGCTTTAAGAATGAAAGCTGTATTAACAGAACAAATCTAGTATAAAGTTCTTTACAAAACAACAACTAGTATAACGTTCTTCAAATATAACAACAAAGTTTATTCTAAAATAAACACGTTCTATTGATTTTATCTAAATTACATGATATCAGATGATTTTAATCATGTCACTATGATAGCGATTGATTATGATTTAAACATAAACTTTTCTTTCTTCATTGAGTCTAATGTCACTTGAATGTTCACGTGTCCAGCGATTCTTCCTCACATGTGGTATTTTTGTTGTACGCCTATTTTCAAATGCATCCCCAGTTCTGGTCCATCCTCTCACGAGCAGCCGTAATCTGCAAATATAAATCGAAAAGAATGCACTTCCGTGGTCAAATACGGTGTTTTATAAAAAAAATTACACTTTGATTAAATATTAAAAAGAATTATCAACGCCGGCACTGCATGAAACTTAATTATTTGATAAAATCTTTTAATGTTTACATTGGATGGTCTGATGAAAATTATACAACTTTTTTACCGACTGTTTTAATTTTTCAATTTTGCTGCGTTTTAAACAGACAATATTCAATAAAAAATACATAGCAAGCTTTGCAAAACCGCGCTAACATAGCAATAATTACTTTAAACTCAAAATTGGTACTGAGGTTGGAACATGAACTTTTGCAGCAACTATATCAGTTACTGTATACACTGTATTAAAAAGTACGTTTTTAAAAAAAAATAATAAGCATTAATATCAGTTAAAAAGTGTGATTTTAGAACAACAAGTATATGAGTTGAGATGAATAACATCACACGTAAAATCACAAGGATTCTAAGATTCTGCTTGGGAAGTCTTTACGGTTTTATTACATTGAGATATGAATAATTGGTTATTTTTTTTAATGCTTATCACAACTTTGCTCCTTATCCTATGTACCTACGAACAAGACACGTCATTTTTGCTATTTTATAAGCCCATGAATAAACGGTATCCATGAATATCAGCGTTAGATTGTAAAACGTAATAGTACTTTATAGACAATCCACGTACAATGAACACCAGCGATGGATACGGTAAACCAATATCCGGGGTGTTATATAAATGAAAGTAATGATAATAACACATACTACGCATGATTTAATTCCGACGATAGTTGAATGACAAAGTTATCTAAGACTGCTTAATCAAAATAATAATATATTCATTAATAATCTGTTTCATTTGCAAAGCGTATTTATATATTGTAAATTCAAGTGACGTCTCAATATATAAATTTAAGTTATTATATGCTCGATCTTATCCCAGTAACAGACCTAACGGTACTTCACCGCGAGTTTGCCGCAACCCATGATAAAAATTCCTGTCAAACTTTTAGCAAAAGAGGCCATGTAATAAATCTGGCCAATTTAATTAACATTTCTTCACATCGTGCATAGCACTTGAATACCAATGATGATTTTTGCCGGACCTTAGTATACAGTATATTACTTCAACCATAAAATTCCACTGATTTTAACGCGGCTCAAGTAAATCCTTGTAAAAACCCTACATGTAACTGGTATCAGTTTGGGCCACCTTTGGCAAATGCCTTTAAACAGCTTCGGGTGTTCGGTAGTAAGTTAGCTTGGTTGAGTACTTCAAAAGTTTTTTTACGATTTATTAAAAGAAACATCGTACCAACATTCAGAACAGATGTTTTAAAACGACATTTTTATTATTGACAACGTTATACCTAACGTTTCGTTCATATGGGAAGTAAAACATGTAAAATTAAACGAATGAAAACATGAATTTGACTTTTGCATCGTGCTTTCACAATTAACCTGACAAGATAATATAGAAAAATCAATCATCCGATGTACAAAGGCCTACAAAGTTGGTGTATGTTCCTATAATTTACCAGGTATAACTTGAAACATGCAAATATAATTAATGTGAAATGTATGTTTTTTTTCCATTTTTTAATTACTATACTATTTATAATACTTACGTTATTATAAAGCAATTCTTATTTCAACTGGTTAAATATTCGTAGGTGTTCAATCTACATGCGTGCAAGAGTCATGTCTATGCAATAATGAGCTTGCTGCGTGTGGTAATAAAATTATGAGTTTTGTTTTGACAATAATGAGTTCAGAAAATGTACTTGTTAACAAGCATTATTCATTCAAACAAATTAATAAATACTTAAATTTAACTCCAAACAAATTAAGCACGATAGTTATTAACAAATGATGTCGCTCACTCCGCAGGTTTAAGTTCGGACAAAATAACGCTGCGGGCATCATGCCTTTTAAAAAAATATATATCTACTGTTCGTGTTAGCTAATAAACGAAAAAATAACGCCTATATTTTTTTAAGAGAGACTAAATTGACTCGCACCATTTTACGGGTGTGTAAAAAACCACAGCTATATCCCGAAAAGATAAAAATTGTGCATGCATATAAACCATTAAGCTTTGAAATCATTATCTCAAAAACATATCAGATATGCGAATGTGAAATTAGATATAAAAAAGGAAGAAAATATTGCATTTTATAGAGAGAACCCCAGTTTTTGTTTTTTTTTCATAAATATAAATTAGCGAGTACAAATTATGTTGTCATAACGTTATTACATACATGTATCGGCTACTAAAATTTTGTCGGAGTATATTCATAAATGTTCTCTAAATAATATACCAAACATTCAAATATGTAAATTAAAAAAGTATTGGTTTATAAGATTAGTTTAGACAAGTATCGTTTCCCACTGAAAAACATTTAAAAAATCAATTATTTGCAGGTTCTTTAGCCTAAATGATTTATACTTAAAGAGGTAGTCTACAAGTTTGAATTGATCATGAAAATTAAAACGCACTTACAGTCATTAGAGCGTGAGTTTAATTCCCTCTTTTAAACACCAGCTCCTGATCACTTCTAGTTCCTTTTCCGTCTTAAAGTTGAAAGCACGGTCCTTTGTCTGTCAATAAAAAACATGAGTCAAGCAAAGTATGCAAATAAATTTATTTTTAGGTTAGAAACAGCATGCCACCCTATAAACCTTTTCAAAAGAAACTTTTTGTTTATTCTATTATTTC